>JBAIZL010000004.1:92574731-92709731 GCA_036971475.1 Prosapia bicincta | reverse complement strand
ATCTCTCTCCCTAGTCACAAAGTAGCAATGCCGTATTCATCTGTTCTTCCTTCCTAGTCAGAGAGTAGCAGTACCTCACTCATCCAATCTCTCTCCCTAGTCACAAAGTAGCAATGCCGTATTCAACTGTTCTTCCTTCCTAGTCAGAGAGTAGCAGTACCTCACTCATCCAATCTCTCTCCCTAGTCACAAAGTAGCAATGCCGTATTCATCTGTTCTTCCTTCCTAGTCAGAGAGTAGCAGTACCTCACTCATCCAATCTCTCTCCCTAGTCACAAAGTAGCAATGCCGTATTCATCTGTTCTTCCTTCCTAGTCAGAGAGTAGCAGTACCTCACTCATCCAATCTCTCTCCCTAGTCACAAAGTAGCAATGCCGTATTCAACTGTTCTTCCTTCCTAGTCAGAGAGTAGCAGTACCTCACTCATCCAATCTCTCTCCCTAGTCACAAAGTAGCAATGCCGTATTCATCTGTTCTTCCTTCCTAGTCAGAGAGTAGCAGTACCTCACTCATCCAATCTCTCTCCCTAGTCACAAAGTAGCAATGCCGTATTCAACTGTTCTTCCTTCCTAGTCAGAGAGTAGCAGTACCTCACTCATCCAATCTCTCTCCCTAGTCACAAAGTAGCAATGCCGTATTCAACTGTTCTTCCTTCCTAGTCAGAGAGTAGCAGTACCTCACTCATCCAATCTCTCTCCCTAGTCACAAAGTAGCAATGCCGTATTCATCTGTTCTTCCTTCCTAGTCAGAGAGTAGCAGTACCTCACTCATCCAATCTCTCTCACTAGTCACAAAGTAGCAATGCCGTATTCATCGCTTCTTCCTTCCTTGTCAGAGAGTAGCAGTACCTCACTCATCCAATCTCTCTCCCTAGTCACAAAGTAGCAATGCCGTATTCAACTGTTCTTCCTTCCTAGTCAGAGAGTAGCAGTACCTCACTCATCCAATCTCTCTCCCTAGTCACAAAGTAGCAATGCCGTATTCAACTGTTCTTCCTTCCTAGTCAGAGAGTAGCAGTACCTCACTCATCCAATCTCTCTCCCTAGTCACAAAGTAGCAATGCCGTATTCATCTGTTCTTCCTTCCTAGTCAGAGAGTAGCAGTACCTCACTCATCCAATCTCTCTCCTTAGTCACAAAGTAGCAATGCCGTATTCATCTGTTCTTCCTTCCTAGTCAGAGAGTAGCAGTACCTCACTCTTCCAATCTCTCTCCCTAGTCACAAAGTAGCAATGCCGTATTCAACTGTTCTTCCTTCCTAGTCAGAGAGTAGCAGTACCTCACTCATCCAATCTCTCTACCTAGTCACAAAGTAGCAATGCCGTATTCATCTGTTCTTCCTTCCTAGTCAGAGAGTAGCAGTACCTCACTCATCCAATCTCTCTCTCTAGTCACAAAGTAACAATGCCGTATTCAACTGTTCTTCCTTCCTAGTCAGAGAGTAGCAGTACCTCACTCATCCAATCTCTCTCCCTAGTCACAAAGTAGCAATGCCGTATTCATCTGTTCTTCCTTCCTAGTCAGAGAGTAGCAGTACCTCACTCATCCAATCTCTCTCCCTAGTCACAAAGTAGCAATGCCGTATTCATCTGTTCTTCCTTCCTAGTCAGAGAGTAGCAGTACCTCACTCATCCAATCTCTCTCCCTAGTCACAAAGTAGCAATGCCGTATTCATCTGTTCTTCCTTCCTAGTCAGAGAGTAGCAGTACCTCACTCATCCAATCTCTCTCCCTAGTCACAAAGTAGCAATGCCGTATTCAACTGTTCTTCCTTCCTAGTCAGAGAGTAGCAGTACCTCACTCATCCAATCTCTCTCCCTAGTCACAAAGTAGCAATGCCGTATTCATCTGTTCTTCCTTCCTAGTCAGAGAGTAGCAGTACCTCACTCATCCAATCTCTCTCTCTAGTCACAAAGTAGCAATGCCGTATTCAACTGTTCTTCCTTCCTAGTCAGAGAGTAGCAGTACCTCACTCATCCAATCTCTCTCCCTAGTCACAAAGTAGCAATGCCGTATTCATCTGTTCTTCCTTCCTAGTCAGAGAGTAGCAGTACCTCACTCATCCAATCTCTCTCCCTAGTCACAAAGTAGCAATGCCGTATTCATCTGTTCTTCCTTCCTAGTCAGAGAGTAGCAGTACCTCACTCATCCAATCTCTCTCCCTAGTCACAAAGTAGCAATGCCGTATTCATCTGTTCTTCCTTCCTAGTCAGAGAGTAGCAGTACCTCACTCATCCAATCTCTCTCCCTAGTCACAAAGTAGCAATGCCGTATTCATCTGTTCTTCCTTCCTAGTCAGAGAGTAGCAGTACCTCACTCATCCAATCTCTCTCCCTAGTCACAAAGTAGCAATGCCGTATTCAACTGTTCTTCCTTCCTAGTCAGAGAGTAGCAGTACCTCACTCATCCAATCTCTCTCCCTAGTCACAAAGTAGCAATGCCGTATTCATCTGTTCTTCCTTCCTAGTCAGAGAGTAGCAGTACCTCACTCATCCAATCTCTCTCCCTAGTCACAAAGTAGCAATGCCGTATTCAACTGTTCTTCCTTCCTAGTCAGAGAGTAGCAGTACCTCACTCATCCAATCTCTCTCCCTAGTCACAAAGTAGCAATGCCGTATTCATCTGTTCTTCCTTCCTAGTCAGAGAGTAGCAGTACCTCACTCATCCAATCTCTCTCCCTAGTCACAAAGTAGCAATGCCGTATTCATCTGTTCTTCCTTCCTAGTCAGAGAGTAGCAGTACCTCACTCATCCAATCTCTCTCCCTAGTCACAAAGTAGCAATGCCGTATTCAACTGTTCTTCCTTCCTAGTCAGAGAGTAGCAGTACCTCACTCATCCAATCTCTCTCCCTAGTCACAAAGTAGCAATGCCGTATTCATCTGTTCTTCCTTCCTAGTCAGAGAGTAGCAGTACCTCACTCATCCAATCTCTCTCCCTAGTCACAAAGTAGCAATGCCGTATTCAACTGTTCTTCCTTCCTAGTCAGAGAGTAGCAGTACCTCACTCATCCAATCTCTCTCCCTAGTCACAAAGTAGCAATGCCGTATTCAACTGTTCTTCCTTCCTAGTCAGAGAGTAGCAGTACCTCACTCATCCAATCTCTCTCCCTAGTCACAAAGTAGCAATGCCGTATTCATCTGTTCTTCCTTCCTAGTCAGAGAGTAGCAGTACCTCACTCATCCAATCTCTCTCACTAGTCACAAAGTAGCAATGCCGTATTCATCGCTTCTTCCTTCCTTGTCAGAGAGTAGCAGTACCTCACTCATCCAATCTCTCTCCCTAGTCACAAAGTAGCAATGCCGTATTCAACTGTTCTTCCTTCCTAGTCAGAGAGTAGCAGTACCTCACTCATCCAATCTCTCTCCCTAGTCACAAAGTAGCAATGCCGTATTCATCTGTTCTTCCTTCCTAGTCAGAGAGTAGCAATACCTCACTCATCCAATCTCTCTCCCTAGTCACAAAGTAGCAATGCCGTATTCAACTGTTCTTCTTTCCTAGTCAGAGAGTAGCAGTACCTCACTCATCCAATCTCTCTCCCTAGTCACAAAGTAGCAATGCCGTATTCATCTGTTCTTCCTTCCTAGTCAGAGAGTAGCAGTACCTCACTCTTCCAATCTCTCTCCCTAGTCACAAAGTAGCAATGCCGTATTCAACTGTTCTTCCTTCCTAGTCAGAGAGTAGCAGTACCTCACTCTTCCAATCTCTCTCCCTAGTCACAAAGTAGCAATGCCGTATTCATCTGTTCTTCCTTCCTAGTCAGAGAGTAGCAGTACCTCACTCATCCAATGTCTCTCCCTAGTCACAAAGTAGCAATGCCGTATTCATCTGTTCTTCCTTCCTAGTCAGAGAGTAGCAGTACCTCACTCATCCAATCTCTCTCCCTAGTCACAAAGTAGCAATGCCGTATTCAACTGTTCTTCCTTCCTAGTCAGAGAGTAGCAGTACCTCACTCATCCAATCTCTCTCCCTAGTCACAAAGTAGCAATGCCGTATTCATCTGTTCTTCCTTCCTAGTCAGAGAGTAGCAGTACCTCACTCATCCAATCTCTCTCTCTAGTCACAAAGTAGCAATGCCGTATTCATCTGTTCTTCCTTCCTAGTCAGAGAGTAGCAGTACCTCACTCTTCCAATCTCTCTCCCTAGTCACAAAGTAGCAATGCCGTATTCAACTGTTCTTCCTTCCTAGTCAGAGAGTAGCAGTACCTCACTCATCCAATCTCTCTACCTAGTCACAAAGTAGCAATGCCGTATTCATCTGTTCTTCCTTCCTAGTCAGAGAGTAGCAGTATCTCACTCATCCAATCTCTCTCTCTAGTCACAAAGTAACAATGCCGTATTCAACTGTTCTTCCTTCCTAGTCAGAGAGTAGCAGTACCTCACTCATCCAATCTCTCTCCCTAGTCACAAAGTAGCAATGCCGTATTCATCTGTTCTTCCTTCCTAGTCAGAGAGTAGCAGTACCTCACTCATCCAATCTCTCTCCCTAGTCACAAAGTAGCAATGCCGTATTCATCTGTTCTTCCTTCCTAGTCAGAGAGTAGCAGTACCTCACTCATCCAATCTCTCTCCCTAGTCACAAAGTAGCAATGCCGTATTCATCTGTTCTTCCTTCCTAGTCAGAGAGTAGCAGTACCTCACTCATCCAATCTCTCTCCCTAGTCACAAAGTAGCAATGCCGTATTCAACTGTTCTTCCTTCCTAGTCAGAGAGTAGCAGTACCTCACTCATCCAATCTCTCTCCCTAGTCACAAAGTAGCAATGCCGTATTCATCTGTTCTTCCTTCCTAGTCAGAGAGTAGCAGTACCTCACTCATCCAATCTCTCTCTCTAGTCACAAAGTAGCAATGCCGTATTCAACTGTTCTTCCTTCCTAGTCAGAGAGTAGCAGTACCTCACTCATCCAATCTCTCTCCCTAGTCACAAAGTAGCAATGCCGTATTCATCTGTTCTTCCTTCCTAGTCAGAGAGTAGCAGTACCTCACTCATCCAATCTCTCTCCCTAGTCACAAAGTAGCAATGCCGTATTCATCTGTTCTTCCTTCCTAGTCAGAGAGTAGCAGTACCTCACTCATCCAATCTCTCTCCCTAGTCACAAAGTAGCAATGCCGTATTCATCTGTTCTTCCTTCCTAGTCAGAGAGTAGCAGTACCTCACTCATCCAATCTCTCTCCCTAGTCACAAAGTAGCAATGCCGTATTCAACTGTTCTTCCTTCCTAGTCAGAGAGTAGCAGTACCTCACTCATCCAATCTCTCTCCTTAGTCACAAAGTAGCAATGCCGTATTCATCTGTTCTTCCTTCCTAGTCAGAGAGTAGCAGTACCTCACTTATCCAATCTCTCTCCCTAGTCACAAAGTAGCAATGCCGTATTCATCTGTTCTTCCTTCCTAGTCAGAGAGTAGCAGTACCTCACTCATCCAATCTCTCTCCCTAGTCACAAAGTAGCAGTATTGCATTCACCTGTTCTCCCTACGGATACAACGAAGTAGCACTCATTTATTCTTCCAGTCCTAATTACAACGGGCCTACGTTGCGATAACACATTCTCCCAGCCCGAATGAATTTGAAGTAGCTTTCTAGTTTTATTTGGATTAAATGTACCTATGAATTTCCCATATAGTTTTTTCTAACGAGGGATATTGAAGCAGGTGAGAGTACAAACTATCAAGCTTGTTCCTGTTTTGATGTAAAACGTCTTCGACCTGATCAAGCATCTACAAATGTCAATTTTCTTGTGACGCTAAAGGAGGACATGATTTATTCTAGATCTCAACGTTGATCGAAAGACTGCAGATTACGGGTCTGATCAATGAAAGGAAGGAGTTCAGAAAACATCATAACCATGAGCAGTAAAAAAGTAAGGGGGCACAAACATTAAGGAAAATATTTGTTGGTAAAAAACGAATCTTCTAAATGTCTTTCAAAAGACAGTCAGAAAGATACAGATAATTTTCGGAAAGGGCTTAAATCTAGAAATGGAAAAATAAAGATGGAGAGAAAAGTATTATTCGTCGGGATGAATGAAAATCTTAGAATTTTCTAAACTGTTGAAACAACATAGAATGTTCCCTTATTTGTACTTTAAAGATAGAATAATTAGCTTTATCTTGAATGTTTTTCTACGCATACATAAAACACATATCACGGCACAAAAGGTTCTCTCATAAGTCTTCATAGACCTATAACGTAATATTTAAAAATGAATTTTAATAGATATTTCTTCAAAAACGTGTTATTGAACATAGTTAATTAAGTGATGAGGATGATCCTGACGCTACTATAACTTTTCCAAATTTTATAAATTAATTAAACATTTATCCAATAACCAACTTGGCAAGACGAGTACTAAATTGATATTTCAGTAATAGTTCTTTAAATGTGACGTAAATAAGTCAGAGTAAAATTCACGGAGTACATTGCCTGAATGGCCACTAAAGTTGTTTGGCATTATAATTTTCAGATAGGAGCCTCGGGCTGTCCTGGCAACTTTGCCGGTCTTGTTAGCAATGACGTCAAGAATGGCCTAGTGGTAGGTCGTTGGCAGCTATATGCGCATCGACCAGCTTTCTAGGCCTGGGGAATACCCACTAGTAGGCGTTGCCCACCGACCGGCTCGGCGTCTGTAAGCAAATCAGTTCATAGAAGATTTCGAACGAGGAAAAAAGACTGTTCTTGGAAATAATTAGCACCGGTTCTCTGACTCCAGTTGGAGTTTGGTTGTTAGTTGTATTTTTAAAATAATTTTAATTAAGGTTTTTCAGTAAAACAATGGATCAGTGTTTGTTGAAAAATAAAAAGTGTCATGAAATCCACACAAAACTATATGTACAAAAATCAAATATCTCTATTCCTTTGAGAATCAAATAATCTACCATAATAGAAGTGTTTTTTCATTTTATAATTAAAAAAACATAGCCAAAGTCAAAAGGAAATCCACCGAAGAAGAAATTAATATCAGAATTTTTTAAAGCCAAAAAAGTGAAAACGTAATATCGTTTTGACAACATGTTTAGCGATGACAAGTCGCGGGCAGCGGAGAAGATCAAATGAAGGTGATTGTAAAAATATAAATGGAAAACAGGTTTATACAAAAAAACGACGACAAACAGGTTGTTCTAATTACGACATTGTTATTTCTGTTTTTCCTGGTAAAAGAATCTTTTTTAATATTCTAATCTACATTGAAAACTTTACTTTATACGCTTGAGGGTAATGATACCCTTCTTAATGGTTAGATTTGTTTGTTTTCTAGTAAAATCTCATTAAGGATGTTATCGCTTCATATGTACCCAGAGACTTGAACCTTCATTGGTCTCGACAAAGGGTGGAATCATGACTCTCGAAGGAGTCTATCTACCCTCTATAACCCTGTCAAGGTATTACGCAAATGGAAGTTAGGTAAAAGGTAGTCCTTAAATTTGATATTTATAGAAAACAATTGTAATCCGTCGATAGAGTTTAATTGTAGGAGTCTCTAAACGAGACTTGTTCTTTAAAAAGTCAGATATTGTTGTCTTTCTTCCTGAAGGGTAAGGTCCTGTAGGAGAATTAGTAGAAGATTCGTATGTCTTGATACTCCAAAGGTGGACAAGTTGTAATTCGCTTGTAGGTGCACCTGTGATAATCTATAAACGAGACCTGTTCTATGAAAGGTCAGATATTGTTGTCTTCCTCCATTAAGTGTAAGGTCCTGTATGAGAATTAGTAGAAGATTCGTATGTCTTGATACTCCGAAAATTGACAATTTGTAATTAGCTTGTAGAAAGATGCACCTCGGAAATCCCTATACGAGACTTGTTCTTTAAAAACTCAGCTATGGTGGTCTTCATCCGTGAAGGGTAACTTCCTGTAGGAGCACTAGTAGAAGGTTCGTATGTCTTGATACTCCAAAGGTGGACATGTTGTAATTCGCTTTTAGTTGCACTTCTGCTAGTATCTATTGGATTCAGGTACTCTCGCTTCCTCCATGAAAAGCAGGGGATGTAAAAGAGTAGGTAACAAATAGGAATGCCTTGATCGACTAGAGGGGAAATAGTAGCTCTCTTATAAGGTATATTAGTGACACAATCTAATAAAATAATTTTTTTTTTTTTTTTAAGAGGCTGCTTCAGAGTTGCCAATTGGATTGTAGAATGTAGAAGGTTACATAAAATGTAGACAGGGTTTAGGTCTCTATACAGAGCTTCCCGCTTCCGAGAGGAAAAAACATCATAGCTCTCAATAGCACGCTATCATGTCAGATGTAGACTTACTCTATACCAGAACAAAGGAATCTCCAACGGCCTATTATAGTATATAGTATTACGATTATACTATATTGTAATAGCGAGCGGTATATTGTCCATTTCCAGTTATACATGAAGGTGAATCACTAAAAAAACGATTTCGTTATTTGCGTCCAAGCTCGAACTAAAGTCAGAGTTCGCATTCTCCAATGTTGGATAAAATAATTAAAACAACAAATGTTGTTGAATTGTTGATTAAATTACCAATCAATAGGCTATCATGATGAATAGGCTGTCATTGATTGGTAGATAACATTTTGTATTGAAAAGTTGAATTATAGATTATAGCGTTGAGTAAGTGGCTCAATGCAACTCCTCTGGTGGAGAGAGATGAGCCATAAATAAAAAATGTATTTCTTATATTCAATACAGTTTTGGTTATTTTCCATTATCGTTAATTATCCGCTCTGATCAAGTTTATCAAAGGTGAGAAGGAAAATTCATTTCCAGAATTATGAATAAATACTTTAAATTTGAAATCCACAATTAAAATAGTTATTTTATTTAAAATTCTCAAAACTAGTTTGTCGATCATTAGATTCCTGATTTAAGATGAACAATTTTAAAAATAAAATACGGTAGCTATTTCAATAGCTTTGTTACATATTAAGAGTCAGATCTTGTTTCCTAAGGTAGTGCAGAAGTAACTCTAGCCTAATCGACTTTACCAAATTTTATTTTCCTGTGAATAAACCATAAAACATAAAATAAATAATAATTTGTAATGTGTTAAATCAGCATAAGAATGCAAAGCTGTCAGAAATTATGAATTGAAATCGGTGTTATAGCAAGGTTAATGTATACTTTATGATAAATTCCCACGGTTAAACAGGAATTTTTATAAAAAAAGAATTTTCTCACAAAATATCAACATAGGTAATCATATGTTATAAGTGGTTATCAACTGTTCGTACATTACAAGCAGGTGATGCAATCTGCTTCAATAATGTTTTTATAATTATTTTATAATATGAATGTATTAAGGTAGTTGCAGAATTTCCATATTCTTTTCTCATGTTATTAACATCTTTTTAAATAATCATCTTATGATTTAGTTACTTAGCATAAATAATTGCGGGTGTATCATAATAATCATACATGCAACTGTTGTGTTAGTATAAACGATAAATATGCGCAACGACCAATAAAAACTCAGAATAAAATGTATCTTTCATCGAATTAAAATTTTGAATTCTTTAAATACCTATGATTAATTTTATAAATACATTTTATGCTTGTTACTAAATTCAATGTGGTCACTAATACAAATACAAAATGTGCTAAAAGATGAACACTCGAAGAACGGTAGAATTATAGCCTATTAGGTAGTAACCCTACGTTAGGGCTGTAGTGGCACTAGATACAAACAAGGAAACATAAAAGTTATCGAATGTGTCGGAAAGATCCTTAGAAGAGTGTAGGCCTATGCGTCTGTATACATTCATGGTGTAGGCCTAAAAGAAAAAAATCATATCTGTAATTGTTGTACGGAATTTATGTAGTCTATAACAGCCTCTTACATAAGGCGTGATTGTTGTAAGGAGATTTAGGTATAACAGCCTCTTACATAAAGAGTGATTGTTGTAAGGAGAGTTAGGTATAACAGCCTCTTACATAAAGAGTGATTGTTGTAAGGAGAGTTAGGAATAACAGCATCTTACAAAAGAGTGATTGTTGTAAGGAGAGTTAGGTATAACAGCCTCTTACATAAAGAGTGATTGTTGTAAGGATAGTTAGGTATAACTGCACCTTACATAAAGAGTGATTGTTGTAAGGAGAGTTAGGTATAACTGGATCTTACATAAAGAGGGATTGTTGTAAGGAGAGTTAGGTATAACTGGATCTTACATAAAGAGTGATTGTTGTAAGGAGAGTTAGGTATAACTGGATCTTAGATAAAGAGGGATTGTTGTTAGGAGAGTTAGGTATAACTGCACCTTACATAAAGAGTGATTGTTGTAAGGAGAGTTAGGTATAACTGGATCTTACATAAAGAGGGATTGTTGTTAGGAGAGTTAGGAATAACAGCAGCTTACAAAAGAGTGATTGTTGTAAGGAGTGTTAGGTAGGCTATAACAGCCTCTTACATAAAGAGTGATTGTTGTAAGGAGAGTTAGGAATAACAGCATCTTACAAAAAAGTGATTGTTGTAAGGAGAGTTAGGTATAACTGGATCTTAGATAAAGAGGGATTGTTGTTAGGAGAGTTAGGTATAACTGGATCTTAGATAAAGAGGGATTGTTGTTAGGAGAGTTAGGTATAACTGCACCTTACATAAAGAGTGATTGTTGTAAGGAGAGTTAGGTATAACTGGATCTTACATAAAGAGGGATTGTTGTTAGGAGAGTTAGGAATAACAGCAGCTTACAAAAGAGTGATTGTTGTAAGGAGTGTTAGGTATAACAGCCTCTTACATAAAGAGTGATTGTTGTAAGGAGAGTTAGGAATAACAGCATCTTACAAAAGAGTGATTGTTCTAAGGAGAGTTAGGTATAACAGCCTCTTACATAAAGAGTGATTGTTGTAAGGAGAGTTAGGTATAACTGCACCTTACATAAAGAGTGATTGTTGTAAGGAGAGTTAGGTATAACTGGATCTTACATAAAGAGTGATTGTTGTTAGGAGAGTTAGGAATAACAGCAGCTTACAAAAGAGTGATTGTTGTAAGGAGAGTTAGGTATAACCAACGAGCACAGAAATAACATAACGATGTTTAGGTGAGCTTAAGAGATTGTCAGAACAAAAAACCACTGTAGAATGTTACATGGAGTTTGGGTAATAAGGAGTAATAGAATTTGGCCTCTTGACAGATGGATGGACAAGATCAAGGCTAATATTCGGTGGCTTGTAATATTGTATAGATCCCAATCAATAGACGTTTACGGTAAAGAGATCTAGGCCATTATAGAGAATAATATCTTAATATATTGAAGTTAGGTAAAGCTAAAAACATATAAACCCAATTAACTGAATTTTGATTCATTAGCTCATTTGTTTATTAAAAGGAAGCTCTAAACGCGTATAGGTTTTCAAGAATGACGCAGAATGGAAACAGACAGTAAATGAACATTGGAATGGCAGGAAATATTCGAATAAAACCTTGAGAAGATAAATTAACTCGTTTGTATACTATAGCTAAAAATAGAATAAAAATCTGAATTAATAAAGAATTTAATTTATAGTATTTCTATGAAATAGTCCTACACTTTTTAAAAAATAACCTAATAGCATAAGCGTAAAAAGTATTAAAAGACTGACTGAGAACGACAATTGAAGAAAAGGCCATTTTTATATAAATAATAAAGTTAATGCAAAGAGAAATTTTTATAATTTCTTCAAAGTTGAGTAAGAGTGGTGTTTCGTTAGCCAAAATTCGTTTGGAGTTGTGTGTTTTCATTTATCGTGTGTATTGTATTGTAAGTGTAAACGACAAAACCTTTTATGTATGCAAAACAAGACGTTTGATATTGTTATCATGGATTTAATACTTTACCGAGTATAAACAAATACTTTTTCGATAAATTCTAAATATCTGTCTAACCCTTCATTTATTTAAATAAACCTCTTGAATCTGCCGCTTTATTATTTTGATTTACCTTTTAGAACTTTTTGTGTGGCGTGTTGAGTTTACCGGTGTAAAAACTTAGGCTATACGGTATAAAATAAAACAGCTGATTTACAGTGACAAATTGAAGAATGTTTTCCATATGTCTTTGTTGCGAATATAGCTTAATTAATTAAATCACCCTAAATACAAGAAAAATCATTGATAGTATTTTGTTACTGAAGTGTACATATTTAATACTTCACCAATTACACATGGGTATGGTATATTTTATGGTTGGATAACCAAACTTTTGTAAACGTAAAATCGACATGTGGTTTATATCAGTCGCCATTTGTGCTAATCCCTTATCGCTAATTGCAAGATGTTTTATTAGTGGGTTCATTTTATTGGCCATAAAATGTGCTTAATTAAGTTAGAATACACACTAACCACATTCCTAAAAGAATAATTTTATAGGAAAAAGTAACTAAAATTTTTTAAGGTAGTTGACTATTACATTTTGAAAAACATTTAACTGAGTTTGCATATATTAAAACTTTTATTCGACCCCTATATCATATTTTTATATATTAAAATGCAAAGTAAGCAATCAGTGACTTTGTGGCCATTGGATGTAAAGGACGTGAAAATGAGTAGCCTATCTAGGATTCTGATAAAAATTGGCTTTTAAAATCTTGTGTGGACCATATTACTTTCCTTGAATATTGGCAGCTCTACCCTGTTTCTTCTGAACAATGTTCAACACATAAAAGACAGTCATTGATAATATAAAATAACATATTACATTTTAATTGTAAAAACTATTTGTTAATAACGATTGGGTTTTCGGGTTTTAGGAAATTATGGGTTTCCACGACGGGAAGGTTTAAAAGCGAATTTACAAACCAAAGGTTTTCTGTTAGGTACATAAATTAAACACTTTATAACTAAACATACAAATAGAAACGCTGTCACTAACTGCCACTGTTTGAGTTTCGATGCTTGTCCTTGTAGTGTCAAACCGATATTTTGGCTGCTTTATTCCAACCAGTCGCTCGTAACACCATTTTATTCCCCTGTTTGAATAGTTACGTTTATTTGAGAGCGTTCACTTACGGTTGAACTTAAGAGAAATGGCGTAACCGCTTCTTCCGGCAATAAGGCTTGCAGATAAAATGTGGCCGCACCGCATTTCCTGTTAGGAAGGACGAAAAGATCGCATTAAAAATATGATAGTCCAAAGATAAGCGTGTATTTGGTTATCTGCTTACTGCTGAACTATTTATAGCATTAAATTTGCTAACGTAGTGGTTAGCGAGATTTAAGCAAGTGGCGTTTATTTGCTAACGTAGTGGTTAGCGAGATTTAAGCAAGTGGCGTTTATTTGCTAACGTAGTGGTTAGCGAGATTTAAGCAAGTGGCGTTTATTTGCTAACGTAGTGGTTAGCGAGATTTAAGCAAGTGGCGTTTATTTCCTAACGTAGTGGTTAGCGAGATTTAAGCAAGTGACGTTTATTTGCTAACGTAGTGGTTAGCGAGATTTAAGCAAGTGGCGTTTATTTGCTAACGTAGTGGTTAGCGAGATTTAAGCAAGTGGCGTTTATTTCCTAACGTAGTGGTTAGCGAGATTTAAGCAAGTGGCGTTTATTTCCTAACGTAGTGGCTAGCGAGATTTAAGCAAGTGACGTTTATTTGCTAACGTAGTGGTTGGCGAGATTTAAGCAAGTGGCGTTTATTTGCTAACGTAGTGGTTAGCGAGATTTAAGCAAGTGGCGTTTATTTGCTAACGTAGTGGTTAGCGAGATTTAAGCAAGTGGCGTTTATTTCCTAACGTAGTGGCTAGCGAGATTTAAGCAAGTGACGTTTATTTGCTAACGTAGTGGTTGGCGAGATTTAAGCAAGTGGCGTTTATTTGCTAACGTAGTGGTTGGCGAGATTTAAGCAAGTGGCGTTTATTTGCTAACGTAGTGGTTAGCGAGATTTAAGCAAGTGGCGTTTATTTGCTAACGTAGTGGTTAGCGAGATTTAAGCAAGTGGCGTTTATTTCCTAACGTAGTGGCTAGCGAGATTTAAGCAAGTGACGTTTATTTGCTAACGTAGTGGTTAGCGAGATTTAAGCAAGTGGCGTTTATTTGCTAACGTAGTGGTTAGCGAGATTTAAGCAAGTGGCGTTTATTTGCTAACGTAGTGGTTAGCGAGATTTAAGCAAGTGGCGTTTATTTGCTAACGTAGTGGCTAGCGAGATTTAAGCAAGTGGCGTTTATTTCCAACGTAGTGGCTAGCGAGATTTAAGCAAGTGACGTTTATTTCCAACGTAGTGGCTAGCGAGATTTAAGCAAGTGACGTTTATTTGCTAACGTAGTGGTTAGCGAGATTTAAGCAAGTGGCGTTTATTTGCTAACGTAGTGGTTAGCGAGATTTAAGCAAGTGGCGTTTATTTCCAACGTAGTGGCTAGCGAGATTTAAGCAAGTGACGTTTATTTCCTAACGTAGTGGCTAGCGAGATTTAAGCAAGTGGCGTTTATTTCCTAACGTAGTGGCTAGCGAGATTTAAGCAAGTGGCGTTTATTTCCAACGTAGTGGCTAGCGAGATTTAAGCAAGTGACGTTTATTTCCAACGTAGTGGCTAGCGAGATTTAAGCAAGTGACGTTTATTTGCTAACGTAGTGGTTGGCGAGATTTAAGCAAGTGGCGTTTATTTGCTAACGTAGTGGTTAGCGAGATTTAAGCAAGTGGCGTTTATTTCCTAACGTAGTGGCTAGCGAGATTTAAGCAAGTGACGTTTATTTGCTAACGTAGTGGTTAGCGAGATTTAAGCAAGTGGCGTTTATTTCCAACGTAGTGGCTAGCGAGATTTAAGCAAGTGACGTTTATTTGCTAACGTAGTGGTTAGCGAGATTTAAGCAAGTGGCGTTTATTTGCTAACGTAGTGGTTAGCGAGATTTAAGCAAGTGGTGTTTATTTGCTAACGTAGTGGTTAGCGAGATTTAAGCAAGTGGCGTTTATTTGCTAACGTAGTGGCTAGCGAGATTTAAGCAAGTGGCGTTTATTTGCTAACGTAGTGGTTAGCGAGATTTAAGCAAGTGGTGTTTATTTGGACAAAATGTTTTAAAATAGGCTACGTTTTGAAATCCAAATACAATACAGTACTTTATTATATAAGCCCAGGCATCCGCACTACGCACCCCGCGGGCCGCATGCAGCCCTGAGAACGATTTTTGGGGCCCTTAGACTGTTAGGAATTAAATTATTATGCTGAGAATAAATTATGTGCTTTTGGATCTACATATGTCTGAGAACCTACATTCAGTCATCTGAAGTTCATAAAACACAAATACAGATCTAGGTTAACGAGTTAGAACGTTGAAAACATTATGAGATTCAATTTCTTCTCAACCTGGTAACATAGGAACCATAGTAAAGAGCTATGAAAGATTTCGCCAATCGGGTTCAAAAAATTAAATAATTCAGGTATTCCTGGAGATGAGGGAATTGCATTTTCCTACTTCATTATATGCAAAACAGTTGATTTATTTTAGTGATGTTGTAAGCTTATGTTATAATCATACTGTTTGTAAGTTATTTAACGCCACTTGTACTTGCGGCCCTGAGGACTACTTGGTTCTCTAAGAAATCCCAATGAAGCTCCCTGATATAGGTCTACAGTAGAATTATAGCTCACGTATGCGGGATCACTTACTTACTCTCTATCGGGGGGAGGGGGGAGGGGGTGAAGAAGTAATAAAATCCCGTGAAAGAGGAAAGATATGTTGAATAAAGGTAGGGCTAAAGGACAATACGCCAAGATTAGAGAAGAAACATGGCTTGCGTGTCATTGTGGCTCAACGGAAACAAAACCCTATATCTTTAATTGGTGTTACCCAACTGTTTTATGGTTTTCATTTTTCCCATACACGTAAAAGGCAAGACGGCTAAAATTTCAAAACAGTGTTGAAACGTATTATTATGATTTGAGGAAACAATTAATTTTCAAATAAAAATCCACATGTCCTACCCTTTTTATATAGCTAATAGAATTATGTTTTAGAACAATTAACATGAGCTTCACTTTACAAATGTACGCAATCTGAACTTAGAGCATGTTTTCATTCTACTTTAATTTCATTGTCAGGAAACTAGCACAAAGTGTTTCCTGGATATAGAGTCCAATAATTTCAAACCTTCTTTCGCGATTTCTATGATCTACATTCCGTTTATATTTCAGTAGTAAAATCCCTTATACAAACTTTAATAAAAATGTAAACATTGATTTTCGTAATTTTGAACTCTGCAATTACGACTAAAATAAAATGTAACATACCAGGTTATTAGATAACGACTACAAGATAGATATGGCGTATTAAATAACTGCGTTTCACTTACGTAAGCTACTTCACGCGTGGTGGATTACATAAAATCCTTTAATTTTATTACGTTCAAATTATTATTACAACCGACGGTAACTGATTAAATAACATTAAAAATAATATTTTTAAACAATAACAGTATAGAATCTGTCATATAACACCCAGTAATTAGAGGCAGGGCACTTCTGTGTTACTTACGCCCTAGCCCTATCTCATTAAATGTTGAACTCAAGTTAAAAAATGAGACTTTGAGTGAAAAATAACATTCTAGAGTAGCAACGGTTACATAATAACACCCGGCAATAACAGGTACGGCATACCGTTCCTCTTTGTTAACTGTCCCTAGCCCTATCTCAAATGTTGACCCCAAGTGCAAAAATGAGTCTTTAAGTGAAAAATAACGTTCTAGAGTAGCAACGGTTACATAATAACACCCGGCAATAACAGGTACGGCATACCGTTCCTCTTTGTTAACTGTCCCTAGCCCTATCTCAAATGTTGACCCCAAGTGCAAAAATGAGTCTTTAAGTGAAAAATAATGTTCTAGAGTAGCAACGATTACATAATAACACCCGGCAATAACAGGTACGGCATACTGTTCCTCTTTGTTAACTGTTCCTAGCCCTATCTGAAATGTTGACCCCAAGTGCAAAAATGAGTCTCTAAGTGAAAAATAACGTTCTAGAGTAGCAACGGTTACATAATAACACCCGGCAATAACAGGTACGGCATACCTTTGTAGGCCCTAGCCCTAACTCAAATGTTGACCCCAAGTGCAAAAATGAATCTTTAAGTGAAAAATAACGTTCTAGAGTAGCAACGGTTACATAATAACACCCGGCAATAACAGGTACGGCATACCGTTCCTCTTTGTTAACTGTCCCTAGCCCTATCTCATTAAATGTTGACCCCAAGTGCAAAAATGAGTCTTTAAGTGAAAAATAACGTTGTAGAGTAGCAACGGTTACATAATAACACCCGGCAATAACAGGTACGGCATACCTTTGTAGGCCCTAGCCCTAACTCAAATGTTGACCCCAAGTGCAAAAATGAGTCTCTAAGTGAAAAATAACGTTCTAGAGTAGCAACGGTTACATAATAACACCCGGCAATAACAGGTACGGCATACCTTTGTAGGCCCTAGCCCTATCTCAAATGTTGACCCCAAGTGCAAAAATGAGTCTTAAGTGAAAAATAACGTTCTAAAGTAGCAACGGTTACATAATAACACCCGTCAATAACAGGTACGGCATACCTTTGTAGGCCCTAGCCCTAACTCAAATTTTGACCCCAAGTGCAAAAATGAGTCTTTAAGTGAAAAATAACGTTCTAGAGTAGCAACGGTTACATAATAACACCCGGCAATAACAGGTACGGCATACCGTTCCTCTTTGTTAACTCTCCCTAGCCCTATCTCAAATATTGACCCCAAGTGCAAATATGAGTCTTTAAGTGAAAAATAACGTTCTAGAGTAGCAACGGTTACATAATAACACCCGGCAATAACAGGTACGGTATATCGTTCCTCTTTGTTAACTCTCCCTAGCCCTATCTCAAATATTGACCCCAAGTGCAAGAATGAGTCTTTAAGTGAAAAATAACGTTCTAGAGTAGCAACGGTTACATAATAACACTCGGCAATAACAGGTACGGCATACCTTTGTAGGCCCTAGCCCTATCTCAAATGTTGACCCCAAGTGCAAAAATGAGTCTTTAAGTGAAAAATAACGTTCTAGAGTAGCAACGGTTACATAATAACACCCGGCAATAACAGGTACGGCATACCTTTGTAGGCCCTAGCCCTAACTCAAATGTTGACCCCAAGTGCAAAAATGAATCTTTAAGTGAAAAATAACGTTCTAGAGTAGCAACGGTTACATAATAACACCCGGCAATAACAGGTACGGCATACCTTTGTAGGCCCTAGCCCTAACTCAAATGTTGACCCAAAGTGCAAAAATGAGTCTTTAAGTGAAAAATAACGTTCTAGAGTAGCAACGGTTACATAATAACACCCGGCAATAACAGGTACGGCATACCGTTCCTCTTTGTTAACTCTCCCTAGCCCTATCTCAAATATTGACCCCAAGTGCAAATATGAGTCTTTAAGTGAAAAATAACGTTCTAGAGTAGCAACGGTTACATAATAACACCCGGCAATAACCGGTACGGCATACCGTTCCTCTTTGTTAACTGTCCCTAGCCCTATCTCAAATGTTGACCCCAAGTGCAAAAATGATTCTTTAAGTGAAAAATAACGTTCTAGAGTAGCAACTGTTACATAATAACACCCGGCAATAACAGGTACGGTATATCGTTCCTCTTTGTTAACTCTCCCTAGCCCTATCTCAAATATTGACCCCAAGTGCAAGAATGAGTCTTTAAGTGAAAAATAACGTTCTAGAGTAGCAACGGTTACATAATAACACTCGGCAATAACAGGTACGGCATACCTTTGTAGGCCCTAGCCCTATCTCAAATGTTGACCCCAAGTGCAAAAATGAGTCTTTAAGTGAAAAATAACGTTCTAGAGTAGCAACGGTTACATAATAACACCCGGCAATAACAGGTACGGCATACCTTTGTAGGCCCTAGCCCTAACTCAAATGTTGACCCCAAGTGCAAAAATGAATCTTTAAGTGAAAAATAACGTTCTAGAGTAGCAACGGTTACATAATAACACCCGGCAATAACAGGTACGGCATACCTTTGTAGGCCCTAGCCCTAACTCAAATGTTGACCCCAAGTGCAAAAATGAGTCTTTAAGTGAAAAATAACGTTCTAGAGTAGCAACGGTTACATAATAACACCCGGCAATAACAGGTACGGCATACCGTTCCTCTTTGTTAACTCTCCCTAGCCCTATCTCAAATATTGACCCCAAGTGCAAATATGAGTCTTTAAGTGAAAAATAACGTTCTAGAGTAGCAACGGTTACATAATAACACCCGGCAATAACAGGTACGGCATACCTTTGTAGGCCCTAGCCCTATCTCAAATGTTGAACCCAAGTGCAAAAATGAGTCTTTAAGTGAAAAATAACGTTCTAGAGTAGCAACGGTTACAATAATAACACCCGGCAATAACCGGTACGGCATACCGTTCCTCTTTGTTAACTCTCCCTAGCCCTATCTCAAATGTTGACCCCAAGTGCAAATATGAGTCTTTAAGTGAAAAATAACGTTCTAGAGTAGCAACGGTTACATAATAACACCCGGCAATAACAGGTACGGCATACCTTTGTAGGCCCTAGCCCTATCTCAAATGTTGAACCCAAGTGCAAAAATGAGTCTTTAAGTGAAAAATAACGTTCTAGAGTAGCAACGGTTACAATAATAACACCCGGCAATAACCGGTACGGCATACCGTTCCTCTTTGTTAACTCTCCCTAGCCCTATCTCAAATGTTGACCCCAAGTGCAAATATGAGTCTTCAAGTGAAAAATAACGTTCTAGAATAGCAACGGTTACATAATAACACCCGGCAATAACAGGTACGGCATACCGTTCCTCTTTGTTAACTGTCCCTAGCCCTATCTCAAATGTTGACCCCAAGTGCAAAAATGAGTCTTTAAGTGAAAAATAACGTTCTAGAGTAGCAACGGTTACATAATAACACCCGGCAATAACCGGTACGGCATACCGTTCCTCTTTGTTAACTGTCCCTAGCCCTATCTCAAATGTTGACCCCAAGTGCAAAAATGATTCTTTAAGTGAAAAATAACGTTCTAGAGTAGCAACTGTTACATAATAACACCCGGCAATAACAGGTACGGTATATCGTTCCTCTTTGTTAACTCTCCCTAGCCCTATCTCAAATATTGACCCCAAGTGCAAGAATGAGTCTTTAAGTGAAAAATAACGTTCTAGAGTAGCAACGGTTACATAATAACACTCGGCAATAACAGGTACGGCATACCTTTGTAGGCCCTAGCCCTATCTCAAATGTTGACCCCAAGTGCAAAAATGAGTCTTTAAGTGAAAAATAACGTTCTAGAGTAGCAACGGTTACATAATAACACCCGGCAATAACAGGTACGGCATACCTTTGTAGGCCCTAGCCCTAACTCAAATGTTGACCCCAAGTGCAAAAATGAATCTTTAAGTGAAAAATAACGTTCTAGAGTAGCAACGGTTACATAATAACACCCGGCAATAACAGGTACGGCATACCTTTGTAGGCCCTAGCCCTAACTCAAATGTTGACCCAAAGTGCAAAAATGAGTCTTTAAGTGAAAAATAACGTTCTAGAGTAGCAACGGTTACATAATAACACCCGGCAATAACAGGTACGGCATACCGTTCCTCTTTGTTAACTCTCCCTAGCCCTATCTCAAATATTGACCCCAAGTGCAAATATGAGTCTTTAAGTGAAAAATAACGTTCTAGAGTAGCAACGGTTACATAATAACACCCGGCAATAACCGGTACGGCATACCGTTCCTCTTTGTTAACTGTCCCTAGCCCTATCTCAAATGTTGACCCCAAGTGCAAAAATGATTCTTTAAGTGAAAAATAACGTTCTAGAGTAGCAACTGTTACATAATAACACCCGGCAATAACAGGTACGGTATATCGTTCCTCTTTGTTAACTCTCCCTAGCCCTATCTCAAATATTGACCCCAAGTGCAAGAATGAGTCTTTAAGTGAAAAATAACGTTCTAGAGTAGCAACGGTTACATAATAACACTCGGCAATAACAGGTACGGCATACCTTTGTAGGCCCTAGCCCTATCTCAAATGTTGACCCCAAGTGCAAAAATGAGTCTTTAAGTGAAAAATAACGTTCTAGAGTAGCAACGGTTACATAATAACACCCGGCAATAACAGGTACGGCATACCTTTGTAGGCCCTAGCCCTAACTCAAATGTTGACCCCAAGTGCAAAAATGAATCTTTAAGTGAAAAATAACGTTCTAGAGTAGCAACGGTTACATAATAACACCCGGCAATAACAGGTACGGCATACCTTTGTAGGCCCTAGCCCTAACTCAAATGTTGACCCCAAGTGCAAAAATGAGTCTTTAAGTGAAAAATAACGTTCTAGAGTAGCAACGGTTACATAATAACACCCGGCAATAACAGGTACGGCATACCGTTCCTCTTTGTTAACTCTCCCTAGCCCTATCTCAAATATTGACCCCAAGTGCAAATATGAGTCTTTAAGTGAAAAATAACGTTCTAGAGTAGCAACGGTTACATAATAACACCCGGCAATAACAGGTACGGCATACCTTTGTAGGCCCTAGCCCTATCTCAAATGTTGAACCCAAGTGCAAAAATGAGTCTTTAAGTGAAAAATAACGTTCTAGAGTAGCAACGGTTACAATAATAACACCCGGCAATAACCGGTACGGCATACCGTTCCTCTTTGTTAACTCTCCCTAGCCCTATCTCAAATGTTGACCCCAAGTGCAAATATGAGTCTTCAAGTGAAAAATAACGTTCTAGAGTAACACCCGGCAATAACAGGTACGGCATACCGTTCCTCTTTGTTAACTGTCCCTAGCCCTATCTCAAATGTTGACCCCAAGTGCAAAAATGAGTCTTTAAGTGAAAAATAACGTTCTAGAGTAGCAACGGTTACATAATAACACCCGGCAATAACCGGTACGGCATACCGTTCCTCTTTGTTAACTGTCCCTAGCCCTATCTCAAATGTTGACCCCAAGTGCAAAAATGATTCTTTAAGTGAAAAATAACGTTCTAGAGTAGCAACTGTTACATAATAACACCCGGCAATAACAGGTACGGTATATCGTTCCTCTTTGTTAACTCTCCCTAGCCCTATCTCAAATATTGACCCCAAGTGCAAGAATGAGTCTTTAAGTGAAAAATAACGTTCTAGAGTAGCAACGGTTACATAATAACACCCGGCAATAACAGGTACGGCATACCGTTCCTCATTGTTTTTAGGGCCTAACCCTATCTCATTAAATGCTGAACTCAAGTGCAAAGAAAGTACTACCAAGAAAATAAATTTCTAAATATTAGTGTTCCCATTATTATTTATTTTTGCAATATATACGAATTTTACTTTACTATTACTGTTATTATTTGAATTTGCTAAAAGAATGGAATTTTATATTTTCTAATTATAAAATTAATTTTTAAATTAATTTTTTCAATGTCATTATATTTACCTTTACAATAAATTGTTATGAATAATTGCTATTGATACATCAAATAATGTTTTCCTTTATATAGTTTTTTCTTTTCGAACACACACACACACCTTCAAGGTGACTTGTACTTTTATACTCTAATTCCTGTGTGTACAGTTTGTTAGAAATTCTTGTAAGCAATTGATTTATAAATGTTTAGAAATTCCTACTATTGTATAATTTAAGATATTTTCGGAATACATGGATTCTTGTTAAATTTTTTCATCATATTTGAATAATGGTTATACAATTTTATAATTTAAAAAGAGTTGGTATATTCCAGTTATCCCAATTCTGGAACCGCTGCTTGAAAAATCGACATGTTCTATGCTTTCTTTTGCATAGTAAATCCACACACAATACATAATTCACAAAAACCACCATTACATAAATATTTGTGGTTAGAGGTTTTTGTGTATTATTTAATCATAGTAAACTGTTATGATAGCCCCTCAAATTTATAATTTTAAGAAATGCTTCTTAAATCTCACTGACATTACGGTGATATGGAAATCCCTTCAACTCATTATTTTTCTCTGTACAAATAACGGCAAAGCTGTTTCAGTCACAGAAACTATGCGAAGACGTTTAAAGTTATTTTGGTTACGTTATTTGTAAACACAAACTGTTGCAATTCCAAGCGTGGAATTCACCTGTTTACGTTGTAAGATCAGATCCGCTGCGTTGGTCGGCTTCTGGCCGCTCTTATTCTACAAACCAACAAGCCTTACCATTCGTCAGTCTAGTGGTTGAAAATCCACCTTGATAAAAAAATGTATAAAATATTCAGTGTAGTACACTCTAAGCACTATTAAATCTATCTATACTATACACACACGCTCACACACATACTCTTCTCTCTCTCTCTCACACACACACACACTCTTTCTCTCTCTCTCTCACACTCTCTCTCTCTCTCTCACTCAAACACACACCCTCTCTCTCTCTCTCTCACACACACACACACACACACACACACACACTTTCTCTCTCACACACACACACACACACACTCCCTCTCTCACTCAAACACACACTCTCTCTCTCTCACACACACACACACACACACACACACACACACACACACACACACACTCACACACACGAACTGACACAGTAAGACACAAACACCAAAACCAATTGTTATAGTATTTTGTTTATAAATTTTTAATAATTCCAGATGAAGTGTAATACATATTACATATGTATATATTAATATACATATGAAACATATGTATAACATTTATACTAATATAAATGTATATGAACTTTTATATTTAATGTAATATTTGAAGTAGGATATACTTAATAAATTACATTTGCCATAACAAATGTATTGCGCTGTTTATCACATGCTCGTGTATATAGCCTCGTATATAATACGTTTTTCTTACCCAAAATACTTTTACACGTTATGTTCAAATGTTTTTAATTGTTGAGGAGGGAAATTTGGATATGTATCTTTGGGATCGACGAAATCATACTCTTGGCTTCTTCCATATCCAAAATTGTTCCCATGACAGTATTATATATTTACCACGGCCTTTTAACGAGTATAATCTAGAACAATTACTGTATCGTCTTTCATTTATTTATTTTAACTGTGAGAATTAGGCACTTCATAGATTTTGTTTATGATAGCAATAAGTTAAGTGCTATAAAGAGGCCTTGTGTTGAATATTATCGCCGGCACTTGACGTATTTATGAGATACTCTAAATTAAGTACAATTTATTATCGCTATTGAGAAATGTGTTTACTCGAAATGCACTGTTGCTAGAAACAAAGAGTCTTTTGCAACTTATTTGAATCAATGCGTTTAATGTGTCCCGGCTTCTGTTGGCATATTTACTAACTTATTAAGATAGTTGAATCAATGCCACGCAGCGATTTCTGTAGGAGTCTAGATTTTAGTTATGTTTCATTGTAAATATTGTTCCCTTTTGCTAGGGAGCGGAGATGTTTTGATTCCGTTTAGTCTATTTTTCGGATTAATTTTTTTACCTCCGAAGTTGACTGTTGCACAATGTTTAAACGGACAACTAAAACGGCCACATTAAGTGTTCCTGGAGCATGTAAACATGAATACATGGCGTAAAGATTGGCTTGGGAACATGTAGAATAAATGATAGGTATAAGGCACCGATATGACTGGCCCAGGTCGAAATTTAACGATAAATGGTAATTACGAATTATAATTGGGACCTAATGACATGCATAGGACGCGTCCCTTGTATTTTTGACACACAAAACAAAAAAAATATTTTCACACATACACACACAATGAACACTTAAAAACATACATAGCCCCCAGATATGCACAATTCACAACCCGAGATATAGATTATGGCATTAAAAATATTCATTTATTTCCCACGATATAAAATAAATTATTAGCTTTTAAAAAACACAAAAGGTCTAGGTACAAAAATGTCAAAGGAAATATTTGTAAACATAAAAATTATGTATCGAACAAATACAAATCAAATCTAAACATGATAAATTATTTAAATGCATTAACAAACTCACCCCTATAGCAAATAAAGACAGTGAAATTAACAGTTAACATTTATTGTTAGGTCGCTCTACAACTTAGTTCCTCGTAAACCTAACCTGTCCAATAAACTAGCTTTAGTAGTATTCAGTAATTTAAGTAAGTACAGGGTTTACTGTTATGCTTATGTGAATATGGCTATTGTAAAGGGAACATATGTCCTGTGTTTTGCTTAGGCGTCAGAAATGTCTGCGTACCTCCCACAGTCATAACATACAGTTGGACACACTTATGGAAAGTTTGCAAAAAAATTGATGGTTACTTCAACCATTCCTTTTCTTATTTATGTTATTCGAAAATACTATTTAAATAAGAATAAGGGGATATTAAAAATTTCCAGCCATAAATACTGTTTCAAATTCTAAACAATTATGAACATAACTTGAATGTACGTGAAACTGTATAAAGTAAATGTTTCTTTATATAACTGAATACTACTCGTATTTTATACACTATATTAAATACGTTATTATACACCTAATATTATAATCTAGCAACAAAGTAAGGATAGGTTAGGTTACAAGCAAAATTTATAACTTTGTTAAGCCGAACGTCGATCACAGAAAGTGGCTTTTTAGGTTGTGTGTAACCTACTATCGCTACGCCATGTCAATGACGCGCAAAAAACGTCATCTGCTCGACTGCTGCAATCGTTTAATAACATTTTCTTGTTTTTATAACCAAATCTCTCCTAACCAAATACTTTGAAGGTATATTTCAATATAACTGATAAGTCAAGTGAGATAACATAGCGAAGTATATCGTGATATAACATAGTGAAGTATACCGTGATATAATAGTGAAGTATATCGTGATATAACATAGAAAAGTATATCGTGATATAACATAGTGCAGTATATCGTGGTATAACATAGTGCAGTATATCGTGATATAACATAGTGAGGTATATCGTGATATAACATAGTGAAGTATATCGTGATATAACATAGTGCAGTATATCGTGGTATAACATAGTGCAGTATATCGTGATATAACATAGTGAGGTATATCGTGATATAACATAGTAAAGAATATCGTGATATAACATAGTGCAGTATATCGTGGTATAACATAATGAAGTATATCGTGATATAACATAGTGAAGTATATCGTGATATAACATAGTGAAGTATACCGTGATATAACACAGTGAAGTATATCGTGATATAACATAATGAAGTATATCGTGATATAACATAGTGAAGTATATCGTGATATAACATAGTAAAGAATATCGTGATATAACATAGTGCAGTATATCGTGATATAACAAAGCGAAGTATATTGTGATATAATAGTGAAGTATATCGTGATATAACATAGTGAAGTATATCGTGATATAACATAGTGCAGTATATCGTGGTATAACATAATGAAGTATATCGTGATATAACATAGTGAAGTATATCGTGATATAACATAGTGAAGTATACCGTGATATAACACAGTGAAGTATATCGTGATATAACATAATGAAGTATATCGTGATATAACATAGTGAAGTATATCGTGATATAACATAGTAAAGAATATCGTGATATAACATAGTGCAGTATATCGTGATATAACAAAGCGAAGTATATTGTGATATAATAGTGAAGTATATCGTGAAGTAACATAGTGAAGTATATCGTGATATAACATAATGAAGCATATTCTGATACAACATAGTGAAGTATATCGTGATATAACATAGGGAAGTATATCGCGATATAACATAGTGAAGTATATTGCTATATAACATAGTGAAGTATATCGTGATATAACATGGTGAAGTATATCGTGATATAACATGGTGAAGTATATCGAGATATAACATAGTGAAACATATTGTGATATAACAAAGTGAAGTATATCGTGATATAACATAGTGAAGTATATCGTGATATAACACAGCGAAGTAATTCTCGAAGAATTATTTTTACACACGTCAGTTTCAAAAATAAGATTGTCATATGGCGATTATTAAAGTCAATTTCTACTACCATTTGTAGGGACATTAAAAATCACTTTATTCTTGTTCAGATTGTATTTTAAAATAGTGTAGGCTATATAAAAATGAAAAAGTCGAAGGTAGTGGGAAACCGTAAACTAGAGAACTGCTGTAGTGAGAGTCCCATTTTTGATCTATAAAGTGCTGCTACTCATAGGATGGTTTTAATTACTAGTTTGATTTAATTTACTTTGAATTGTGTTTTAGAAAGAAAACTTTGGGTAAAACTGGATTTTCTCTTCGAAATCTTCGCTACTGAAGATCTCGAACAAACTGAAGATCTGTGTTTCAAGCAAAAAAATAATTTCAAACGTAGAGATCATTTTCCCTAAAACATATTTCGTATCAGAATTAGTGTAAAATTTTCAAGCTCTCATCCGTTCGTAGAAGACTAGGATGGTTTTAGCTCGATCATTCTTTAAGAATGCATATACAATAAACACAGCGCGATCCCGTATGTTAGGCCAAACCCATGATAAATAAACGATTAGGTTTAAATAAACATCTTACCAGTTAATTTGTGAGGTCATTTCACTGTCATCAATTTTGTTTAGCGTAAACACTGATTGAACGTTAAATTTATGTATAGGCCTAACAGTGGTGGATGAATGTATGCTAAACGCCAACATACAAATAAACACTCTCAACAGACAAGCTTTGTAGCCAAATTGAACATACTTCGCGGACATTGGTTTTGTTCTGCTAATAAAGGCAAACCGCGTGAATTAGGTATTTTGTATAGGTGGGTATGAAAGATGCCTTTGGAGGGTTATTTTCACAATCTAGTCTACGAATGACATGGGTAAGAGGTAGGATTGTGTAATACAAAAATCTCCAAAAAAGGGAGAGGGGGTTGAAATACAGGTTTATGCCTGCTATAGAGTAGCACGACTATATATCAGCGTCATTGGGCGATTTCTGTCTGCTAAACTCAAGAGCACCAAGAAAGATAAGAAATGATAGGTGAACAAAGAGGCCTACAGAAGACACATTGTGCTGAAAGTGCAGAATCCATGAGAAAACGGATTAAATATATATAATTTAACGTCTATTATACATCAATAGTTAAATTATAGTAATCAACTCCATTTTGACCTTGACTAGAGTATTACTGCTTGTTCAACAACAACAAATTCTAGATAAATTCATAATTCGTTGTAAACACGGGTCATAACTGTGGACAAACATTGTCACCAGCCAACAAATAAACAAATATGCATTGTAATTTCAAATAAATAAATTTTATATTGTTCAATAATATAAATACGTGACCAAGAGATCTCTAAACTGAGTTTCAAATAGATTAAGGTAGTTAATGGAAATATTGTTTAGGTAAATGGTGAAATACTTCAAAGTTTGCCTAACCTAAGTTCAACTTTCAAAAACTTCTCCCTCCTTTGTCAATCAGTCACAGTCTAATGCTGGTAAGGTTAATACTGGAGGACGAACGGAAATTATTGTGACATCACTAAAAAACCAAGAACAACCATGAACTTACTTTTACTATTATTACTGCAACGTTCATCACAATTACTATGTTACCATGTCAATAAATCGCTTACTGTCTAGTGACGTCACCCTACCTTCTTCCTCATCGCTGATGGAACTCTCGATTCGCTAATGCACAGTGCTAATGTATTATGTAAAGTGCTAAACAGTGCGTTATTCTATTAATGAATGTGTTTTATTTTATGGCTCGCCCCTTGGCATTTCTGGGGTAGCAAACCTGCCATACCAGGCTCTATTCCTTAGCAGTTACCTCTAATTCCTTCTATTTTCAGCGATCGTACTTAGAAGTTCCCTTAAAGAATTTTAATTTTAGACCACACCATTGTTATAGTCTGGCGATCGCCCAAATCTTTCTAACCCAATGATCTAAGATTTTCGGATCATCCAAATCAAATCAAGAGCCTTAAAATAGAAGTAATTCAAATTCAATCAGCTGGAGTTAAAGAAATAAATGGGTTTAAAATTAAACACAAATACCCAACTACCCTGAAAGCAGAACGTATTCGGTCATAAGTAAATATAAACGCAATTCCCTTGGGAATACCAACCACAATAAAACCAAGTCTTGAAACAAAACAAAACAAATAACCCCATAACGTAATATACTTGGAAGCAGCAAGTTAGTTTTTACAACTTTAAATAAATTTTATTCTGATTAATTGATTAACTTGCAAATAATGTTTTATACATCAACAGCTTCTGCATCAGATATGCCTACACATATTTCAAGATTGTTATTTCATACCGAAGCTAATTTATTATCGAATTTATCTAATATCGACTGTCTCATGCAAGACATGGTTTTGACAGTCCTTATCATGTTTGTAGAAAATTATACTGACTCAACGCAGCCCTCCACCTCCCGTGTCTCCTATTGCGATCTCTCAAGGCCAAGTGCACGGTTATATGATCTGGACTGTACGTCCAGTTTATGATTTACTTTTGTAAATCCCCAAGTATATAATCAACTTTTGAATTAGTTTGGCGTTCATTTGAAAACTATCATACTGAAAATGATACTTCATTGAAAGTATGTCTATATAATGCATTATCGTACA
The DNA here is from genome assembly GCA_036971475.1 of Prosapia bicincta. NCBI lineage: Eukaryota > Metazoa > Arthropoda > Insecta > Hemiptera > Cercopidae > Prosapia > Prosapia bicincta. Next base: position 92,680,259 of record JBAIZL010000004.1, on the reverse strand, counting down.
TTAAGTGGACGATTTATTTCAAATAATATTAAAATATTTTCAGTTTTTCTATAATATGCATGCTAATTAAGTTCTTAGTTTAAAAACATTGAAATTTGAATATCTAAGAAAAATTCCGATAATAATTTACAAATATCTGAGTATGGTCAATAATTTTATTCAACTGTCGCCACTCATCAAAACGTCATTTGCGAATTCGTGGAAACTTCGAAACTAATGAAGTAGTAATTCCCGGAATATTATATGAACCCTGACATTGCATAACTGTATTAACTTTTTTTCGTCACGTTACATAGGAAATAGACTATTTACTGGTGGCGCGGAATTGGAGTGTAGAAATAAATTTTCGATTTAAATAAAAACTTGGTTGATGCCCGAGTTAAAACTATCTGATTTATTAGGAATTTGGCAACGTTTCGACGACTAAATTGTCGTCCTTATTCGAGCTTACAAGTATAATAGACAGAAATAAGTTATTAATACTAAAAATGAACAAAACAACAACATTAATAAATTAAATAATTAAAAAAACACTATACATGATAGTCCATGATAACTTTTTATAGTGTGTTTTTTATTATTAAATTTATTTGTGTTATTGTTTTGTTAATTTATTTGTATTAATAACTTATTGTAATGTTTTTGATTTTATGTTACTTTTGTTGTGAATTTGTATGACGTAGATGTTAATTCTGTCTATTATACTTGTAGGTCTGAATGAGGACGACAATTTACTCGTCGAAACGTTGCAAAATTCCTAATAAATCAGATTTCTTTGTCTCACGCATCAACTGTGTTTTTATTTAACAAAATTTTGTGAGTGTACACCTCATCAAAATTTAGATTTTTTTAAAAACTCTAACTTAAATCTTTACATTTATCTATGATTAAAAAAGGAGATGAACCAAATTTTATTTCAGAGGTTTATATATTTTTGATAGCCTTTTTTTGAACGTACTAAATTTGTAAGCATACGTCTGGTTAGTTACTCAAGTTTAAACAAGCAAAAACAGTGAAACAAATGTCTGCACAGCAGATAAAAGAACATAGAGAATGCAAGAACAATTGAAACATGCTCGGGATATAGCGATTGTCTAATTGCTTGAGAGAATTCCATAAACCCTTCATAGATACTTTGGATATTGGATAATAATAAAAAAAGATATTGGAGATAAATAACTAGGATCCGAATATGATAAATGCAGTGTATACAGTATGTCGTTTTATACAGTTTATTTAGTATACTTTGACCATTAGTGAGTTAATCCGTTTATGTTATAATGTCGTTGAGCGGTTTTAATAAAGTATAAAACCACGCGATAGTAATAGTTACGAATTTTCTAAAGGTAGCTTTACCGTTTTGAGCCATCTCTTTCTTTACTTTCCCTCTTACTTGGCATAATATGCTATTTTCTGTAACAACCTCTTTTTGTAAATTCACCAATCGTCACTGACTATTTTTTGCGTTCTACCTTTTCCTTCACACGGTATTGTTTCAGGCGATGGTAGCCCATTTCTTTCTAATCCTTCATTCTTTACAGACACCGATTGGGAGTATGTTGCCGATAATAGTAAAAAAGAATAATCCCTTAAAAATTGAAGTAGATAATCTCAAAAAAGGTAAGATTAGATTAGTAATTTAATTACTAAATCACTAAATTAACTAACTTACTAACTTAACTTAATTTACTTACTTTGTTAGGGAATTAGTTTTTTTCTTTTTTTAGTGTAAATTAATTAAGTAGATTGATTAAAAGTATAGATAACAAAAACATTTTTGTTTTGCCAAAATACTCCATGCTATATTAGGTTGTTACAACTTGAACAGATTCTGTGAATCATTCGACAAGAACGCAACACATGATATAAATAGTAAATATGTGATTCAAATAAACATTTTACTACATTCCAATGTGTATGTTTGTGGGTGTATGCTTGGGCCAGCGACTTTTACTCTACTGTGCGTTATATATACGCCCGTGTTTGTGTAAGCTAAACGTGCGTGTGTGTGTGTGTGTGTGTGTGTGTGTGTGTGTGTGTGTGTGTGTGTGTGTGTGTGTGTGTATGTGTGTGTGTGTGTGTGTGTGTGTGTGTGTGTGTGTGTGTGTGTGTGTGTGTGTGTGTGTGTGCGTGCGCGCGTGTGTGTGTGTGCGTGCGCGCGTGTGTGTGTGTTTAATATATGTGTGAAAGAGATATAAAGACAGAAGAAGAGAGAGAGGGAGGGAAGGAATTAGTTGTTAATTGGAGGGAGTTAGTCGTTGAAATTGTCCCATTAAATCATTCCTTTACTGAGGAAGAGCCACAAGAGTAAATTGAAAAGTTGATAAGCTCCGAGACAAAATTTCACGTCTGTACGGTGAACGGGATATTTAACATGGTATGACCGTTGAGTCAAATGTTTCCATATGCGAGACGTATCAGCCGTCCATCACGTATCGGCCATTTACAAGCACTGGCGATAGTTTACTTGCCTACCTTATTTTAATTCTACATTTCATCAAAAAAAGTTCACTAATGATCTTGATTAAATGTTTTAGAGTTCGATGGTAAAACTCTCATCCTCTAACTTTCACATCGCTAGAAACGGATAGAAGAAGACATTTCTTTTCCAAACGGGGAGAGGAAATTCACCACTGTCTTTAATCAGTAAACGAAACTTCTGGATATTGTGATTATTTGATTTCTTCATGAAACCATTCCAAAGAACATGATGAGATTTTGTTGGAATGAATGTTAAGAAAACACCAGCCTTGGTCGTAGATGGAAATAGTATTTTCTGTGTGTATTATTTTTGCAAAAACTACAAAATATAACTTACTATCTTTGTACTTTGAATGTGGGAACTACATTTTAACGCTCAGAGGATTTCATCAGACACTGTCTGCGTGTGATATTTACAAACTTACTGGCAAGCGCTGAAGTCCTCGGCAATCATGAAGCGGCTGCGCTTCTTTTAAGTCACTCTCTTATTCCTGCTATAGCGACCTATTTGCCAAAAGAAGAGTGTACCCGAATCTTAGACATGTAGGATATTGACACAGCAACTGCAGCAAATTCTATATATTTCTACATAGTCAGGACTATTGATAAGAGGATGTGGGAAGGAAAGAAGACGAAACTTATCAAACTTTCTAAATCCACATTTTTTATGGGGAAATTGAAAGATAACCAATCAGATGGCTTAAAGATATATCGTACTAAAATGCGATTAAGAGAGATTAATTGAGTCAAGTAAACACTTAAACTCAAGGAAAGTCAACTCAAGTCAAGGAAACTCTCTTGAACTCAACGCTAAATCTTCACGTTCCATAGGCGAATGAGTTGCAAACTCCAACCCAACCAGGAAATTATCGACTTAATCTTGTCAGGATCCGTTTATCTTTAGTTACTATATCCTAATCGGATCTTTTACAATTTAAGTCAGAATAAATATTTGTAAACGTCGAAGTATAATCGTAGACAATTTGTCTAAACAGTTTCAAATAACTGTTTTACACGTCAAAAATTAAATTACCACGGCCAGAAAAATAAATGTTACACAGTAAAAAAATTATGACGCATTTTATCAAAAGTTGCCTATTTTAAAAGACATCTACCTTTGTCAAGACCTTCAAAATAAAAATTTATTGAGCTGAAATGAAAAACATAAAATTGTAGAGGCGATCAAAATGAAATTTGTCATTCTTAAAATATGTAAAAAAATGGGTTCAAAGCCAATTTTTAGACTAAACTAAAAAAATTAATTCGCACACTTTTACGGCTACTACTATTTGCCAATTTTACACTTACAACAATGAATACTTTATGTCTTTTCCTCTAAAATATTTATGCCATATTATATTTTTAACACAATCAGAATATATCTACCTTCAAGTAGTTGGATTACATTGCATATACGTGTCTTAGTTTAGGCACATTACACTACAAAAACCACGTTTACAGAACCAGTATATCATTTCCTCTAACGTATGTTTCTTTAGCATACTGCTATGGTCATAGAACTGGATACAGAGATACTCGACTCGAACACGACTCAGGTACTACGATATTTTTAATTAGTTAAAAGGGTTAGAAAGGTGTTAAGAAAGAGTTAGGGAAGGGTGAAGAAAGAGTTATTAATGCCTGAGGCGAAAGGAAAATTTGTAGCAGTGTCTCGTCATGTAGTAAAATAGATGAGAACCGGGGTTCAAGGTCAAAATGTGCCACAATGGCATCTTTACCAATAGCTTCTCTATTTCCGTCCTTATTACAAATCTCCCATCCTGCCTATAGTCCTATCTCTTCTTCCCTATATTATGAATTGTCCTCTCTCTCCCCCCTTCTTTTCTTCCTCTCCAGCCATGCTATACCCTTAAAGTATGGATGTAGTAAATATTCGTAAAAAAACACTACTGGATCTGGTTATAGTGCTTAATCATTTCTTTATGTATATAATTTGCTTGATTTCCCACAACTGTTGTTTTTCAGGTAACCGCCACTTTTAAAGTACGTTGTGGGAGTAGGGATCGTCTTACTTTATATTTCAGGCACCCGTACTGACTATATATTTCAGGCACCCCTACTGTCTATATATTTTAGGCACCCCTACTGACTATATATTTCAGGAAACCCTACTGACTATATATTTCAGGCACCCCTACTGTCTATATATTTCAGGCACCCCTACTGTCTATATATTTTAGGCACCCCTACTGACTATATATTTCAGGAAACCCTACTGACTATATATTCCAGACACCCCCTATTTTTCAGATATAACGTTTATGGCTAGATATTACGATTTTATTTTGGAATTTAAATTTAGACAAATATAGCTTATTTATTGCTTTTGTACAATTTCTACCACAATGATTGGGTAAACTCATCTATGGAACGTATCTGCTTGAAATAATTTATAATGAATTATCTGGCATCACACATTCGGATTTACAGTCACAGTAACTCCGTAAATTTAGTTTAATTGGACATTTACTAGTTTCTGTACTTTAAAAACAATTACATTACATTTTATGAGTTATATTAAAAACAAAATAAACTATCCATCATTTTAAAAAAGAATGGCATTGTCATTTTAAATTTTTAAAAATTCTGAATATTATTGTAAAACGTATACAAATTCCACCACAAGCACAATTATGTGAATTTAGAACAAGTTCGTTAAATTCTCAGTAAACTAGTAAATTTGAACATAATTTATTTCTGAAAAAATTTCTGTAAGCTCCATTAGAAAAAATTCTCTGACTACGGTCCTACAAGATACAGTGTGTATGAGATGTTCGTTGACCAAGAAACTAGGAGCACAATAACAATTTTCCGCCTCCCCTGCCGACACATCTTATTCGACGCGGAGCGTAGCTAACCTCTAATAATAGCCTTTTAGAAAGTTAAACTCAAATGTAACCTAGAACTCACTCCTGAAGAATGCATAACTGTAAACAGTGCTCCTAGCTTAGTATCACCTAATAGATTTGTTCGATTTGAACAAATATTTTCGCAGTTAAACTTCAAGGCCAACGAAAAACATATTTATCCCTTAAATATTTCAGATCCATTCGTGCCTCTGATACAGAAAGAAATTTTATTCTATAATAAATCAATAATCTTTTACACACGCGCGCGCGCGCGCACACACACACACACACACACACACACACATATTTACATATAATTAATTATATTATAAGTAATATATTTGGTTTAAAAGTTTTATTTTATGCAGTACTTTTACTGAATAATTCAGTATCAATAGAATAGTTTACTTCTGTAAATTTCACAAACTACTTTGGTCGTACTAAATATTTAGCTTTAGTTAGTTTTGGATCTTGTTTTACAAAGTGTTCTAGTGCGCCCTATTTAGCAGATTCCAATTTCATTTATTTATGTCGAGGTTTAGCAAGTTGGCATTTCTATTTAACACCAATGGAGAGCAGGTGAATAGGCACTACTCTCATAGCTATGATTCTTTTCGCTCAAACACCAGAAGAGCTTCAGAACCTCATTACAGAATCTTATGTAGCTAAGCATGCCCTCCTTATCCTTTTTATTACACGGGATTTTGTACACGGAAGGTTCCACTATGATAAAAAGATACCAAATTAAAGAATGGGGCCTGTTTGACTTTACATCATGTCCTGCCCACACCATCATATCCTGCTCACACATTAACAGCTTTTTCATCTTCGTGGTTTTGTTATAAACCTTATCATAAGACTCCTGTCATATGAGACTCAAAACTCAATAATTAAACTCCAGTATATATAATGAATTTATATAGAATTTAATAAGTGATTGATTATTAATATAAATGTTCTTGAACATTTATGAACGGTTTATAGATGAATTATTCAGTAATTTTATCTTTAAAATAAAAAGGAATTTTATTTTAGAAACAATATATGGAATTATGGTATTCAGGATATGAGAAGTTGTACATACAACTTTGACATACAAATTCCACGAAGAATTACAAAAGCATAATTAATGGTTTACACTTAGAGGATAACACCTCACTAAGCGAACCTTTACAAGCCACCTATAAAACTAGAACTATAGAGGACTCATATTTCTACTATTTTGTTCCGTTTAGGTTTAATTTAACTACCGACTAGAGACATTTAAAACTCACTCATGATTATATGTATCAGCCGTGAATATAAAACATTTTTATGACTATATGGATTTTACATTATTTTAAAGTATATACAGTATTATACAACAGTATTATCATAAATACTTTTGTTTGTTGTATTTATGTATATTATGCTTTGTACGCTACACGAATTTCGTTACTATTTTCTTTTTTCACAGATTTTAGTACTCCTTGTGCTCTTGAGTACAGACGAATCTCAGAAAGATCTATGGCTGTTACTGTTTAAGACTGTCATAAGCCTGAGATCTAAATCTTTAAGGTCGTTACTGTCTCATTAATTACAGCTCCAAGCTGCTGATAAAATAAATCAAGAGAAATTAGTAATAAATTAACAACAACTATAAATAAACTTAGGTTAATCGACGGACAGACAATAAAACTAAAGGCGCAGCTAATATAAAATATCCGGAGTTTAGTTATGATAGTTTTACGTTGTAAGTTTTGTGTGAATAAAACGAACTAATTAATAACCTTTCGGAAATCTAGAGTCATTAACTTTGGTCAACTCGTAAATGGAGCTAATTGAGGAAACATTCGTGTTTATATTATTATTGGAGAGCCGTGACCGACTAAATTCCAAAATACAGTAATCAAAATTCAGAAGAGTTTTTTTTTTAATTGGAGCCTAGGCCCCCAAAATACGCCCAGTCTTCTTGACAGATAGGCTTTTGCATGCATCACATTACTATCATTAACGTGACTGGAGGATTCAAGATTGATTGTCCATATACCAAGCTATTTAGTCTTTAGTGGGGTTTCACACCAAAGCCAAACCGGGCGATGCCGAGCCGTGCGTTAATCGCCTGGTTTTTCCCTCCCACCTGGGTCTGAGCCTACAAAGCCCCCTCAGCCCTCGTGGCAGCCAACCTCTCGCGAGCTGCCTCCGTCTCACATGCGCATGGCGTTAGTAACCCTAACGCGCGTGAAGGATTCAGGAAGACTGTCCATGTGCCAAGCTGATGAGCTCTTTCCATGGAAAATCAGGAGATAGTGAAATGAAACAGAACGTTAAGTGTCGCGTAAGGGCGGGATGAAAAAACCTGCCAAGAAAGAAACCCTGGTAGGAGAAATCCCACGAAAGACTATGCAGGAAGCCTGGGGGCTAGGTTACCTTATTCTATAGGTTAGGGATAGGTAATACCTTAGATCTACCTTGTTAGTGAGGTTATGGTGTGAGAAGTTATCATGCACTTCTTCTGCAGCATACTCGAAACTGAAATGTGCATGCAAGTCAAATTAGTGCGTCCTTTGGGGCTAAGGTGGGTCCCTTTGGATGTGCACCCGCTTCATCTGAAACAAAGCAGGTCGTTAGTTCATGCACTGTGTGTTGTGTTTATGTGTTTACATGGGAGCTTTCAAATACAACGCCGGGCCGTGCCGAGCAATGCCAAGTCGTTTTGTGCAGTCCTACCTTCCCCCAATTCAAGCGTTTTCCGTCGAACTGTTTCTGGCTTCGTTCAGTCTATTTCAGTGTTCTACCATAATGAGTTAAGAAACATTACGCAATATATTGTTTCTTTTTGTTCTTTATATTTTGTTAATTCAAAAATACTATTATAGTGAGTATTAATATTAAAATAGGTTGATTAAAAAACGTCCTCCGTTGTGGGATCAATCTAACAAGAAGTAGCCTACTGGATACAAATGAGCCGCTCGACAATATGTAATATAGTTTTTAACATTCTAATATCTTCAATAATACAGTTGTTAACAATATTATTTTTCGTTTCTTCTAGCAAAGAATTCAGATATTGTACAACTCTGTGTGTATGATTATGCTAGCCTCCCTTTCATAGTGTGTTTATATTTATATGTGTCTGTGACTCACCTACATGCTTGATTTTATCTTCCTCCAATATAAACATTTCCCAAAATTGTTTGTTTGCTGATCCAGCCTGGGCTTTCATTCTAGGATGTCTAATATTTATACAAAACAGATCTTCAAGCCAGTATTGTATCTCAATATTTATAAGGACAACAAAGTGTAAATATTTATAAAAAATCTGTGCATATCTGACTTCCTACAGATGATGATAGCTTTATGATTATAAAAACTGTAGTCTGTCTTGTCCATTTATGATAATAGGGGGAGGGGTTATGACATGATCGATTTTCGTTCATTTTCAAATTGTAAATATAATTCTATAATTTTATTTTTCATTTAACAGTGTTTGTTACAAAATTTTGAACAGTATGAATTATTATAGTTTTCCTGTTAGATACTGTTAAATAAGCTGTGAGTGCTCATCCAGTGCCTCCGTGCCCTAGCGGTTAACATCATTACAGACGTCACTTTCCACTTCAATTAATATTTGGAACAAGTTAACGAAACTAATGATTAATACTTTTTTAGGTTCTGGCGTCAGTTTGTCAAAACCAGTCAATGTGTTAATCACGAAATCGTAAAAGAGGTTAAAAAAATGTTTAAACAGATACTAAATAATGAATAAACATACTAGATAAGAAAGGATAGGGGTCATATTTACTTAATTAAATTTAATATTTACATTTTAAACTCTAATTAAAATTAATTTATAAAGTCAATAATGCCCAGTATATGGTGCAGACAACTGCCAGTTGACTCGGTGGGCTATCCCTATGCAGACCATCAAAAGACTTCGCCAATACATGCATCCTCACGACAAACAAAAGTGGATAAATAAGCTTTATTTTGTATCTAAATTAATGTATCTAATTAATTCATAATCAAGTGAGAAACTATCTAATAACATCATCATAATCAAAGTTGACATTATTGTTACACTACGTTGCAACTGAGACTGACAGGAAGGTAACACTTCTCACTACAAGGCTAGGAAACCTACTAGGTGCGAATCGGCTTCAGTGCGAAAGCATAGCAGATCTTGCTCAGCTTTACATCGCATCGAATCGCCCTGCCCTGCCCGGCTCGGCTTTAGTGTGTACGTATTCTTAGACCATAGATAATTTGAAGACAATAAAAGGAAACAGTAAATTAAGTGTAGCTTTAAGAGCTAAATGACCAAACCTGACAAGAAAGGTCATCTAGGAATAATCCCGCGATGGACAATGTACTAGCAACCCTGGTAGCTGTTGTGTCCTTTTACTAAAGGGTAGGTTACCATTGTAAGGGTTAGTCTATGTGTGGAGTGCCTTTCGTCTTCTGCTGCCTACTCATAGCTGTAATGGGCATCCAAAATGGAGTTATTACTTTCTGTGACTCACAGAATGATCGTCTGCATCAACTAACACAAAACTGTGGAACAGAGTATTGCAGTGTGTTCTTTCGGTGGTCGCACTAATAGCATATTCTGTAATGTCTTTAGTATTTTTACATATTGGTCAACATTCATTTTTGACTCATTGTATTTTGTTATTCTCCATACATACTGTGTTACAATTTTAAGTAGGTGGCTTAAAAATTCGTCTCCATTCTCGATAAATAGCTTATCAACTTTATATATCGTTGCTGGCTTTTAAAATCGAACAATTCCAAATAATTCCTTTTGTCATGTCATTTTCAAAAGTGCATTATTTTTCTTAAGCCTATCTGTAATTTCACATTTTTTTGAAGCCGTAGAGGGTGGTTTATTGTCTTAATAGTACAGTTCGGTGCGTTGTTCATAACAATAAAACAACGTGGTGGAAGATTTTCCCTAATCCAACTCGAAAAATGACCATTTGAAGTAGTGGAGATTACGGGAGATTCAGTTTGAGTTTACAGTGAATCACTCAAAATCTATTTAAAGGAGCTCTTATGTCGATTAGAAGTACACAAGCAATATCCTGAAAGAGTTGTCTCGCTCTTCCCGACGCTCACTCGTAGGGACTTTAGAGCTCCTCTGTATTTTGGGATAAAGTAAATAACAAATATTTACTTTATTTGACTAATAAAGTAAAAAGTACCATTCTACCATTTCTGTCAAGAGTTCCTAGTAGTCATCGTTCTGTTAGTCATCGTTTAAGGCTTGAAGACAGGACAATGTAATACTTCTACTTGCAATCTGTCTACACGGCCTCTCGCTTTCAGTGCTCAGAGTCCTGCATGAAAGCTTAACGATATTTCTAGAGCTATATTATTAAATACTGTTCTTCAATACAGTTCTAACCTTGGTAAAACCTTCATAGTGGTCATTTTCCTACAAATTCTGACATCCCTAACTATGTTCGAAGAGCGATCCCTGGGAAGTGTCATTCCTAAAGCTAAATATTCGCTTTATCATTTATTTTTGATTTCTTACAACCAATATTCCTATAAAAGACTATGTTTCGCTCCCACGCAGCGAATGTATTGTAATTTCTTAGCCTTTCCATTACAGACGGAAAAAAACGAATGTTTGGGTGAATGGTAACGAAAATGTCATATCTCGGTATCCTTTATTCTAAAAGTATAATTAGATCTGCTAATACTGATCAGAATCATTTGTTTTTAAGTTCTGGAACAGGTAGGTCACCGACCACCTACTGCTAGCGCCGTAATTAAATAAGGGTACTTTATGCACCGGCCCGGAGCCTCCATCAATTATTAATGCAACAAAATTTAGATTGCCAACTAGAACCTTGGAACAAGCCAAGTTATATATGAATTTATAGAAAAAAATTAGTTCTGAGTATCCTACATTGCAGACAGGCTAGTTAAACTCCAAATGCGCGAGTGTAAGCATCAAGAGTCCTCTACAATGGAGACCGACAAAATAAAATCAGGATGGGAAGGGAAAACCAAGTTACACGCATTCTAACATGCAAACAGACAAGTTAAACTCCTGGTGTGATGAGTGGGAAAGCTAGTTCTACAAGGACTAATCCGCCGGCAACCAAGTAAAACTCCAGAAAAAGTATGTACCACGTGCTTTACAATGTAGACAAACATGGTAAACGCCAGATGAGCTGAAGTTCCACGTACCCTAAACAGCAGACATACAAGGTAAACACCAGACTCGAGGAGAAAAGCATGTCCAACGTACCCTAAACAGCAGACATACAAGTTAAACACCAGACTTGAGGAGGAAAACAAGTTCCACGTACCCTAAACAGCAGACATACAAGATAAACACCAGATTCGAGGAGAGAAGCAAGTTCCACGTACCCTAAACAGCAGACATACAAGTTAAACACCAGACTTGAGGAGGAAAACAAGTTCCACGTACCCTAAACAGCAGACATACAAGATAAACACCAGATTCGAGGAGAGAAGCAAGTTCCACGTACCCTAAACGGCAGACATACAAGGTAAACACCAGATTCGAGGAGGAAAGCAAGTTCCACGTACCCTAAACAGCAGACATACAAGGTAAACACCAGATTCGATGAGGAAAGCAAGTTCCACGTACCCTAAACAACAGATATACAAGGTAAACACCAGATTCGAGGAGAAAAGCATGTCCAACGTACCCTAAACAACAGATATACAAGGTAAACACCAGATTCGAGGAGAGAAGCAAGTTCCACGTACCCTAAACGGCAGACATACAAGGTAAACAGCAGATTCGAGGAGGAAAGCAAGTTCCACGTACCCTAAACAGCAGACATACAAGGTAAACACCAGATTCGAGGAGGAAAGTAAGTTCCACGTACCCTAAACAACAGACATATAAGGTAAACACCAGATTCGCAGAGGAAAGCAAGGTACACTTACCCTAAAATTCAGAAAGGCAAGTTAAATTCCAAATGCGCAGATGGAAAGCAAGATTTGCACATTCTAAACTACAAGCAAACAAAACTAGTAACAGATGCGCGGGGAAATGTATGCTGCAAATACCCTAAAACGCAAAACAAAATTTTGGATCATTAAATGGGCCCCTATCACACTTTTGCTCAATAGCTCTTACAAACTAAAATCTGGCCTTGCCTTCTGCTAAGTAATTTTTCATGTTCATGAACTTCATGTCATTATTTGAGGGAATGACGTGCGAGTTTGAGTAACAGGCTCCTCTTTCGAAATGGCAAATATTTAATGCTAATCAGTGATCTACACACTGAACAAACATTTACAATCAAAACATTAAAAGTAAATTAACACACGTGTAACGCTAATTTGCGCCTGATGAAAATGTACTAAAGATCAATCTATAGAAGAGCAAAATATGTTACAGAAGCAAAACAATTTAACTATTTTTTCGAATTGTCTTGTTCAGAGTCAACACATAACAATACATATCATTCAGAGGAAATCCGTTACTAGGATTGTCTTACTCCGTAGGATAGACTACTCCATGTTCCAGTAAGGTGATGTGGCCAGCACAACACATCGACTATTTTTCAACAGCCCTTCTCAGTAATGTCAATGGTATAGAAAGGGAGAAAATATTGTAATAATAATTATATGTTGAAGTTAATTTAATTTATATAACAATCTTTATGCCAAAAAATATTTTATAAACAAAAATATTGTTTAGTTGCAACTGTCTGATGATGTTAACTGTGTTAGCAAAACGTACTTAATGATTTAGTTACTGTTTTAGTTTTGTTTGTAACCATGGATTTTTTATCGTTTGTATTATAATTTATCATACTGTGTTCTATATTTGTTATTGTTCCATGGAAATGTATGAAGACTTTACTGTGCTATGGCGAAACAAAATCTCGCCACAGCACTTTGGCGATTCTTGAAAAATCGTCACCAGTTGGAAACACCTACGATGATATACCTAGATATACCTAGACATACCAACTAGTAAAATAAGTAGTTTTACATGTACTTAATAAAACTTAAGACTTATTATCTTAATGTAATATCAAATCAGACTGGCGTGAAGGCCGTAAACCTGAGCTATGAAAGGCATCCGTTTATATTCCCATATAGTTTGTTTATCGTTGCTAATGACATATATATTTCAAAGCTTATCTTATTTTAACCATTTCTAAAACAAACAAAAACTTCAATATGAGAACTATTCAATTCAAAGTTTTTACAAATATAAAAAAGAACAATATAAATTCTATTAAACCGATACTTTTCTGATTAGCGTGTAGGTTTATATTCGTTGTTTTACAATGTCGTCTCTATAAGTGCTCTAAAGAGTCAGGCTTCCAAAGCAGGCCTCGTCCTAATTGGCAGCATTGCACCTGAAGCTGTTTGTAGTTATAAGGCGATCAACAAATATCGGTAATAATAACTGTTATCGGCAACGAAGCATAGGAAAGGATTGCCAATGTATGCGTGAAGATACTTTGCAGAAAGGATTGCCAATATATGCGTGAAGATACTTTGCAGAAAGAATTGCCACTCTATGCGTGCAGATACTCTGCAGAAAGTATTACTAATGTATGCGTGAAGATACTTTGCAGAAAGGATTGCCAATGTATGCGTGAAGATACTTTGCAGAAAGGATTGCCAATGTATGCGTGAAGATACTTTGCAGAAAGGATTGCCAATGTATGCGTGAAGATACTTTGCAGAAAGGATTGCCACTGTATGCGTGAAGATACTTTGTAGAAAGGATTGCTAATGTATGGGTGAAGATACTTTGCAGAAAGGATTGCCAATGTATGCGTAAAGATACTTTGCAGAAAGGATTGCCAATGTATGCGTGAAGATACTTTGCAGAAGCCTGACACAGGATGTAGAGGATATTATGTCCTTATGAAGACGTATTAGTGTAGGCCTACCTATCTATAACGGGGTCGTTAATAGGGTCTACCCATTAAACGGCCTTGTAAGAAGGAGCGTAAGGAAGGATAGAGTTAGGCAGAAGTAAGGAAAGGACCTGGAAATAGATGATGTCATGTGAAGGAAGGATCGCTTATCTAACGTAGATTTACTCTCAATCAGGGCCAGGTTAGGTGGCTACCCTTTGCTCTGTCCTCCCTGAAGTATCGAAGCTGAAAGTATCGACTAGAACGCTTTCCCAGATTGTTCGTTGTTGATTTAACAAAATTTCCAAATCTAATTCCGAGAATCAAATGTTACAGAGAGTAAAACTACGGATCACCGGCTGCATATCGAAGTTTATTAGTATTTTGCCATTCGCTATTTGTAAAATGTAAATAACAAATAGCGATAACTGTCACGGCTCTGATAAAGCTTATCAACGAGCACATGGCCAGTGATAGCCGGACGGACTGGGTTTTCCTACATTCCAACTGCCAACATATTAATGCTTGTAACACCGAGATACCGAATGCAAATTTAACACTCTTTCAATGTTTGTATTATCTTGCTACTTGCAATATCAAATCCAAAATTATTAACGAGCTTTGTAAATATAAGGTTTTACAAATCATTGATGGTTTAATTTTAAACCAATTTAAAATTATTTTTAACATTATTTTTTTATTAAAAACTCCATAATCTACAATAAAAATAAATTAGAATGTTCGAATAAAATATTTTTTTAATATTTATATTTTCAAGGAAATAAATTTGAGACAACAAATATCAAGAAAAAATAGAGAAAAACTCGATGAAATACACAACAGAAGATTTAATACTCTACAACTATTTCAAATTTTCTTCACTAACAAAACGTTATACACATTTCTGTAGATCATGACGGTTTTTTAAATTTGGAATGTGGTTTGATATTATTTATTTTATTAAATTGCATATTAAATCTTAACGAAACTCAGATACACATGTAATATTTAGAAATCCATACACAAAATAATAAAACAATTTTTACCATTTGGTTGTTTTGGTAAACCCAGAGAAAGTTATTATATCCTATAATTTGGGAAATAATATAATTTAATATAGGCCTATAGATAAAAAATATACACAATACGATTGTATATAATTTTTACAATATTTAACATGACGTATGTAATGCAATTATATACAAAAAAATTAAAAAGGAACAAAGAAAACGAGAAAGCTATGTAAAATAGTGGCACTTAAAATTCGTGATACCGTTAACATTTTGTAAAGGTATCTAAATATTGTATCCTTTTTCTACCACTTCTGGTCTTTGGTCTGGTTTCACATTTTTTATTTAAATTCGTTCTATAAGCTCACACTCTCCTTATATATATCTTATACAAATTTTCAGTTGTAAATAAAATACGTTTTTATTCATTCAATCAAGTTCAAATAAATTTTTTTTACCCCAAAGTGGATGACAATTGATGTTAATACAGTTTTTTCAAATATTTATTCATTAATTTCAATTTAAAAATTTGATGTCCCGGACGGATTCGAACTATGGATCTACATATTTGAAAATCAGCACTTTTACCACTAAGCTAACTTTCCCAAATTTAAAAATTAGTTAAGAATGTACTATATGAAATTATAAGAAAAAAATTCTTTGCAATAGTGAACCATTCCAAGAGGTGGATAGAATGCGAAGTTACAGACCGCCATCAGCTTCCTAAATTATCAAGGAAAAAAGAAAGCAAATAAATAGTAACAAACAAAAATCATAGTCCAACACCATATATTGTATTAAGAGGAATATGAAAAATTGTAAATAAATTGGCTTTATATTTTGCACTTAATATTGTGATTCTGTGATATATATATATATATATATATATATATATATATATATATATATATATATATATATATATATATATTGGGTACTGTTTGCCAACGAAAAGCTTTGGATTTAAAATAATAAATATTCTTGTATTTGAATAACCTGTGTTGTTTTAATATATATATATATATATATATATATATATATATATATATATATATATATATATATATATATATATATATATTGTAGTTATAAAACAAAAAGTAACTAAAATAAAATTTTTCTTTGTCAACCTCAGTAGAAATTTACTTTAAAAAATTCTTTTTCTATTTTACTTGTTAAAAATAGCCATACTAGTATAAATTATTACTGTACTTGAAATGGGCAATGTCAGTTGTAAAAAACATACGACTGCATCAGACATTTTGAGCTACTTTGACACACTTTAAAACTAATAGATTTTTTTATGTAATCGAAAATACTCTATCGTCCCCATTTTGTACCACTTTCCCCTACTGGATGCATTAGACGCAGAACATTTTTTGGCTCTGGTATTTTTTCAAACATTTTCAACAAATCAGCGCCCGTTGTTTCATCGACTTTATAATTGTAAGTGGGTACTAAATACAGAGTTTATAATAAAGTAATTAATTCTGAATATGTTAACTGAATAGTAAGACGACTTCTTTTTCTATATCCTCTCCTTTGCAGTTGAGTTTTGGTTTCCCTCATTTGTCAGAACAACAGTATCTGGGTTATAACTAGAAAAGGCTACAAATATGTTACTGTAGTCCAAATATTCTTTTTACAGTAATTTGACTTTACAAAAATGTTCTTCGAAGTAGGACACTGGTTTTATTCTAATACTATCGACGTTCTAAAATAAGTAGACCTTAAATAAGCAGGGGTATTCAACAAATCTAGCTGAAGTCTTAAAAACATTTTGATTTCAGAGAGTTATAAAATATTAGTTAGTTTCGCTGTACTTTGGACGCCTCTTTTAATTTCAAAGTCTGGATGATTCATTATCTGCTACATCACTTCAATCGAATTTGCCTTGATCACGTAAAACTGCTTTTTAATTTACCGTTTTTAATTCGTATATGTATCACTATTTTATTCGACCGCCACTAGTAAACGTTTAATTAAAAGTTAATATATTTTTTGTAGTAAATCCTTTAAATACTTGAGCCCTTAACTCTAAATGGGGCTTTAAATACGCCCAGTACTCAACCTCTGATAATGGTATCTGTGCTACCGAGATTTAAACAAGGTTTCAAGTAATAAAGCCAATATTTTGTTGAAATTTGGGTTTTCATATCTTTAGCAAAAATTAATACAAATAACTCAAACAATAGTTTTTTTATTATAATGAAAACTAAAAGTAATTTCTATTTTAAAAATTCCTCACAAAATTGAATTGAATTAAATTGATAATTTTCACAAACGAGGGTGTGAAGACGAGGGTTGCATTTATCAACGAATTGAACTATTAATTTTTTTTAAAACTAATTACAGCGAATGATGCGATTTTCTCAACCGCATTTCAAAGGCATTAACTGTCAATTTAGTATTTGTAATCTATTATTAACGATAGTTTGGCATTAAAAAACAAGGATTTTCGTGTGCAAGAACCGTTAAGTATTAAAAGTTTATTCGTTTCCAAAAAAAGTTCATTTCAGTAAATTTTCGTAAACCAGAAAGTAGACTATCGTCAACATACAGGGTGACCTATTGACTTTTAATTGATATTAGGATAGGTACCAGTGGTATTTTGATCGCAGAGGTTTTATTATAGACAAAAAATGTTTTTATAAACTATTGTAAACAAATTAGACACATCTATAAAACTTGTGAAAGTGGATTTGTCTTTGTGTTAATGAGTTTAAAGTTCTGTGTTTTAACATATAACGATAACTGAAGAGTAAACTTCCTTCATTAAGTAAAAAAAGGGTAAAACATTAAAAATATTATTTGTTTATGTATAATTACTTATTTCTTTACTTAATTCTTATGTAATTCCAAATTGTTTGTTTCTGGACGACAATTTTTCTTTAAATTTCAATTTTATAAAAATTTTCAGCCGGATTATTGAGCCTCTTTTAAACCTCCTGCTTCATACTTCTTGTGTCACTTGGCAAAAATAAACACAACTTACTGATATTTTTTAGCAGACGTGTTTCTTGAGTGCATTGTTCAATGCTGTGAGTCACGGAGATATAAGAACTGGAATTCCTGTTTTCCTTTGTCTTCATTGACAAAACGCCAAAGGCCTAGATGATTGTTTCCAACTGCGGGAACTGGTGGCAGTCACTAGGAGATAGAATTGGAGAGTATGAAAGATTGAAAATTCTGCCATTGGAATTTAAAAAGATCATTTGTTGCGCAAGCCGAATAAAGTTGGACTTGGACAAAAGCCCCCGCCGATAAGATTGGACAGCACTTTACAGTGACGACTTGCTTATATATGTATATATCTAAATATGTAAATAAACTGTAAATATTGTAGTTTCGAGGCTTGCTGACATCTTTAGACGCGCAAATTACTTACCAAAAAAATTGTATAAATTAAAAATTATATACTTTTTAATATTATAGGGTAAGTAAATTCTTATTACTAACCTATAGGGCTTCAAGTTGAATTAATTAAGTAATTCGAGTACAAGCAATCTTCGATCTCAATAAATCTTCTTTAAACTGAAGATTCAAAATCACTGCTGGATATATAATATTGTATAAATCCTATATTATAAATTATTTAAGAAATGTTCTAGAAACATTGTTCGTATTGAATTTAAAGTTCTTCTTTATATTAGAATAACAGAAAGTGTCTAGTGATCAAAATAAAATACTCAACATAATTGAATCAGATTTCACCCTCTCCATTGTTGGCTTGGCTTGGTACTTTATAAAATTCGATATATTTCAATATTCTTTCATCTTAATCTGTTTATTTACATATTGGGCTGTTAATCATAAATATGGTTTTACTTTTAATAATATTGTTAGCCTCTATATAACTGAATATATCTTTTTTATATTTAAAGAGATCACTAAATTTGACCAGCGTTCATTACAGTCCAATTCTCACTTACACTAGCTTTAGTTTCTATAGCAAAAAATAAACAGTTTCGCAATTTCATTGTTTAAACTCACTGTTTACAGCATTTACTGATCAAGTCGCATAGAGATTATAATTCAATGTTGGGTTACATAAATAATAATTTAGAGGTACGAAATTTAATTTGTCATTGTGTTAAATATTTAATACAAAATAGGTTTCCATCAGAAATATGTTACAGTTATTAGATTGTGAATCAGAATTAATTACTTTTATTCCTTAGCATGATTTAATTCATCATTTACTTTAAAAAGTATTAAATTATTATAGTTGATTATTAGTTCAATTATTTATCCATCATTAACATTTGAATAGAGGTTTGTACATTTACAATAAGTACATTTAACGTAATATATAAACGTAAGTAATAATAGTATAAATAATAATGATTTCTTTTATGCCATAAACCATAGAGTATTCAAGGCAGGTAAACTAACTCTCCACAATACTTCATCCGCCCATAAATATATACTTGGTACTCATTTTCAAGCTAACTCAACCTGGAGTTTCAAGTTCTAGCATAGAAGAAATATAATTAAAAATATTGTTAATAAATGCCTACATAAGCTACTAGTAAGTTATGTGTAAGATTTGAAAAAAAAGGAAAGAACTCAAATTATTGTGAAATTATTTTTAATCATCCATCTGCGCAGATAGTAGTTAGCCAAAAGCTTAACGTCCCCGTCGTATAATTCGCTATGACGAAACATTTATCTAGCAAACCACGGCCACATGACATTTTTCTGTGAAATACTCAAACATATTAAACGATTAGCAATTGTGATTATAAATCTTTCAGTCAATTCGACCTAATTCCTATTCTGGCTATAGGATAATTCTTTACGTCTTTTATCATTTCAAGGAGTTATCATTATAAATTATTACCTTTCGATTAAATTTTCGTAAGACGATCTTTTATACAAAATGAATTTCCACATTCTGTCATTTAAAAGGTACTGGAGAAACGGATTGAGTGAATCCTCAATAGGGAAAACTGATGAGTAGGGAAAACTCAGGCGGGGAGCCTGAGTAAATAGGGGAAACTAATATGCATGTATAACTGGCCTTGAGTAGCGAGTGTGGCGTTGGAGGTGAGAGGGGTAAGAATCAATGCTGTTCTAAAAACATTAGTTTTCTTGGAATTCTGAGCAATGATGTTAAATGAGCAATATTAATTAAAGTTATCTAACAAACAATTTTTTTAAAAATAACTATAGCTAACTAGATAATATCATTGAATATAAGACTGAAATAAACATGAATTTATTTTATGTAGATTTCAAAAATATCCTGGTTATTAACGCTGGACAAAGAATAAAGGGGAAATTAATTAAGAGTACAATTTTCTTCATTTAAACGATCCTAATACTCCTTTGACATTGTTGAAATGGAGAAAATAGTACGGTTGGTGTAAAAGGTTAATAGGAGTTATTCATTCTGTGTAGAAATTATATATGGCCTACTGTACATCCAGACTGACGCTTAATAAAGCGGAATTTTAAAACATACATCTGTAGGCCTACACGTTTTGCTTCATGGTCTGAAGACGGACGGGAGGAGGGCGAGCGAGAGTCGTAGTGCAGATTCAGCTAGTAGCGGTAGAACCAGAGCGGAACTTATAGTGCGTAAGTAATAAGGAAATGCTATTAATACTAGTAAATAAACTTTTGAGCGTACGTCTGTTTTACGTCATCGAATGGAGTGTCACAGTTCGTTTTCAAAAACATTTTAAAACTTGGATGCATTATAAGGAAAACCTGGCATGCTTCACCAACAGCCTGACCTGAGTCACTATTCCGATAGTTGTGACAGCTCAGGTGTCTAGGTCAAGCTTCACCTGGCTCCGTAATCTCTGTTCTACGTAGATTTATTACTGGATGATTTTTAAAGTCTACGTTTTCAAAACCCCTTGAGTTTCTCTACTATCTGTATGAAAAATGTGTCTTCTTTAAAACTTGAATACAATTCAGAATAATAACGTAATATTTTCTCTTCGATATCTCCAGTGGTAAGAACTACTGGCGATGTTATAATTAAGATTGCCATAATTTTCCACCGGCCAACCGGGACCCTACGACTCGAAATGGATAGGGAGGGATTAGGGGTAAGTCAAAATACAAAACTTGGTGCAGAATTATTGTATGCGTCATTTTATTTCTAAATAGTATAAAAAAGGTTGTTGTAAGCTATTTACAACACCACAAATACAGTTTAGGTGATATGCTTTACAGGATTTGTAAAAAATAAATTCAAAACATTAAAATTACAAGACCCAAAAAATGTTACTGCAATCGTGATTCTAGATGATTAAGAATATTGCAGAATATTCTTTAAGAACATTGGCAGGTGTGAAATATAAAAGCAAAGCTTGTTTTAATTTTGTACACCATTCTTACTTTTCACTAGAGTGAATCTTTTTCTCAATAAGTCTTTTTGGTTTTTCATTTTCAAAATCGACACCTTGTACCGTGGCCGAGATAATCAGACAACCGGCGGGACACCTGGGACCAGCTTGTAATAACGGGACCAAACCGAGACGTATGGGAGCGTCGTTATAAAAATTACATAAAATGTGTTGGTATTGTGTGTATGACATTTAGAAACTACCCTAACCTAGCAAAGGAAATTTTTGTTTGGATAGTTAGTTCACAAGCAATTGATTTTTTTACTTTTATGAAGAAACGCAGGACTAAACGTTTAATTAAAGTTCCACCGTATAATCAGAAACTTATTATTTGTATATTTAAAACATTAAAAAAATCACCAATCTACTCTTTGTCACATCTTATATAGTATTACAGTGCATTGGGCAATAGTGTAAGATTCAAGCCAGACTATCTAAAACGGTAGAATTCCAACAGCGACCAGTCCAGTTCATATCTCACATTATTAAACCCTTCAGTGAACTAGTGCGATACGTGTCTACTGTAAAATAATGGTGAGCCAGCCACACACACTGTATTTTCCTGCAACATGAACTCAAAAGGAAAACCTATTGTTTATATTGATTCAATCGAGAGCGATCACACACACCGTTCTGCGACAGCGACGATTCATAAGCACCGTGCGCTCCGACAAACACGCTACCCACGCTTATGTATCCGGTCACACAGGCCGTGACTCACCTAAGCGGCAAATGCCTTTATAGAATACTCTCCAAGCAACTCAAATGTACCCAACAAATCAACTAACTCGGGTGGCAGATGGTTGAAAATTTTATTTTTTTGGTTTCTATGTAGTGTGACCTTGTACCATATAGGATCATTGAGAACGTAATACATCTGTTACGATAACGTGGGGTAGTTTCGTCTAAATCATTTTGAGGTTGTTTTGACAGCAATGTCCATTCATTACAGGTCTCTGATGAAATGAGAGACAATAATATAAAAAGATTTATTGAACCTTTTGCGGTTTGACCGCACCAATAATTTTCGTGGTCCTTTTCAAGACTAGTTTTACAAAGATAATTACAAAAAAAGTAATTATACTAGTAAGTCCTATAGGAGTAAGTCCTATAATTATATTTCTATAGTACTTAGTCTTAAAAAGGACCACGAAAATTGTGGGTGTGGTAGAAACGTCGAAGTTCAATAAATCTTTTTGTATTGTCTTCTCTCATTTCATCAGAGTACTGTAGACATTAGAATCCTGAATTTTTTTAACAATTTCCATTGTTAATATCCATTTGTCACTGCTCATATCATTCTACAATATCAGGACTATATTTTAAAAATTAAATATTACACAAATGTTTATGCTTTAGTGAGGATTATACAATATTAAATATCTAGCAGTGACTTTGAATCTGTAGTTTAAAGAAGCCTAGATTTATTAAGATCAGAAGATTGCTTGTACTCCAATTACTTAATTAATTCAAAATATATAATTTCAAATTTATACAATTTTGGTTAGTAATTGGCGCGTCTATAGATGGCCGCAAGTGTCGCCACTGAATATTTACTGCACTTATATAAGCAAGTCGTTAACGTAAAGTGCTGTCCAATATTCCTGCTATTTAAAAAAAAAAACCACGGAGGCTTTTGCCAAAGCCCAACTTTTTTCCCGTTTGCGCAACAATTGACCTCTTTAAATTAATTTGGCAGAATTTTCTCATCTTCTATACTCTCCAAATCTATCTATTAGTGACTGCGTTTCGTCAATGAAGACAAAGGAAAACGGAAGTCCGTGTTATATGTCTGTTGACTCTCAGCATTGAACAATGCACTGATCTAGTGCGAAACGCATCTGCTGAGAAATATCAGTAAATATAATCCACTGCATGAAATTTGGCGGGTGATTTGTTTAGCGCTGTTGCCACGTGTGGACCGGCCTCACGAAGTATGGTCGAAAGTCGCTTATCCCTGCAGTGGCGGACTTATGGTGCCGTCCTTATGCACTATTCGACCGGCCACCCCTTTGCGCCCCGTTCGCGAATTTATTGGAAACGTCCCAACGTAATATAATGATTTTAATTTTTCACCATACGAATCCGTTTTCATGCCTGTTCAAAGAAATGCATAATAAAAAAAGAATTAACTTTTAATAATGATGCGCTTTGAGATTAAAAAATATGTTGGTATTCATGCAATAATGCATTTTACGTTTAGATTCATTACCGATTACCGTGCCGACCATAGTTTACTGTCCTAATGCAATATTAATAAACGTAAAATACATATTAAATAATAATGTATAATAATATACTATATATTGACACTAAATATACACTATATTTTAATGAAATATATTCATGGCATCGTATGTTTTTCGTTAGCTCCTTATTTGGAGATACCTAAAACATCTGATGGCATGTACTATGGAATTTTTAAAATTTTCCGTAGGGTGCAGCTCGAAGCGCGTATAATACACATACACATATATACACACGCGCGACGTCACACACGCACACTCAGACATTACACTTACTGACATTACACAAGTATAAATTTTTAAACATTTTTTGTGATATTTACAATTTATTTTAAAAATTCCAAGATAAGATATTATTTAAAGACTATTTTTATAAATATAAATTAAAAATTTATTTTGGTTCCATCGATAAAATTAAAAAACAATAAAATAAAAGGAAGTTGTCTGCTGGATCCGCCACTGATTTAACTGAGGTTCACATTATGACATTCACCAAATTTAACTAGGTAGGTCTACTATTACTATTGTCACTAAAACTCATCAGTACAAAAAAAAAACGGCTGCCGCCTGCCGCCCCCTCGAGGCTACGCCCATAGGCACGTGCCTAGTGTGCCTAATGGGAAGTCCGCCATTGTATCCCTGAACACTAATTGGCAACCCTGAACGAACAGTGTTGCCTAGTTCGAGCATCGGGCTGTCAGTCTATCGCCTGTCCGTTATTCGTTTCTCGCCCATGTGTCAACGCTGCATTTTTAAGCACCCGAACGAGTCCGGGCAGTGGACTTTAGATCCAGTATTTCTATAGCAGTGGAAATAAGGTGTAATTAGTAATTACCGCGAAGTTGCTAAATTTGAAAATAATAATAAAACCCCTCAAGAAGAACGTCAAAAAAACCAGAACATGTTATGTAACATAAGAGAGACGTATGTTAAAAACGTTTTTGTAATTTGAAGTTGAATGACAATTTAATTATTACCGCTTATAAGGAATAATAAAAGGATTGTGAATAATAGGTATGATTAACTCAACGAGATACAACTCTCTGGTCTGGCGGATTCATGGCTATCATGTATATAGGTCGGATTCCTGAAGTCTATGGATCCGATAGAGGTTAGGTCTGCCTACATTTGGAGTATCCACCCGTAGAAAGAAGGTTGAGAAAAATAAGTGGAATAAAATTAGAAGTCAGGAAAAGAAATAATCTACCTAGGATTATTATGGGAGGCCTAGTTTGAATTTGCGCTGTGATGGAGCTTGTCTGTGGCTACTAGAGTTGAAAAGATATGTATTTCCTGCTTTTTGTCTAAAAAGAGTAAACTGAAGGTAATGATAAGTATGCTGGATGCCACAATATTAAATACTTGAACTGATATGGAAACTCGCGTCGAATGGAGGAATAGAAGAGTTGACACTTGGTGTATGTGTAAAATCAAATTGGTCATTTTTGACCTCGAGTTATAAACTAAACGAATGAAGATGATATACAGCAAACAGTACCAAATACACAATCGATTGAAAATCACGAGACCAGAGCGAAATTGAAAGAACTTACTTAAACACAATTGTTCTATGCGATATTAGATTATTAAAGGTAAAACACTGAATATGGGAAGATCTTTTTATATGTTATGAAATTGTATAAAATCTTGACAGTAGTGTAATCAGAAAAACAGATAAATTCAAAAGACCTGTCTCAATCAAGAAAACATTAAAAAATATTTTTTTAAAGTAAAAAAAATACATAAATTAAAATGTGCGAAATAATGACAGTTCCAATATTGCACCATGTACTCGTATGCGTAACAGACACATAAGCTATTAATAAAAACTACCAAATCGAAACTGCTGTAGAATTTTTTGTGTTTCTAAAGAGTTAACAGTTTTATATTATAATAAACGATACGAAACGATCAGATTACAATCTACCAGCTTAATACGAACAGTTGACAGCTGCAAAGATTAATAGGAAAACAAAAAGAGCGAATGTCAAAATGAAGTATTACAAAACAAATGATAAACTATACACGAAAAGACCATAGAAACTTAGGAAAGCTTTTGAGAGAGTGAATGAAACCAAGGTAGACCTTGGAGGAAAGAAAAAAATTATTTCTGCTACACAATTATTAGATTGGACAGAATTTAATATTTACTTCTCTAAGTATAACTTATCGAAGATTGTTGAAAAAGCAGTTAAAGATTGGAAAAAATGTCTAAACAAATTAAAAGAATTTTCACAATCTATAAATTCACAGAAAAAAACCACAAGAGCACAAACACAATTTAATATTCTAAACACAAATGTGAAGTCATCAGAACAAGTCTTGAAGAGCTTCGAACACATATTGCAAAATAAAACTCGTATTAAGGTAATAGCTTCCACATTCCAAACATCCCAGTGCTACAACAGATTCTTGTTCGCTAGTATTATTTGAAAGAAGAGTTAAGATTCACGTTTTATTTTGTAGATTTAAAGTGTTATAAGTGCATCTTCTATAAAGCGAAGACGAAAAGGATATAATACGGTGGTAGAAATCTTAAGTATGGATAAATAAAAGGATATATTGAAACAGATAATTATATTAATTATAACTTTCTTTAATCACTTTACAATAAAGTAAAAACGTCAGTCTATGATATTGAGTATTTTAATTTCTTCACCACTAGTGTTCCAAATCGACATTAAAAGGGCGTCCCACACAGGCCGAAATACCAACAGACATTCTAAAAATTTTAGAATTACGGTAGTTTTTTTTAATATTAAAATACGAAGAGTTTTACTGAGAAGCTATGTTCATTCAAGAGTATTCCACGTGGCCGAGATGAGAATATTAATCCAAGAAACTTTAAGAAGAATTGAAAACAGATTTCACAGTACACTCCGATGTGAGGTTAATCTTGGTTCGATAAGGTCAACAGCAAACCACTAACAGAGATAATACAAAAAAGTAGGAATAAGTTGACGACATGCAAGATGGAATAGTTAGCGAAATATTAAATAGCGATTGTTACAACTGATGTTGGAGGTTAAGGAAGTTACGCATCCACTCGGATATGCACATAAATCAGGTTAAAGAACTGAGGGATTGGTACAAACTGAAATTGAATTTAATATTCCAAGTAATCAAATTTAATATTCCAATCTCGAACAAGCTTCTTCACGACATGCCTACTTGAAGAAATACTACTTCATGAGGTACCTACTTGAAGAAGAAATGAAAGTTTTATACGTTGATGGTTTCGATCGATTTACGAGTCATCATCGTCATCGTCATAATCTTCATCCAAAACTGATAGTAGCACGATTCTAAAAATGACTCACTATGAATGACTATCGCTTCCAAATGCATTGCGAAGTCGTATTTTTTATTCTGTATAGACACGATGATTCAGCAAGGCTTATCGCACACCAGCTAGTATCAATTCTTTATCGTTGACCTAATTGTTTTGTTACTACTCAACATTAAGTATTTTTTGTAAAATATAACTGTAATATTTAATTTGCAATTATTTGTGCATTCAAAATATAATTTCAATTGGTTATAAAAGTAAAAATAATGAGGCAATAATGAGAAATGGCTGATCTACGTCTGGAATATTAAATTTCTGTCTAAAACGTGGCCTATGTATAATTTATACATGCTCAGACTCACATACCCTTCCTTAAATCCAGCCCTATAACAAAAGCCCTGTTTCGACATTTCTGCCAATGTTGCGGTAACAGGCCCCGCATAACCTCAAGGACCACCAAACCCCTCCTTCTCCGACCTCTCAGGGATTCCCAAACGTTTTGGTACCACACCCCATCTTCTTATAATGAAAGCCTTCCACGTCCCCTCTGCTTTACACTATAAATAAAGAAAGAAAATGAGGGCATATGAGAAAGAAAAAAAATATTATATATATTGAAAACAATTTATTTATTTATACAAACTTTAACAGGAAACATGATATAAAAATTCAAGTTTTAATTTGCAAGGTAAATTTGGATGGATTTGCAAGTTTGTAAGATGGATAAGTTTGAATTGTTTTCACTAGTAAGGTATGCCTATTTGAGGTTGTATTTTAGTAAAGGCACAACGCAAGTCATTAGCAACATCAAGTTTGTTCCTATTTTTGGTTTTTCATGCAACAAGTGCTGAAAATGTTTTTTTTTTCGCACAAGTATGTACTTGAAAAAGGCAAGTATAATCGAAGAGCTGCCTGTGTAACATTTTTAAAAGTTTTATCCAAAATGAAGATTTGTCCATTGTGACGCTGTTGCCACTATGATCGGCAAATATTACTTTCGCGACACTTTTGTACTATTATTCTTTTCAAGCTGTCTTATTGATTTAATTTCAAGCTTACAAAATTTGCACAACCTTAACTTACATTTCTTTTATAAATGTATACAATTCATTTAAGTTTTCTGAACATCATGGTCAATAAAATTACCTTTGTAAAATATCTGAGGTGTATTTACACCTTTATTTACCTATATTCACCTAAATCATATTTACCCTACATTTCCTATGATCATTCGCCTAAATTTAGTTTTACATTTTGATAGATTGTGTACCTAAATTTTAACTAAATGAGAATTCATCTTACTATTTTCCAACTGGTCTCTTGCCTCCCCTGACTTGCTTTCAAGCCCCCCTGTTTGGGAACACATGCTCTAGGTCTTGGCCAAGCGTCGCCAAACTTCACCCAGGCTAATCAAAGACAAATTTTGTAGTCCATAATTCATCCACACGCAGAGATACGTTTGCACAAACACACACCAGATGGTGTGTATTTATCTGACCAAGTGATTTATCTAAAAGGACGTGATGCTAGCGTGCAGAAGTCAGACGCCAGGCTTGCTCATGGGCCGAATGATATAAAGTAAGGCGTACTACTCTGGCGTCTGAAGTCCTGATAACTCAGTTACAGTCTCAGTTTAAATCGTTATCAGCATTACTCACCGTTAGCACTGCTATATAAAGTAATTATTTCCAAATCACACAAATCAATTGGAATAAACACCACGACATTTTGGAGGTTATTATTTAATTAAGAATTGGAACTAATTTACAAACAAAAAAGAAGAATAATTAATGCTATTCAGGTTGCGTAGCTCAATTAGTTAATTTTTACTACGTTTAACTAAGTTTACTAACTACTTTGTTTTTACTATCCTTTCTCAATGTATAAAAGCAGACCACAACTCCAACAATGTTGCGAAGTAACGCTATCGGTTCTTGATAAGATAAAGCTTCTCATATTTTTTCATATGTATTACTATTCCCTTCTGCGATTCCAAATAATGTCCAGAGAATGCATCAGTGAAACTTTATCCATAAGCTTAAACGATTTCGATAAAGAGTGGTCTTCGTTAGAGATAGAGTCTAAACTGTTTTTCTCCAATATTTTTAGAAGCATGGTAAAGTATGGCAATATCTTTAAAGGTAAGGAAGCCCGCAAATTGCCATTATTGGTTTTCGCCTTAAAAATAAATCTATCAATGAAAGTAAAAATAAAATAAAAGTGAACTTACTTTTCATTTGTTCTTGAAATTTAAACCCCAGTCATCCTTTACCACTGCCAACTCTCGGAATATTATAATGATCCCGGGTTAAAATACTTCTCAGATAATTTGTACAGATGTAAAATCTGATTTTAGTTTGATAATACATAAAAATGTTTTAAAAATAAAACTTACAGTAAATTATTGTAAAGTATAAGAGAAATAAAACATAATAATAATAATTGCTCTGTCAATTAATTAATTTTTCTTACCTTCTTTATTTTGTTTTGCTTTATTACGAGATAGTTTCTACTCTATAAGATACATTTTACCATAAAGTAATCAAAATAGAAACTTATATCGAGACTAAATAAAAAATAAATTCGTTAACAATCCGAAAAAAAGAAAGAAGACAGAAAAAATATGAACAATAATGTAGGTTTAAATTTAATTATCTTGGGACACTTCATTATTATAGTGAAGATCCGGTCACTAAACTGTATAGGCATGCAACACTGATGCACTCCGTCGCACCAAAAAACATCTGGGAACTGTAATAGCAGATCGTGTCCATCCTTGACAACCAATTTTACTGTAAATAATCAGTTTTACCTTAAAATAATTGTTTTAGAAAGTGGTTGAGTGATCTAAGGGAGCACCCGACTGGGGGGGCACCTAATCTAAAGGCCCCGTGTTCAATCTCAACTAGATTTTCTAGATGTTATTTTATCACTCTGCTCGACTCGGTCTGTGGAAACGAGTACCTAGGAAACGAGCGGTTGGAGCATATAGTTGGTCACATTACCTTCCCAGATCAGCTACCCTGGTCTCCTAAACTCTGCCCATGGTATAAAGAAGGGTTATTATAGATCTAAAAATCCTACTAACTAGTTGGACATGACTATATACAGAAGGTCTGTAACCTTACATTTTTGCACTTTAATACTTGTCATGTACATAAAGCATTCTTCTGGACCAAAACCTCCAATCGGTCTCCTCTTTCCATTCTCAATGACTATAAAGCCTCATTTGATCATTTGAGTGCGCTGCAAAGTTCAAGGGGTTCACAGCTGACAGGACCTGTCACTATACTGTCAGCGCTTGCTGGTTGTGAGAGGGGTATGGATTTTAAGACACCACTATGGCTTGTGAGGCAAGCAATTCCTGGAAATAAACATATCAAACTCATGGAAACCATGTTACTTCGTGCAACTGTTTTTATAAATTTGTTACTTATTTTAATGAGTATTTAAAATTAAATTTCTAATTTTAGTATTTTTTAATTTTAATTATCTACTAGAGCATCTAATTATAGGCCTATTTATTCCTTCTTAGCAGATCTGCATTTTAAGTCTATTATTCTTAAATTTCAGTTTTAAAATCGTATGCACAACGTTGTTGTATATAGACATGAAGACGAAATTGACATAAAGATATTCATCCGAATTTTATTTAAAAACTAGACGCTAATTTTACTTTATATTCTTTTCGCTGTAAGGAGTACGTTGAGTATGAAGAGAGGGAAAAAATGGGGCAGAGTAACTAAAAGAATAAGCTCGAGTACTGGTTGGATAGTGAAGTTACAATTTTCTTTTCCCTCACCCCCATCTTATCTCCCAGAGGTAAAGGTAGAGCGGTGAACTAGCCTAAGTGACTGCGAAACAGTCCCTTACTTTGAACGAAGAGCCCAGAGAGATTTTTCGAAAAGCCCAAACGCCTTCAAGAGAAACGAGAACAAATGGAAGAATATCTACGTAAAATATTTCTGTTATAATACTAAACGTTATCTAAAGCTGTTAAAAAGAGATTCCAGGGTCTCATTGTTACAAGATTCAAACATTAGTAATGATCTAGCTGGGGTAAAGGTATTAATGTGGATTCGGCACAGCACCTTTGGGTTATACAAGTTATTTTTTCTAATTCACTCAACTCTCCTATATCTCATATTTTTTTAAAATTGTAAAGTGATTGTTTTTAGATTAAATTCACAATCATATATTACAGAGTGCAATTTTAGTCAGACACTGAATGTTCTAAATGTATGGGCCAATGTATGGAGACGTATTTGGTAGGAAGGTGACAAAAGCCACTATAGTTGGGAAGCCCAAGTAATTAAAGAAATTCCGCCCTTCTATTGTTACAGCGTTCGTGTCCCAACTTTTATCCCCGAGGGAAAACCGAATTCCCGTTATAGAATAAAAACAAACTAATGCACTTTCACGTTGTGAATGAGTTAATATCGAAAGTTTCATTGGTTTTTTTGTTTGCCAGTAAAATATAAACAAAAGTAAACTATTGTTTGTATTCATACAATACAAATAGATCGACAATAGACGTTAGAATAAGGAAAAGACCGAACTCGATAGGCACATAGAACGTAAATATCGATTATATTACTTTCGTGACTCAATTAGAAAACTTGAAAATGCGTTTTAAAACGATTTCAGATTTCGTCGATTTGTAATTGTAGCCATTTGTACAGAATTGTAAGCATTTCTAAAGTCAATAAAAATCTGATGCACCGGCTTTTTACCTTTTTTCTCAGGAGCTTTGAATATACATGATGCATTTGTTAATACACTGATAATGTTTGAAAACATATTATTTCGTCTCCGCAAGAGTTCGTCTCTCTAGAAGAAAATGAGGCATAATTATAAAGAAAAATTCTTTCATATTTATTGCATTCGTCCTTGGCAGTAAAAAGAAGCATCATTGTGAGTAGGAACTATTTCGCAAACGTTGTGGGTTTGTCTTTGTGAGCGAAACATCGAGTCGACTGGAACGGGAAGCAAAACTTCCTTGGTAAACCGCATCCTGCTGAAATCGTCGTCTTCAAGGGAAGCGGCTTAACTGACTGCTTACGTATAATGAACACTTTTAACGAGTGAAATAAATTCAAACATTTTTTATCATAGAGAAGCTGATAATTCAAGTCCAATAAATTTGAGAAACATTAAAATATTTTTCTTTGTTGAGGTGATTCGGAACAACTCCATTCTCAATACCTTAATATTACTAATAAAGCGGGTTATTTAAGTTTTGAGAATGAAGTTATTCCGAAGGGCGTCAACAAAGAAAAATATTTTAATGTTAGGAAAGGTAAAAGATGTACTCAAATGTATACAAATATTCCTAACAGAAGTGAAGATGAGTTTATTAAGAATAGGGCCTAAGTCCAATAAATTTTATAATTCCAAATGTAAAAATGTCGCTCGGTTTACATATCTTATTATATAAATACAGCCTAAAACTTCAAATAATTCCTTTCCAATTTATCCTAATTGTAATCTCACATGTATTTCTAGCTTTCTAGTGGGACTTCTTTACAAGTTGGAGCATACATTCTTTCATTTCGATTAAAATACCTATGTACTGTATACTATTATTTAAATACTTGGAAAACAAATGTTTTGACATGGAACTTTAAAAACCTAGACTAACAAGTCTAAATATGTTTCTGGAAGAAATGATTTATGGGGCGTTGTAAAACTTTCACCAATTTCTACCTTCATCTTAAGGTTGAATTTTCTTGTGTTCATTGTTTATTTAAGATGGCCAAATTCTAAAATATACAGGCTATGGAACAACCAACGAGTACAGAAGCACGGGATGTTTCTTCCTCGCTGAGAACAACACTTCTAAAATAAGCCTACCCTACATCAGGAGCTTAAAATGTGCCTGCCCGTTACATTGCGCCGTAAGAAGAGGGAAAGGAGAAGATCGATGCAGTAAAGAGATAACTAAGGAGGGGCACGCCTGAATTAGATCTAATTTCTACCTCTAATAGCAACCCTTATAAAAATACTTTACGTGCAGAGAGAGAGAGAGAGAGTTAAGAAGTTTTGGCAGCAAGATAATCTGTCATATTTATTGTATTGTTTGAAAAGGGTCCGTGGGGGGATACAAATTCCCCCTAATAAATACAACTGATTCGCCTCCCTTTTCTTTTCGTTTGGTCTCTATAATCTCAATAATAATGTTTGGTCACCTGTCAATCAGTAGATGCAAACATTTGGAGCAAGTGGTACTCGCTGTTTCACTTAGAAACATAGACATAGACTTGGAGGCCAATCCACAGTATGCAGCAATTACATGAATTTTCTAACCAGCTCATAAACGGAAGGGAAGGAAACGCGGTGAATTAGTTTATATTAGGCCCTTTAGTAATGCGAACAAGGTGTATTTTTAATCTCGTCACTGATTAGCCTATCGGAGTAGCCTAAGTTATATTCCAATTGGACTAATTGAAGATAAATACACCACGGAATGAGACAAAAAGAAGGCAGAGATATATTTAGACACATAAAATATTGAGTTTATAGGGCTAACATTGCCTTTAATTGAAAGCAAATTAAAGGTCGAAAAATAACTGGATATTTCGTCAATAAGGATTTCATTATAAGAAGAACGTTAGAACTGTCTACTAACTGAAACCCAACCGAATGGAGTTACCCATTCGCGATCAGTTTAGTCGACCCAGTTGGCCTATGAAAAATATTGTGAATATAGATAAGGTGAATATACAGTAGAACCTCGACAATTCGGACTAACAGGGTCCGTGGCCCATTCAGGTTATTGAAAATCCGATTTCGCCGTACAAAAAGCAAAAATTAAAAGAATATATTGTACTTACAGAAGAACTTGTTTATATTTATCAAAGAATATTATGCACAGTATATGAACGTAGGCCTACGCGTATATACAGTTAAACCCCATTGCAATTTATTTCTAGGCTAACAAGTCTGTCAATTTTGGCTTTTTAATTTTGTGAGCCGCTTCCCCCGTAGTCTTATCAGCATAAGACACACAAAACATTTTACGTTCATTATTTTGTTTATCTGTGGGTCTTGGACGATTATACTGCTGTGTTAGACTTTTTATGTATGTACTCTACTTATTTGACTTTTTTATTTCTTATTATTGTTTTTTATTTTACTTCAAAATTATTCCGGGTTAGCCGGAGATGCGAGTCAACGGAGTCCGACTTATCGGGGTTTTACTGTAGTATGAAATTTAAAGAAGTATTACTAGCCAGGTGCGCATGATCATAAACCTAAATGGACTAACGTCTATCGGAGAGAATAGGTAGGTGACTATCCTTAACTAACCGTTGCAAGATTAAGGGTGCTGGTAACCATTAGCAGAATAAACGTAGGATTAAGGATGAAACATATTCCTTGGCACTGCTAGTAAGGGAAAATAATAATACGCATAGGCAGGGTCGTTTAACTCTCAAGCGGGGCAGAAAGAGGAGCGTTGCCTCAGCTTTGTAAGGCGGTGATGACGTAGCATCTAATAAAATATCCTGCAATAAATCCAGTTCACCGAGCACGTGGAGAGGCTACAGTATTAATAAAAACAATAGATAACCAAATATGCAACTCTTTAAAACCTCTATTTGCCCTGCAGAATACGTAATCTAATCAGTCTCTGATTGTGATTACGTAATATTTAAGCCGCATCGAAGTGCTTCTAAGACTCTGATTGCTGCTGGAGATTAACATTCTATATTGCACCTAATTACACACGTCTCCACCTATGTGTGACCTTGGCTTCCTAGCCATTATCCCAGCCATTATAGAGGCACTTATCTTTTCTACGCTATTACTAGAAAAACAAGCCTACTGCGTTGAAACGTGGACGGATACTTTTGATTCTTTGTCTTGGTGAATGATTAAGGAAACCTTTAATCGCGTTACGAATAACAATTCTTTTACGTTTTTTTAGTTTTGGTTTTAAAAACACCATCAATTTCCATATTTAAATTTATGCCTACGTAATAAAACTAAATTTCCTACAGTTAAATTTATACGTTGGCTCTCGTGGGAATTGTAAGAGATAAACAACGCCAACAATATGAAATTTAAATACTTTGTTTATCCCATTAAAGTACTAAGGTAACGTAGTTAAATATACATTAAGTAATGTAATTAAATGAATACAACTCTCTAAGGAAGGCGGCAGCAAAATTAACGAATCTCATTAAAAACTAATAAATACGTCATAGAATACGTATTCTATATGGATCAAATATGCATAGAATACGGTGGTTGAAAGTGTATATTAGTTATATACTTTACTCATATTTACAGTTAAGATTAGTTAAACTGACTGTTAACGCCTTATGATCCATCATACCTACCTGACTCCGTCCGTGGTATCTAGACCATTCCATGATGGGTATACCAGTGGAGCACTGATGGTTGAATATTGGTCGTTTTAATTCTCTTCTAGTACTGAGTTGGTATTTAGGTGGTACCCCGGCTGCACATTAAGAGTGTACTAGTGTCAGATATCTAGACCATTCCATGATGGGTATACCAGTGGAGCACTGATGGTTGAATATTGGTCGTTTTAATTCTCTTCTAGTACTGAGTTGGTATTTAGGTGGTACCCCGGCTGCACATTAAGAGTGTACTAGTGTCAGATATCTAAACCATTCCATGATGGGTATACCAGTGGAGCACTGATGGTTGAATATTGGTCGTTTTAATTCTCTTCTAGTACTGAGTTGGTATTTAGGTGGTACCCCGGCTGCACATTAAGAGTGTACTAGTGTCAGATATCTAAACCATTCCATGATGGGTATACCAGTGGAGCACTGATGGTTGAATATTGGTCGTTTTAATTCTCTTCTAGTACTGAGTTGGTATTTAGGTGGTACCCCGGCTGCACATTAAGAGTGTACTAGTGTCAGATATCTAGACCATTCCTTGATGGGTATACCAATGGAGCACTGATGGTTGAATATTGGTCGTTTTAATTCTCTTCTAGTACTGAGTTGGTATTTAGGTGGTACCCCGGCTGCACATTAAGAGTGTACTAGTGTCAGATATCTGGACCGATTCGGTGAAGGTGAAGTTTGAAAATGGTCCGTTGTAAGGTGAAAATAATCGTCACAGGACATGGATGTGTTGTTGAGATGGTTGAAATTAAAGTTGTTGCCACGTCTTTGTTTACGCCGCATATGTTTGAACCCTTTTCCCAAGTGTCTTCACTGTAGTGTGTGTCTGGACTATGCTGGTTCTAGTGTGTGCTGGGGAAGATGTAGACACACTTTGCGAGGTTATCGGCCTATTCATTTTCTAATATTCAACATCGATAGAAATCCTACGTAACGCGTTTTGCAAAGATTGACAGGAGGCTGTAGTCATCTGGTTTTGGGGAAAAAATTCTCTAATGGCTGGTTGGGAGTCTCCAAGAAAGACAACCTTTTGAAGCGGAAGTCGATTGAAGCAGGATGTTGCTTTTTGATGCCCGTACCCTCTTCGTCAAAAGTTTTCGAATGATGACAAAACTGCGACTGATCCTTGAATTTTAAGTACATTACTACTCGACATAGTAAAAAAGTGACAATACTACCTTACATTTTATCAGAAGCTGAAAATATACAGTCCATGCTGTAGAATGTGTTTCAAGCTCTTACAGATACCAAAGATCGGACACCAACATTCAAACCACACAGAACCCTGAATCTAATTGGAATAAAGTTCACTCTATAGTTATGAATAGTCGAGGTTAAATCTAAAGGCTTAATTAGACAGCGTAATTAATATTACTCAGTCTCTGTGCTGTCTATAGTTGGAAAGCTAATACTCTCTCTAAGAGATAATAAGAGAGCATATTCTCTCTCTGTTCAGCAGGTACTGCTCATTCTTCGGGTACAAGTCCTTGCAATGAGGATCAGTCTTAGCAAGCACGGGGCTACAACTCCTGATTCCGCCAAAAATGTAAAACAGTAGACATAAGTTTAATTTCTGAACACAGTATGCTCAAGGAACCAGTGTAAATAATAGGTTTTTCAAAGGCAAGCAACTTTGGTGAAGGGATGTTTTTAGAGAAGACAAAGAACGACTCGTAGCGGATCACGTACCTCTTCCCGTGAGGTCCTTATAGCACGTGGGCTGCAACTCCTGCTTCTGCCAAAAATGTAAAACAGTAGACTTAGGTTTAATTTCTGAACACAGTTTGCTCAAGAAACCAGTGTAAATAATAGGTTTTTCAAAGGCAGGCAACATTGTGGAAGGAATGTTTTTAGAGAAGACAAAGAACGACTCGTAGCGGATCACGTACCTCTTCCCGTGAGGTCCTTATAGCACGTGGGCTGCAACTCCTGCTTCTGCCAAAAATATAAAACAGTAGACTTAGGTTTAATTTCTGAACACAGTTTGCTCAAGGAACCAGTGTAAATAATAGGTTTTTCAAAGGCAGGCGACGTTGTGGAAGGAATGTTTTTAGAGAAGACAAAGAACGACTCGTAGCGGATCATGTATCTCCTCTTGTGAGGTCCTTATAGCACGGGGGCTGC
The DNA here is from genome assembly GCA_036971475.1 of Prosapia bicincta. Lineage (NCBI taxonomy): Eukaryota > Metazoa > Arthropoda > Insecta > Hemiptera > Cercopidae > Prosapia > Prosapia bicincta. Next base: position 92,642,641 of record JBAIZL010000004.1, on the reverse strand, counting down.
AACTCCTGCTTCTGCCAAAAATGTAAAACAGTAGACTTAGGTTTAATTTCTGAACACAGTTTGCTCAAGGAACCAGTGTAAATAATAGGTTTTTCAAAGGCAGGCAACGTTGTGGAAGGAATGTTTTTAGAGAAGACAAAGAACGACTCGTAGCGGATCATGTATCTCCCCCCGTGAGGTCCTTATAGCACGGGGGCTGCAACTCCTGCTTCTGCCAAAAATGTAAAACAGTAGACTTCAGTTTAATTTCTGAACACAGTTTGCTCAAAGAACCAGTGCAAATAATAGGATTTTTCAAAGGCAGGCACCGCTGTGGAAGGAATGATTTTAGGAAACGACTCGTAGCTGATCACATACCTCCTCCCGTGAGGTCCTTGTAGCACGAGGAAGCAGATGTAACTTTTTTTTTTAAAGAAGGCGTAATAAGAAACTAAGAAGATCGTAGGTGTCATGAAAATTTTAAATAATTTGGACATTTTTTTCCAATTCTAATTCTTGTGAGGTGCTAGGATCCTTAGCAACGATATCTGTAGCAGGAAGTTGGCAGTCGTCCTTCGTTGCAAAAATAATTACAGAAGATGACGAATTTACCTCAGTGACGAAACTTTCTACATGTGACTAAGCGCGTAGATCTCGGTTTTTTGTGAGTATTTGTCTTATTAACTGCCATCACGTGTTTATTTTTTGTCTGGTGTTGTTATTTTCAAAATTGCTTTGTCTTCTCTCAACTCACGTTTTCAGTTTTTGGGTCGATGTTTAAGCCCGGGTAGCAGGTAGACATCTCTCTTCACCCCGGTGAGAGTAGGTAATCGACCTTGTTCAAGCGAAGTCTTAATTTTTCTCTAATCAGTGATTATTATGTTTTTTTCTTTGAGCTACGTAATACAATAAAAGAATTTTACATTTTCTTTTCTTCTTTTCTGTCTTTTTTATCCTTCTTCTAATAAGGGGTGTTTACGCCTAAACATCAATAAGGGGTGTTTACGCCTGGGTAAACATCTCTTTGTTATCCCAATAAAAAGTAGGCGTAACTTCAGATAAGCAACTCTGCAATTGAAATAATATGATCTCCCCTATATAATCTTCCTGAAGGTTGTATGACCCCACATTACTGTTCCATCCTGTCCTTCGTGGGCAACAGTAGTCATACAAGCTGATCGCATTGAAAATGCAAAAATATCTGTGTTCCATCTAAACAACTCTACGACTATTTTATTTCAATGGACCATTTATCATCATTGGATAACCAAACTGCCTTATGAAGTTGTAAATTAAAATGATAATCTGAACTGCATTTTATAAAAAAACGCAGCAACGAACTGTTGAAAAAATCAATAAAGTATATACAATAACGTCGACAATATTCTACTGATGTTAAATTCCTCTTATAGGCTATTTGACATTAGCGAAAATAATAAGCGAACATGTAACATTAAGGCTTGGTAAAAACATCATTGATTTGGCAAAATGACTTATCAAACAATAAAAGTTATGCATTTTCCCTAACATTATCACTGTTGCAGCAAAAGCTACATGTCAAGAGATTAAATAATCTGCATTGCTTGACATCACATCCTATCGCTTCTGTAAACCGGAAGCAGTTTTTCCTTCTAGTCTTATCGTACATTGCGGCAAGTCTTCCTTCATGCCGCAAGAGCAGCTGTAGGTTAACTTATGCTAAACATTATATTATGATGTTCAAGGCTAGTCTCACGCATTTAGACTTGCACAAGGTCAAACGCCATCTAGTGATAAAACGCAGTAAGCGATGTCATTTACTGGTGTAAAAAAATCTTACAAAGTTGAACCATAAATAATTAATTTATGCCCAATTATAATAATATTAATTTATAACCCATTTATGCTTAGGGTTTTAAATGCATGAATCAAAGCATAAAAAGCCAAAATCAGTTTTTCCGAATTTTAGATTTGGTCGAGTTTTGGTGAATAATTAGCCCAACTAATACAGAGTTCTTTGTTGTGGTAACGACCTTGTGGGACAAGTTAAAAAAAAAACAAACCACAGCCTTAAAGTTTCTAGATTTCAATTATTATTTTGTTGTTAATCGTGTAATTATTTCAACCACTAAAATCCTCTTCTAAAACCACTGACGTACTTCAGAACAACTAGTCTCCGGTAATGCTTTAACAACTCAAAGCATCAAACAATGCACTAATCTAGTTATGAAACGCGTCTGCTAGATCACTGGTTTTATAATAGCATTAATTATTAAATTAATGAATTACCCCAGAAACTTCCTAAAATTCCTCTGCCTTCTGTGACTTATATTCTTATATTTGAAATTAAGTGCTATAAATAAATTCATAAATAAATCGCACATATGATAATAGGCTCTATAAAAAATATCAGCCAGAGACATCAATATGCACAATTTTTCAGCTATATTGTGTTGTTTATCTTAATACTGAATTTCGTTTATCCCATTTATTATTGGCATTTCAATAGGTTTAAACAGGTTATGAGTTACATCGATCAAAAGAGTTTGTGATAAGCGTGTCAGAGATAAGGGTCACAGTGTTATGATCACATTGTCATATGGTGTTGTAATGCCAACTGTTAGTCATTTATTAGTTCCTTTGTTGGAATCCCATCTGGCCTCAACGTTTTAATTTTAAATTCTACAAAAAAATGTTTATTTCTTTGTATGTGTGTATAGGAATATAGTATTTTAATTGTCTTACTACTAATATACCTCCTAACAATTTTTTTTAGAAAGATATTCGCAAAGAATTAACAGAAAATATTTCAATTTTTATTGTCAAAATAAACAGAAATCTCAATTTCTATCATGGATCACGTAATATTAAAGTAAATTGCAAAACAAATTTAAAAATTATATACAATTTTGTGAGAATGCAAAAGTATCTCCTCTTACAATAGTTAATGATCGAAAATACAATCAAATCCTTCCCTACAAATGGTGATCACCCAACTATAGATATGCAACTTGCGTGTTAAAATCCTTGGAAAAATACTTCGCTACCTCAGAACATACTGAATAATTGTTTTGACGTAGAATATTTTTTTAAAAATATTTTGTTATTTGAATACATCTCATAAATAGGCAGTTTAGTTTTTAGTATATTTAATGGCTTTTTAACTATTTTATGGTATTGAGTCTCTTCCACGGAAATTAAGACAGATTACAGCAGGAGGAATATACCTAATCTAACCCTTGTCAGTACTTCTTTTGAAGGAGGATATACAAAAGGTCTTCATTAAATACATTAGAAACTAAATTGTTCATTCTGTGAAGGCAATAATAAAATATTACTAACAACTTGTCCACATCAAAGATGAACTTTTAGGATTTTCTGCAATAACATATCCTAAACTAACAAATCTTTTTCCATACGTTTATTCGTGGGAGGGGGGCGTAGAAGCACCGGAGTGTCCTTGAGCTTGACGCTGCACCACTGACCTCCAAAGGTTTAACTTTCTCCTCCTCTCAACCAGCTGTAAGACTTGCTTCGTACTCTTACTCGAGATTCAACCATAACCTCCCTGCTCTTCTTTTTCTCCTATGATTTCCTGATTTATAATGAGACATCCATCAGAAATGAGCGCTTACATTTCAGAGATAGCATCCAAGTTCCTTTCTCAGTTCCTTTCTCATATAATATCACTAGCGTTATGGTGATTTTATTATAAAATAAGTTTAAAGCAACAAAGTTCTCACACAACGGTAGTTTCCTAAAAGGGGTTAAAACATGTTGAGCCTGAAATAGTTTTCAGTAAATTCAGTAAAACAAAAGACAGTGAATAACCCTACACTTCATCGACTGTTCAAGAACCAACTTAGGCTATTTGCATAGTTGACATAGCCAACTTATTTAAAATTATGAAAAAAATCAAAGTGTAGTTTTTGGTAGATGTCAAAATGTTTACTTTATCAATTTAGTTTATAATTCATCATGCAATAAAAAGACAGGGAAACGCAAGTAAAAGAATGATTAGTTGATGTTTTAATTCAAAATTTATTATTTTACCTATTTAAAACGTTTATCAATAGGTGATATAATAATTTTAGCGGGACAAAAGAGGCTCGAAATAACTATGAATGTAAAGAGCTGGGTAAAATCCTTTAGACGTGAACCGACGTCTAAACTAACTACAGTACTTACTAAAAAGAAGAGCTACTCCATTTTCTTGGTCCATTATTCCTTTCTTTTAATGGACAGGTAGTCTAATCTGAAATTCGTATAACGCTACAAGAAGGACGTGATACGACACCGAAACGGAAATATACCCGATTAACTGATAAGAGCATCCATACTATATGAAATACCTCTTTTCTAATTATTAGTAGGCCTATAGTTAGGTATTTAATATATGTAATATTGTTCGGATTTTATTCAAGAGAATTTGTATTAATATTATTTTGATGAAAGTGTGTTGAGGAATAGTTGTAGATTGGGTGAGTTCTACACAAACCCAAGTTCTATTAAAGGCGCATGTGATTTAAGTTTTTAATATTACCTTGTTGAAATTTGTGTAAACACTTATTAGAAAAGATTAATGGAGGGGTTGTAGGCCTATATTTGATGGCGCAAAGGATATAGGTCAAGCAGTCTATTTTTGAAATAATGTTATTTTCAATGCCATTATGTTGCTTTTCAGTTTACCTTACGCTAAACGGTAGGCTACTTTATTTTTTTTACTAATGTTACGTTTACAATATAGCCTACGTTAGATTATTACTAAAATAACACAAGTAATAATCGCTAAGTAAATATTTACCATTTAGTAATGTAGCCTACACTTTTCTTCTGGTAATGAAAATGCCTGAATAAAAAGTTAATGTAAACACACACACACCACACACACACACACACACACACACACACACACACACACACTCACACAGTGTCAAACTAAATAGAGTAATATTAAAATGGCAGTGTAATATATTAATAGTGAATTGAATAATTAAAAAAATATATAACGTATTTGGTAATCTTTAGATTTTATTATCAGTGGAATATATTTACCAAATTTTAACATTAGTTATTTTAAAAACTAAACAGTGAATTTTATATTATACCTCATTGAACATTACTTGAAGGTTTTCTTAGATTTTATCCATTTGATGATGTAACATAACTTAATCTCATACATTAAAAAAAAACATTGAATCCTGTTTCGTGAGAAAATTGCAGTAATCATTTCATATAACAACAAAGAAATTTTAAAAATTATCTGGTAAAATAAACCAACGTAAATTGTCTTTTAGTTACTTAAATTGCTTTTATTTTGGTAACAAAAATTTTGTAGGCACCTCATACTCTTGGGAATTATATTATAATTAGCAGAGTATAAGTAGGCCTGCAACGTTATTAGCTACTAATGATATGCATGGAAAAGTATTTGAACAATATTAAAATCCTAGTTAAAACGTTAAGACAATAAAAATCATTCAAACGAATATTTTAAGTGTAATATTATTTAAAATTAATATTTTTTAATGAATTACGAAATTATGTCGCTTTATTTGCAAACTAGAAAATTAACTTTTTCCTTGAGAAGATTTTTGGTTGTTATAATAGGCCTACTCTAAACTATTATTTTTGTGTAGTCGTTTCCTTCTTTCACTGGGAAATTTCAGTCCGTGAACACAAACAATAACCTATTTCGGTTTGTTACCGTAATAGTTCTCACTATTAGGCTACTTCACAACTTTCGATTTTTTCCCTTTTACATATTATACTTAAAATAGGTCCCTACGTTATAAACAATAATAAAGTTATTTAAATGTCCAAAACCAATAATAGTGGTTACAATTTAAGTTAATAAACGTCATATAAACATAGTTTTATTTTTGAAATAAACTCGTAGCCTATATCAAGTAATTGATCAGGAAACACCGCGCTATTTTATTCAGCATAACTAAACAACCGCACAGTATTTAAATAGGCTGCAAAAGAGTATCAAGTTAGGCGGGTGCAGTTGAAAAGTTGAGTTTGCTAATGTAAACGATTGGTCAAGGAGATGAAGACCATTTGCGTATCAACTAACATCACGCTGCGATTGTATGTTACGCAATTACGAAGCTCAGTTGTTCCAAAAGTGTGCGTCTCGGCTACCTGAGGCGCCACGGGTCATGGTTAGAGGGGCGCCGCGGCGAGCCTTAGGGTTGAACGTTGAAATTATAAAATATCGTGAAATGAAGTATCAGGACGTAAAATGTACGCGTACTGTATTGACTATTTTTAGTTTTACAATATATTCAAAAAAAATTACCGATATATTCATGCAGTAGGGAAAAAATTGAGGAATAAAAATTGCCTTAAATTAAGTTTACTACCAACAAAATAATAGCTGGCCGATCAACAAGCTTGGGAACCATTAGTGAAACTGTTGCATTTGTCGTTAGCGTTAACAAAGTTTTTTTTTTGTTTAACCAAACCCATCCTAACCGGACTTTGCTGCGAATTTGTAAAATATGCTATAATTTTATTAAATTAAAAGTAGTAATTAAACTATTAAAAAGTAGTATAAATGAGTGTTCTTTTTTATAAAGAAACCGCCGAGTTTAGGACTAAACATTACGCTCCCGAGTTTATGAAATTTGAAGTAATATTTATGGTTTGCATTATTTAAAAACGCTAATTTTTGATTGTAATGTATTTGTGAGAAACATGTGAAAACGTGATAGTGGAGTAACTATGAACGTTTACTGCATTTCCTTTGGGTAAATATTTGTTCTAAAAGTTAAAATCAGAAGTTCACATCACCGAACTAACAAATTATCAACATTCCTGTTCCAACGATTTCCAAGAAATTAGTAAGTATTCCAAGACTCACTTCATAATTGATCGGGCACGTGATCAACAGTTTGAACCAATAGAAATATAAAATTTCTACCGTTGTCATAGCAACCGGGATATTCCCCTCCAAAGCTGAATCACCAAGGTCATGCATGTTTTGATGACGTACTGGTAACCATGACAACTAAGAAATCGTCGACTCTGATTGGTGGCAAATGCCGGTACCGTATTAACCCGAGGAAGAATGATGAAACACTTTTGAAGCTACTTGTTGATAAAAGTTTTCGAATAGACGATTGTGTCATGCATTCGCAGTCGGACAGTCTTCGCGAGAATTAGTTGGTGATTTGTGCGAAGTGAATTTACTTTGGATTAAAGTGATTAGTTGTAAGAGTTACAAAACAGTGAAAATATCAAATAGTGTTATTGTAAAAATATAGTACAGGAATAAATTATTCCTCACTAAAAGTAAGTTTTAAAACTTTACCTATTTACATCTTCATTGTTAAAAAATCTATTAAATTCTCTATAATGACGATTTTTAGAATTTTGTATAAAAATACATTCTTTCCTAAGATCATCTTATGCTTCAATTTTATTTAATTTTCTATTGTAGGCCTCATGTAAATTTAGTAATTGTTTCATAAATAAAAAATCTATTTGAAAATTTTCAAAATTCATTAAAATAAAGTCATATTGAATTTAGCTCATCTGTTATTAAATGTAGCAACAAGTAGATAATTAATAAGTTGAGTAGAGTAACCTGCCTTTCTTAACACTGCCATCTCTTATAGGATGATAGCTTTCAGATAACTTTCATCTACCAGAACTATCAGAGTATTGAATAGTAGTATTCAGATACATGGAGCATAATACCAGGTTTTCTGTTAATAATTTTATAGAATGGTTAGAAAGAAGGATTTCAAACATTTATTAATAGAACGTTGTATCGAGATCCTTGTTTAAAATATTTTGGTCAATAAAGCCATATTATATTTTTGGTTTGCCAGTTAGTTATTTTTTAAGAAAATGCAGTAGGCTACATTGAGAGATATTGGGATATATTTTATAGGTATTGGATAGTATGAAATTACTAAGTGCTAAACACTGATTTGTGACGTTTATCTTAAGTTTTTAGCTTATGTTGAAATTGTTGAAGGTCATAGTTCAACATTTAAATGTTCAAATAATTGGTATTTAACAAATGGCGAACTTTATATTCGTTTTAAAATAATTTGGGTAAATGTTTACAAGCGTGAACATAACCATTTACCAGTTCTTGTAAACATTTACCATAATTTGAACTGACAAATGATTTACTAAGCTGGTATACAAATATTTTAACAAGCTAATCAGTTTAAAGGATAACTGCATCCAAAATAGGCCTTTTGTATGCTTAATTAATACTATGATAAAAGGGAATCGGTATGTTGAAATTTTTTTCAGTTCAATTATTCCCAAATAATCCTACTTTAAATTGAATAAAAATAACTTACCTAGGTGAATGAAAAAAAAATCTTGTGGATATCGTCCCATTTGGTAGTTTTGAACAATTTCCCAAAATATCGTAGTTGGCCGCGCCGCCGCGCTATATATATATATATATATATATATATATATATATATATATATATATATATATATATATATATATATATATATATATATAACTTTTCATTATTGAATTCCATTGGATTTTTTTTCTAATTAGCAGGACAATTTGACTGATTTAAATTTAAAATTGTAAATTTCTTTTTATGTTTGTAACATTTTAAGAAGCTAAAATACCGAAGATCCAAACATTCCTTAGTCCTTTCTGTTTTATACTTATCTTTCCTATTTTTTTTTCAATACTGGGATGTGATAGGTAGGCACTCCTATAATAATATTTAGATGGAGTAGATATGCTTCTGGCAATGACCCTGCACACATGAATATGCGAGGAGGTCATGATGAAATGATCCTCCTCTTTTTTAAAACCCATAAATCTTAAATGTGGTACAGTGACCTTTCACAATATAATCTACTATCCATTTCTTGTTATTCATTGGGGAAATAGTCATATCAACTATAATAATAGGCAGGCAGCCTATTCACAACTGCTACATCTGCGCTGAAAAGTTTACCCAACTTTAATTTAAGAAAAACTAATGTTTCTAGGCAAAAAAAAATAATTTCTATGAAAATAGCCTTTTTACATGTTTCATGAAAATATAGGCTCTGTTTAGGAATCTCCACAATTATCATAAATTTTATCAATTTTTACACCTAAATACAGCCTATTGATTAAACGTTTTAAAACCTAATTAATAACAAGGAAATTTTTAAATATACTGTAGTTTGTTATTATATTAAACTTGCCTAATTTTCTATTTTTGTTTATTCATTACTTTATTTTTAATTTCAGATAATGGATGCAATGGACTTCAATATCCGTGGAATAAATTATTATGAAAATGATGTAAGTTAATTTTATTCTACACACACTCTTCTGTAAAATCATATTTTAATCAATCAATTTTTCTTAAAATGTTTTATTTTAAAATATCGAAATTGAATAATTTAACAATATTAATTTCATTGTTGAATTTTTAATCCATATCTACCTGTAAAGTAGGTGTACATTTTTGCTTATATTAAGATGAAGTAAGAGAATAGTGGTAACAACAAAGATAAATGATGCCTTAAACTATATTATTTCGAATAACTATATTAAATGCACACTTTACCATTTATTCACTATAATCATATGAACAACTGAAGTTGACCTTCACATGTCTATTTATAGGTTACTGTCAGAACCTAGTATTTTTTTTTAATCACATGATAAAACATTAACAATAAGGAAAGTCATAAATGTGTCAGATAACTTTTGTACACTAAATTTTCCTAGAATAGAATAATTACCTTTTAAAAGTCAAGATAATAAACTGAACAATATTGTTAATATTTCATTTTCTCTTTAACTTTAAACATTTATATCCTCAAAAATATTAACAAATCAAAGGAAAAATTAAACCAGGCACAACATAAAGTGTCAAATACATTTATATCTGTTATTATACAGTAATCGATTTTTGGGATGAGATAGTTATAGTTAGTTTACAATGTTAAATGGAATTACTTCCACTAAAGCAATTGAAGAATTGTTCAACATTGATTGCATTTTACTTTCAAAACATTAAAATAAAAAATATTTTTTCAGGATGGCTGTTGGCAGAATGACATTGTTGATGTGGTGACAAGATCTCTTGAAAGTAACAAATTCTTAATGAATGATATTGATCCATTGCTCTCTTCTTCAGAGGAAGAAGAAAAACTAATTAAATCAGGTATGTCATTAGCTAATTCATTAACTATCAACCATTGATATCTTAAGTTAATGTTTTGTGTTTCAAAGTATTAACAGTAGGTAGCCAATGTTGATCAAGCTTCTATTAATAACTAAAATGTAACATCATTATTAAAAACTAAATAATATAATTCTACTTCTTGTTAATATGATCTAGTATTTCTGTATACATTTTAATTTGTATGTATGTTGTATATACATTATTAAACTCATTCAATTTATAATTCACAACTTATATATTCTTATTAATAACTTAAACAATAGTTTATGACTATCCGAACTATGAATTTAGTAAATTTGTTAAAACTTACTGAGACAAAACGTTTTTGGATCACTATGTGCCGATCTTCATCAGTGTCTTCTGCTTGGAGATGTTGGGTCAAGCGGTGACGGTTTTAAAGGTAGGTTTTTGATAGTATCGAAGAGTATGTGTGATTTGTATTGTGTTTGTTCGTTTAATATGTTTGTACTTTGTATTTTTGTGTGTCTGTAAATTTCATATTGTTCTAGTGTGTTGAGATGTGGTCCTTTTTTGTTGATGTGTAGGATTTCTAGGTTATGGTAAATGTCTGTGTATTTGTGTCCTGTATCTTTTATGTGGTTGTAAAATGTTGAGTTGGTGTTCTGTATGTGTTCTTCGACTCTTTGTTTAAAAAGCTGCAACCTGTTTGTCCAATGTAGAACTTGTTACATTCGTCGCAGTTCAACTTCCGTCAATGCGAAAAACTCCTCACCTACACTAATAAAATACACCTAAAACTCCACTTCACACTTCAGAAATTGAAACCAACAGATCCCTAAACTTCCTCGACCTAACCATAACAAAAAGCCTCACACAAAAACACAGTTTCAACATTTACAGGAAACCCATAACGACAGACACACTTATCCACAACACCTTAAACCACCCTATCCAACATAAACACGCTGCCTTCGGATCCATGCTCTATAGACTTAAAGACGATCCAATGGCCACAGAAAACATAAACAAAGAACTAGACACAATTTAATATTTAGCATACACAAATGGATACAACTCCACAATAATAGAGAAACTATGGTACAAAATACAAAAAAACACTAAAATTAACACTACAGACAGGGAAAACAGATACATCAGATTACCATTCATAAACTAAACAACAAACAAAATAGCCTGCAAATTTCAAAAAATAGGATACAAAATATCATACAAAACTAGTAAGTTACAATACAAAATACAACACAACACCAACAACAAGGATAAACTACAAGCACCAGGCGTATACAAACTGAACTGCGACAATGTAACAAATTCTACATTGGACAAACAGGTTGCAGCTTTGAACAAAGAGTCGAAGAACACAAACAGAACACCAACTCAACATTTTACAACCACATAAAAGATACAGGACACAAATACACAGACATTTACCATAACCTAGAAATCCTACACATCAACCAAAAAAAAACCACATCTCAACACACTAGAACAATATGATATTTACAGACACACAAAAACACAAAGTACAAACATATTGAATGAACAAACACAATACAAATCACACTTACTCTTGGTAACTATCGAAAACCTACCTTTAAAACTGTTACTGCTTGACCAAATATCTCCAAACACAAGACATTGATGAAGATCGGCACATAGCGAATGAAAACGTTCTGTTTCGGTAAGTTTTAACAAATTTACTAAATTCAAAGTTCGGATAGTCATACATAAACTATTGTTTAAGTGATTAATAAGATTCACCAAGGTAATGGACTATAAAATTCAAGAATTATATATTCTGTGGGATAATAACATTATTGTAATTTCAGACCCTGAGTTTAACAATTTGGATGCTTGGATGACAAAATCTGTAGAAGAATGGAGTCCTAAAGATGTCCTATCATGGATCAGTTCTGAAGCACAATATTTTGGAGTAATGATACATGAAATGCATGGACACAACTTTTGTGGAATTGATGGCTATAAATTGAAACATATGTCTGAAGATGATTTTACTACCCTAAGTTCTGGTTTTGGACCGTCACTTTATTTTCGTTTTCAGGAAATGAGACTAAGCAAGGACAGAGCTTTTGATCAGTGTAAGTATTTGCTAAGCTAACCTCAACATCAGATAAATCCATTCATTTTTTTTCCCCAAATAAATAGCCTTATCTCTTTTCCCCTGACAGACTTACATAAACTATAATCACTCATATGTTCATTGAAACATATATCTTTAATCTGTGCATCTGTGACATTTGTTTTCTACTGTACACAATCTGTGATTACAATTATTTTATTTCATTCTCTCATATTTCTTTTTTGTGTTTTCTCTTCGATTGACAAAGACCACTGTGTGGTTGAAATATATCATTGTTTAAGTGCTTTTATGTGTTTCTATTTCAAGACTACAGAGTGGACTCTTACCAAGGTAAGTCTGTCAGTCTCCTAGCCCAAAAAATCTCTCTCTCTCTCTCTCTCTCTCTCTCTCTCTCTCTATATATATATATATATATATATATATATATATATATATATATATATATATATATATATATATATATATATATATATATATATATATATAATAGGAGATTTAACAATTCTAGTAAATATTTGGGATTAAAATAATCTTTTCACTCATCTATAAAATAATTAATTTTCATATTCTAATTTTTTTAGATCAAATATTTAATACAGAATATAAAAAAAATATCCCTATTATTACACATTTTCCAGCGGAAGTAATGTTAAAAATTTTCTGAGTCAGAGAAAAAAAATTCTATTTAATTTTATAGACAGAGCCTGTCTATTCTATTCAATTTTAAAATTTAAAAAGTGTTGTTATATATTGTAGTAGGCTAATATATTTGGAACATTAATTATTTTTTGACTGTTATGCTATACAATATATCAAGTTTAGAATTTTTAGTTGATAAGAGACTTATTATGCATTAGTTTCATAGATATATGCTGATTGTAACATGATTTGTACTATTGACAGAATAAGTCAGCTAGAGCTGACTATTATTATTGGCTATATATTATATATATATCCTAATTAATCAATTTAATGAGTTTTTCGACTCTGAAGTTTAATCAATGCCTTTAGCAGGAGAATAGTAATATATTGCTTGTGACAGAAACACGGCCTGGTCAGGTTGTTTGGTAGCTTTCTCATAACCCTGCTATGTGGACCTAATATGTTTAATATGTTAGCTGTCACTATTTGGTACAATTTCTGAGTATGATGCAAATTTCTAAAATGCTGCCCCAGATATTTAATAAATTGAAATTTAATAAAATGCTTCAAAAATTTGACACTTTGGCAGTTCAAATCAAAATATCCTCTGAAACGTGGCTGGTTTTATAACTCTTGGATGGTTTTGTACACAAGCAAAAAACAGAAAATAATGCAAAAATGAGAAATAATGTCCTCGTGTCACCCTCAATTAAAGCCCAAGGCTCTATAAACTTCAGATATGTTTCATCTGATGCGTTGTGGCACCACATGGTCTTACACTACCAAATAAAGATGTGGCTATGATAAAAGAAACATTGTTTAAATTACTTATTACACTTTTGATTATTTACAACCAGCCCGTCATTAACAGCAACAAGATTTCGATTATTTAAATGTTAAGAGAAAAAATGAATATATAGACTAGAGAGTATATGAAGTTTTTCTGACTTTCTGGTTGTTTTGACAACCTCCTTTGCTTTCTTGTTTGATTTTTTAGTAATTTAGACATAATAAAAAAATTAAAACAAGATATTAATACTATTAAAAACCATGCTTAATCTATTCTATAATTGTATTTTTTTGTTCACAGTTGCACCAATAGTAACATCATCTGCCTGTGATGATTTGTGGGCACCAAAGTTTGAAAACAATAATGAACATGATCAATTTTCAATGAGAAATATCTATGATGAAAACACAATAAATGGAAATCGTGCGAAGAATGTTTTTGTCCCTGGTATGTGCAAAAAACAAGAAATACTAATACATCAAATTTGAATATTAGTATATTAGTTCTATTTTCTAAATTAAAAAAATGTTTTATAGTTAGAAAAGGTTCAATTACATTTTCCAGAGATTAAAGTTTTGTTGAGGCCTGGTATAAATTTGCCCTATTGATTAATTTCTTAAAATTATTTTATTACAAATGATCTACTTTTCACCTTATGGTGTGTTTCGCCAATTAAAATACTACTATTTTGAATATTACATTTTTTTAAAAAATAATTATTTACATTTTTTTAAAAAATAATTATTTAGTGGAATTTCAATATAGTTCTTATATATGGAAAATGTTCATTATATTTTGGATATTTTTAAAGAAATTAAGCTATGAATCAATTAGTTTATAATTTTGAATTGCAGAATTGTGTTCTAATTCCAATTATTTTGACTTAAATTGATAGTTTTTATCCCTTCTATAAAAAGGAACAAATTATAAAATAGGCTAGTCAACTTGTTATCAGATGTTTTAATAACTATGAGCACTTTATAGATATCAGTTTATTTGTAACTAGTAAAGGCATTACAGTGCTAAATATAATGTTCATAATTGATCTTATTTGAAAACACTCAGTTTGAACTAAATAAAATGCGTCTTCTAATACAATAGATAGGTCTACAATTTTTACTACAATTTTACTCAGTAGTCTCCTAACAAAATCTTTACACTTTGCCCCCAACTTATCATTAAATTCTATATTCAGCTCTAAACAAGAGCTCAAATAAACATAATATCTTGAACTTTGTTAAAATTATCAATATTTAACAAAAACAATACTCCCTAAAAAACACAAGTTAGAAAGAAACAGCATTTTATTCCATGTTTCTATCATATACTATGCAGTATTGCTAGTATCAGAAATAATTTATTGAGATGTGTATGCAAGATATTTTTTATTTGTTCCAAAAATAGTGCTAGGTAGAAGTACATTGAAGTTAAAATATATTTTTTAATATGCTTTGGAATTATAAGGCAAAATTGTTTAAATAAGCAAGGACTAATATTTTGTCAATATACTAATTTTTTGTTACAACAAGCAATGACTAATACTTTGTTACTATACTAATTTTTGTTACCACAAGCAATGACTAATACTTTGTTACTATACTAATTTTTGTTACAACAAGCAATGACTAATACTTTGTTACTATACTAATTTTTGTTACAACAAGCAATGGCTAACACTTTGTGTTACTTAATGACTATATTAATTACTAATTTTTGTGAAATGTGAAAATATTTGTATTTAATTTTAGACATGGAAAATAGTTCAGACAGTGGAATTGAAACAGAACTTCCTACAACCACCCCCATTATAAAAAGAAAGCCTGGTAGACCAAAGGGATCTCGCAGGAAGAAGAAGCCAGGTAAAATGATTAATCAAACATAAATTTTTATTAAATAATTATTTTACAAAACAAACATTTTCAATAGCATGTACATTTAGTGCAGAAAAAATTAAGAGAAAACTTATAAATAATATTCAATGTATTAAAAAAATTTCTTTGTTAACTTTGTTAGAAAATTTAATTTTAAGGAAAAAAATACCAAAATTTCATTCATCTGATTCCAAACAATTTTTTTTATGAGAACAACTATTTAAGATTTAAATTGAAAAATTCATGTAGTTGTAAAAAACTCAACATTTTTCATTATAATTATATAATATATAATACAATATTAATTAAATATAATTTTAATGAATATTATTTGTATATTTTAAATATTAAAAAACGTTTTTAAAAAAAACCTATATATTAATCAAAGCCCTTTGAAAGTGTTTAAATCAAATTTTTAAAAATTGAGTATTTTTCCAAATAATGCCATGTTTTGTAAAATAACTTTTTTGTTCAATTAATTTGATTTTAATGCTTATTTATTCTAGTGAATATATCTATTGGTTCTTAGTTATTTTCACCACCAACTAAACCATTTTAGTTCTAAAATGATTACGATATTCTAAATTGATTAATTTTGTGATCTAGCTCAAAATATTTTAAGATTTTTTAAATATTACTATCATGAAAAAGTAATTTATGAATTTTAGAAAAATGTTTAACCAGGAAAATAAAAATTCACTCACAGAATAGAGCTAATAATTAAATATATATTTTGTACTAAAACACTTGTAAATATTTTACAACTTCTCTATAGTAGCACTTGCTTATAAAGGCAAGTTGTAAAATATTTACAAGTGTTTTGTGAAAAACTAGTAGCTAACATGAAGATGGAATCAACAAATATATTTTGTAAACAAAACTGAACATGGTTCAAAGGTTCATGGCTTTAGCTATATTAAGCTAGTATTTTATTTCCAGAAAAACTTGGACGTCTATGGGAATTTATCAGAGATCTGCTTCTAAATGCTGATTACTGCCCAAGTCTCATTTGTTGGGATAATTATGAAGAAGGCATGTTTAGATTTGTTCATAGTGATAAAGTGGCAAAACTATGGGGCAGTAAAAAAGATAATCCAGAAATGAATTATGAGAAACTAAGCAGAGCCATGAGGTTAGCATGTTTAATTAACTGTTGCTAAACATTTAGCAATTTTTGTATTTGTAATATATTTAGCACACATATATATTTTAAAATGTTTCTACTAAAAGAGTGTATTTCAACAGGTACTACTACAAGAGCAGAGTGCTTCTCCCAGTTTATGGTCGAAGATTAGTGTACAAATTTGGACCAACAGCAACAGGTTGGAGAACATCAAATCCAAACTTCCGCAGACGAGGTTAAAACATTGATCTGAATGAACAGAGAATGTTTCAACTTGTCATAATGAACGTTGTAACTACCAAACTGTGATCATGGCTAAAGGAGCTGAATGTTAAATTAGCCAAAAAGTCATCATTACTCTTAATTAAGTTAAGAATTATGTGCTGATTTGTAAAGACACAAATCCTCAAAAAAGGCAATTTGGTTGAAAATTTGCCATTTATAATTAAGTGACGAATAACTGTTGCTTTGAGTTTTATGTATACTGTTATTAATATAAACAGGGTATATTTGTGTATTATTAAATTGAAAGGCTCAATGTATTGCCCTACGCACTTTTGTTAAACATTCCAAACTTTTTTCTAGTACTATTACACACATTTGTAGAATGTGTTCAACTTTTTATATGACCAAATAAGTGCTATTAAAATCTCAAAAATCTAGTCAAACTACTACTATTTTGAAAAGTATACTCTGCTTAATTAAAGCAGTGAATATAATTAATTATTATGAAGATTCGGTTTTATAAAATGATTGAAGCCCTTTTACATTTTGTGTAAATTAGTTCCAAAACTTATCAATAAAACACTATTTTATTATCAATTCAACATTACTGTTATAAACTTTCTATTTAAAATATTTAAGACTCAAGATTTGTAAATGTTATTGTCATTCAATGGCTGAATAAATAGTCAAAAATATTTTATTAAAAACTGGTTAATAGAATTGAAAAAATGTGTTCAATAACAAATTGATAAAAATAAATTACAAACAACGGATGCACAACTTCAGTAAATGTATGTTTATATTTTGATTACTATTAATATTTGAAACTTTACAATCATATAATTTTAAAATGAATAAAATTGAGTATTGCGTTTAAACTTTTAACATTTTATTATGATTGTTTTGTAACCATAAGGTAATTAATCAAAGTTTTTTGTGAAAACTTGGTATAGTTATAACAATAATTATAGTGATTAGTTTTTTTATAATTTAATTTATATTTGATTGTCTACATTTTTTTGTTATATTTCTATTTGTATATAATAATTTAATTTCCTGTATATATTAAAAAAATTGTTTTAAAATGCATCTTAATTTTTGTATTGTTCAATCTTCATATTTTATTAATTTCATGGATCTTCAGGAAATAAAGGTATAAAAGTAGGTCTACAACAAAATAAACATATGTTTAAAATAAAATTTGTTGCCTTCTTTTTATAAGACTTGTAAAAAATTATTATTCATAAAAGAAACAGTGTTATGGCTCTTTTTATTAAACATAATTGTTTGTTTATTTATACTTACCAAAAGTATGAAAGAAGCAGTTACGCTTGAATTGAAAATTCATTTATATTGGGGTATTTTTTCCCTGGCAAAAAACCAATTTTGGTAATCATGATTTGTAGCTATATAACATTAAACCAATAATGGTATACAGTCCTCTGTTTCAAACAGGTAGGGGGATTGACAGTAACCATCAAAACTTTTCTTGCAAACTTAGTTCAAGGTTTCAAGTTAAGGAGGTTAAGTTTAGTGGGAGAAATTTCATTGTTATAGTAATGGGTTTTGATACTTTTTGCTGAAACATTTTATCATTAAAAAAACTTTCTGGTAAACAGTTCTGAAGCTCATGTACCAAAAAAACAAATAGTTCACACACATTTTGCACTTTGTAAATGACTAGTAACAAAGAATGCTTAACATTTTTGAAAGTTTTGGAGAATAAGTGAAGTTATAGATGTTAAATGTTTTTTTCTAACTGAGCAACAGGTATATCTTGAATTTCTTGTGCCATTAGTTGAGCCATTTACCTTTAGATTTAAAAATTTGCTTATATATCAATCACCAATGGCTTTTAGGTTTAAATTCCTTCAGATAAGACAGATTCACTTTAAATTTTGAAATCAGCTAAGTTAGAATAAGGCTCAAGAAATTGAAGTTATATAATGCTTTTATACAAAGGGGATTATATATGTATATGGTAAATGCATATGCTAGATCCATTTAGTACAAATCTCTGTTTATTGAAACAATATTCTGGAGCCTCAATTTCATTTTGAACTGGTATATATATAATTTTGCATCAAAATAGTATTTTAAATTTAATTTTTTCTGCTGTTAACTGAGTTTTTCCATTAATAGAGAGTATAGTTTAACAATAGTTTTTGATTAAGACAGGATGTTGCTCAAAAGCATATGAACACTTATAAGAGAGTAAACAACTCTCACTAAACACTTGTAAATATTTACAAACTTCCCTATACCACTTACTTATATTTTGTTAAAGACGGCCGTTTCGGGAGATGTGTCCTATTGTCAACTCGGACCGTAACTGATCTCAAGGTTTATATAGGTTAGGGTATTAGGGTGGTGGTGGGATATTATGGTGGTGTGGGTGTATTTTGTGAGTATTAGGAGTTATGATGTCAAAAGTGTTTGTGTGAGTTGTAATATAATTGTGTATTGAGTATGTGTGTAGGGTGTTTAAAATGTCTGTATATTTCGTATTTGGTTGTGTAGCGTCTGTTATTTCTGTGTTGTTTATGAAGAATTTGTAGGTTAGATGTTATGTCTATTTAGTCATGTTTTGTGGAGTTGAGATGATCGGGGAAGTTTGATTGGTAGTTATTATTTGTTAGTGCTTTTATATGTTCTTGGTAACGTGTGTAAAAGGTTCCATGTCTACACAATCGAACAATACGAAATGTACAGACACTTTAAACTACACCCTACACACATACTCAATACACAATTACATTACAACTCTCACACACTTTTTGAAATCATAACTCCTAATAATCACAAAATCCACCCACACCACCATAATACCCCACTCCACCCTAATGCCCTAACCTACGTAAACCTTGAGATCATTTACGGTCTGAGTTGACAATGGGACACATCTCCCAAAACAGCTGTCCTCAGTAAATGTAAGTGCTACTATAGGCAAGTTTGTAAATATTTACAAGTGTTTAGTGAAAACTAGTAGCTCACATGAAGATGGAATCAACAAATATAAACAGGTCTGCCATAATAACTAATAGGCATCTCAACCAAAACTTCAATATAACAAATGTTATTACATAATGCTGTACATGATACATGATATGCTTTATTATTCATATACTATACTGTATTACTAGTGTGTACAATTTATTCTACCTTTTAGTAGTAAACTATTGTTTTTATACATTTTAACATGAAAATAACACCACTATAGAGAGAGATAAAGTAAAACATATAGTAAGTGTAACTGAGGGCAAGTACACAGGCAGTTCCCTCAAAAAGACCCAATGGGTCAGGCACCATTTTAAATAAGAGAAAATAATAATAATTGTTCCCATCTTCTCGTGACCTACTAGTTTAACTAAAAACACTTTAAAAATGTGTTTAGTGTTTCACCGAATGTAATGGACTACAAAATTTAAGAGTAATAACACATCTAAATATGTCACTTGATTATAGTAGACCGGTCTGAGTTGAGTTTCTTATATTTAGGAAATGTGTTGAAATATAAAACTTTTGGAACAATAAATATTACAATATAAATTGACTCTGCTGTT
The DNA here is from genome assembly GCA_036971475.1 of Prosapia bicincta. Taxonomy (NCBI): domain Eukaryota; kingdom Metazoa; phylum Arthropoda; class Insecta; order Hemiptera; family Cercopidae; genus Prosapia; species Prosapia bicincta. The sequence continues at coordinate 92,622,202 of JBAIZL010000004.1, read as the reverse complement.
AGTAGTTCAATCTAAAAATCATGAACAAGTATCCGAAAAACCAACATTCGTGGTAAGAGACAGTTTAATTTTGTGCCGTATTCATGACCTTTTTAAATCAATTGTATCAAGACAGATTCTTCACTTAATCACGATAGCTTCATATTGTTAAAGAAGGCAACTGAATAGTGAAATTAAAGATTATCTGATATATACTACTTAACCTTCAAATACAAAATTCATACGTATAGGCCTAATAGAAAATGAACTTTCATCCTGTATGTATTGTGTACATGAATGATCTAGGAAAGGACATAAATAACACAGATTATGTGTCTGTTTAAACTGATATAACTTGTATGAGTCAAATTGTAATTATTTTTTATTTTATTTAAGACTAAACCAGTAGAAAGGTATATTACTTTTGTAGATGTCCATTAACACACAGGAATTGAACTTTTTGAAATTGTTAAAGCTGCTTTGGACCCTTTTAAACGGTTCACATTATTAGAGGCTTGAAAAGCGGATTAATCATATGTTTTGAGATAATAATATATCATAACAGGTGATATGATATTATCGCAAGGATTGAAAACCTCATTTTAAAATAAGAGTTTTTTATAAATAATGATTGGGTAACTGAGTGAATACTTTTTTTGAACTTGCTTGCTGACGGTTATTGAAACAATCATTTCATTGATAAAGCCGACCTACTACTGATGATGATCGCTCGTGGTTGCTGAATGTATGATTTATTAAGGGGGTTTGGTTAAGTGTGTGTTTACTATATAATAAGGTGTTAGATTCCAAGTATGTGTGGTTGTTTAAGATGTTGTTTTTGTGTTGTGTGATGTTTGAATATTTCAAAATTTTCTATAGTGATAAGTTTTTTAGTATGGTTTAATATGTGGAGAATATTTAAATTAGTATGGATGCTTTTGTATGTGTGTTGGGTGTTTTGTATATGTCTTGCATAGCTAGATTTTAGATTTATTACACTTTTTTATATTAACTTTGCAAAAAACCACTACTTACCGATTTATTCAGCTGACGCGTTTTGCGCTAGATCAGTGAATAAATCATTAAGTAGTGGTTTTTTGCCAAGTTAATACGAAAATTTTAATTTATACAAAAAAACCTCAAGATATACAACACAAAAACTGCAAGTGTTAGATGTTTTTATGTTGATACGTTCTTTGAATGACCATTATGCGTTATTTTCTATACATTGAATAGATTGGATTTGTCTGTTACTTGTTGATAGAGTTGTATGTGTTGTCTTGAAGTGTTCCTTGTTTTGCGTGATATTTAATAATCGAGTTGTTTGAATGTGGAAGTAATTTTGTGTGTGTTGTGGCAAATGATGGATGTGTAATTATTGTTTTTTGTGTGGCTTGTTAGTATGGTTCTTTGATGGTGTATTCAGGAATATTTTAGCTAGAATACCTGAGATGGGGAAACCCATTAGCAAACCATTGTTTTGTGTGCAGAATTTTTGTTGATAGTTTGGAGAGTGATGATTTCTTGGGTGAGTTTTTGTGGAGTTTTTTTTTATTGTGAGCAAGTTTTGTAGTATTTGAAATGTTCACTGGGTATATTAGTGAATATATTTTTTATATTGAATAAAACGTAAATATTATCATGACACTATGGTGGAATTGTAGGGTATATGGATGTCTTAAAAGATATCCATAAAGGTATTTAAGGAATGCTTTAAAGATGTCTACAAGATATCCATAAACCACACAACTCCACCATAACATCATTGAACATAAAAAATCTACATAAGTGTACCAATTGAACAAACACTTCAAATACTACAAAACATGTTCAAAACAAACAATATTGCAAAAAAAATTGCCAAAGAAATCACCACACTCACGAAACTCAACACAAAATTACTACACATATCAACACAAATTCTACACACAAAACGATGGCCTGGCAATGGGTCCCCCCTCAGGTATCTTAGTTGAAATATCCCTCCCCCCATATCAAACAACAATACATTCTACAGAACAACAAATATACAGATGAAATAATTTACTACCATAGATATGTAGATTACATTTTACTGTTATATAACGACATCAAACGGCAAATCAACAACTACACAATTACATCAAAACCTAACATTTACCCTTGAATTAGAAAACAAGGATAACATAAATTTCCTAGACCTTACAATTACCAAACAGTTTCAAAATATATAGGAAAACAACAACCACTTATAAAACCAATCTAATTACCCTACACAACACAAACACACTGTATTTAATCATATGTTTCACTGCCTAATCAATATAATCATGCTACAAAAAGACTAAGACAAAGAACTTGATACAATAAAATACATCGTTCAACAAAACTGCTACCAACCAACATACACTTATTGATAACATACTCAAGAAAATTAAACATAAACAACACTATCAAAAAATCACACTAACAAGCCACACAAAAACAATAAATACATATCCATCACTTATCACAACAAACACACTGACAAAACGACTTCCATATTTAAAAAACTCAAATTACCAAATATCATACAAAACAACGGACACTCTAAGATAATATGTACAACCCTATCAACAATAAACAGAAAAATGCAACCTATCCGGTACATAGAAAATATAATGTAACAGCTTCCGCACCTTCTATTTTGGCCAAACCAGCAGATCATTTAACACAAGATTCAATGAATACATCAATGACATAAATCCAAAATCGAGCTACGCAACACATTTTACAAAACACCCAATACACGTACACAAAAATATTACATATTAATTTAAATATTCTCCACATATTATACCATAGTTAAAAATTTGCCACTTTAGAAATATTTTAAATCTTCAAACATATCACTTAAACAAAAACAACATATCTTAAGAGACCACACACTTCGAATGTACCACCTTATTCCATTTTATAAGAATTGTTTAATTAAACAATCTACTTAACCAAAACTCCCTTTTAAATCACACGTCCAGCAAACTTGAGCAAATGGCGACAGTAGCAGATAACCTTCATCAATAAAATGATTGTTTTGAAATAATGTCAGCTTGTAAGTTCAAAAGTATTCACTCAGTTACACAATAATTTCTTATAATTTAATTAGTGAATTCAATATGATTACAACCCGCAACTTTAAAGAGTTTTTTATATTACAAAAGATTTTTCTATGATGTATTGAAACACATCGATAGTTTGTAAAACTTTATCCAAATGCAAAATACTAATAATTGTATTGGTGGTCAAATGCACTCAAGTACCTCGATTTATTTGCTAGCTCAATTAATTCCTACGTCGAAAAGAAAGTGAGCTTAATTATTCTACCAATAAAAAAAAATAAAGTACTACATAGGCTATTGTCTACCTTTGGGCCTATAATTTATGATGTAATCAACATTTTCAATACCTAGTAAGAAAAAAATAATTTAACTTTACTAATTTTTTGATTTATGTATTGACATTGACATATGTTTACAAACATGTATCAAATTATTTCAAGCCAAAGTTTTCAACTGAAATTAAGCTGGTCAGCCCCACCAATGATATTAGTATACATATATAAAGTTAAGTAAACAGTTTTTGTTGCACTTCTTTTCTTTACTAGATGAAGTTTCATATTTGTTTCCACAAGGTTGCAGCACTTTTATATGTATTTAAATGAATATTTTGCTCTTTTTTTAAATGTTAAGCCATTGAAACAATATGTTGGTAGTGTTGCTACTTACTCCTTCTGCCTTATTTTATGTAAATCAGTTTTAATTCCAAATATATGTTTACTTTATACATACATACATACATACCTAGATAAACTCACCACACACGTATGTGTATATACATGTATGCATACCCGCATATAAACATTGGGGCTGTCTATTTAAAAAAATGGAGCGGTTATAAACTTTTTTTTTAATATTAGAACTTAAACCCAGTATGTTTTATTACAGGAAATTATTGGGACATAAATATAGTATGCTTTTCATATATCTCTATTAAATAGTTAAAATATTAAACATTTTAAGTTAGGATTAATTCTATAAGACTGACAATATGTTTAACAGGAAATCTTTTAACTTACAAAATTATCATTGCTCAAGTTTGTTATTTTGAAATAATGAAATGATTGGCTTAACAGGAGAAGGTTAAATAAAGAAAGATGTTACTTTATATAAAGATGAGTGTGAAGTAACATCTTTTATTAATCAACTTCTGCCTGTTAAGCCAATAAATACATTATTCCAAAACAAGTTTTATTATTTATTTAAAAACCAACTTAAATCATTAGAGTAGAAGGTTTTTTATTCTTTTATAAATGATTACAGATAGTTATGAGAATACTTGACAGTAACAAATTAAGTACTTTTCATAAATATAGTAATACCCCGTACTTACGCGATAGGTGAAACCGAGTGATAGCCGTGTAAGTCAAATTCGCGTAAGTAGGGGTATAATTTTACATACAATCACATAGGAATCATGTTTAATTGGGACCAAAGACTAAGTAACTTAATATTTTAGAAGAATCTTATGTACGTATACAACAAAAAAAATATTATATGCATACATATTGCTATGAAGTAAGTAAAAAGAGGTTATTTTACCATAGAAGGCTTCATAAAATCTAGTAAAATTGTTTGACGAACTGAAGATTTTTTTTCTTCTCACGCAGAATTTCCTTGTAACTTGATAATTTTTTTTGTTTTGTGGCAGAGATACGCTCATCAGTGGAGTCTATTTCCAAAATTTGTAAGCCTTGCTCAATTAAAGTAAGGCATTTTGTCAAGTATCCAAGCGTCATTTCATCTTCTACATCAACTGTGTCTCATTAATCTGCATTTTCAAGGTCTTGCTCTTGTGCACGCATTTCCATGAGCTCATCAATTAATTGTCAGCTCCTGGTTGTGTAAATCCAGCAGTTCTTGAACGTCATCATTATCCACTTCTAAATTGATTTGTCTAGCAAAACCGACACCTTCTTCAATCACATCAGCAATTTCATCTGACTCTGGCACTACTTCCGCTTGAGTTTCAGTGGCGAAAATAAATAGACACACCTTTTTCCAAACACCATTCAACGTTTTTTGTGTGAAATTTCATTCTAAAATTATCCAATGATTCTCAAAGTATCTAAAACATTGAATTTTTTCCAAAAACCTTCAACAGAGAGGACGTTCTGTCTCATAGCTTCATGCAAATGCGCAAATGATCTTCTTGTGTAATAAGCTCTAAATATTTTGATGACTCCCTGATCCATCAGTTGAAGCAAACAAGTTGTGTTTGGTGGAAATAATAATACATTCATGCATGTGTCGAAATTAGTTGAAAGAAGTAGGAATGTGACAGGTGCATTATAAATTAATCCCTTTGAAAGGAATTTGTTTAGACCGACAATAACGTTTGACTTGAGGTATGAAATGATGACCAAACCTGTTCACAAAAAGAGAAGCTACACTCAAGCCTTCTGATTCGAATTCTAAATCACATGCAAACTAGCTTTAGAAATATTTTTTAATGCCCTTGGATTTTCTGAGTGATAAACTATGAGAGGTTGCAACTTACAGTCACCAGCTGTATTTGCTTCAACCATCACTGTCAATCAGTCTTTGCTGGCCTTAAAACCTGGAAATATTTTCTCTTTATGCGCTATAAAAGTTCTTTTAGGCATTTTATTTAAGAACAAGCCAGTTTCTGCGTAACTCTGACATCATGATTTAAAACCGCGTAACTTGGGAATCGCGTAAGATGGGGTAGCGTAAGTCAAGGTATTACTATAGTTTGAAAAATTAAATAAAATGATAACCATTTGAAATATTAAATGATATTTTGTATCTTAGGACTCTATGAGGCTTATGAAGCCACTTGGTTGTGAGAATGACACTTTCAGCTTCAGTTGCAAAATATATAAATATATTTCATGTATTTTTTCTCTTTTTTACAGAAAAATTGAGAGGCAGAGTCCATTCAGATGAAAGTTGAAGATTTTCTCAAGCCTATGAAGAGATGAAAATGCCAGTGTGTTTGTGTGTGTGTGTGTGTGTGTGTGTGTGTGTGTGTATGTGTGTGTAATATTTGTTGATTTCACTTAGCAAAAAACTTGGTATTAAATTGATATGTATAATCCTGAGATCAAGAGTTATGGCCTGAGTTGAAAATGGAACATTTTATCCAAAATATTTGTCTTCTTTAAACAAAAAGTGAGTGCTACAATAGGTAAGTATCACATATAATATATGTCCCTACTGCCATATATATGTCTATAAAGTGTATAAGGTAAAAATATTTCAAAGAGGAATAATCTCCAACCCCTTCTCTGCACCTGTAGGAAGAAAGGATTATAGTATTTTCAGTATTAATAACCTACCTTTCTCATGTTAAAAATACAGTATGACTATAATTATTTCATTTTTTATTTCATAAATCCTTGTATTCCAAAGCAATAGGTTTCTGAACGGGTTTAAAAGGTCCTAAAATAGCTTTTATGATTTCAGAAAGACCGTTAGCTCTTGTTGGTTGTGGACATCTACAAAAGTAACAATCTTTTCTATAATAATTCTTAAGGTTTACAATTTTCAGTAATACACAAAGTAATTAAGAATTGTCTCACACACTATAAAACAGCTTTTTCAACAGCTTAAACAGAAACAAAATCTACATTATTTACATAATTTTGTAGATAATGCATTTGAATGTTTGTCACATAAACTACAAGTTCATTTTTTATTATATGAGATATTTAGGTATGCTGAATAGTTTGTGAATAATCTTTCAGATTAGTCTAAATTTAGCTTTTAGTCTGATTACCTGTGACCAAGGAAGACAGATTAAACTAGCTTAACATGATAAAATACATAGCTTATAGAAGCAGATACAAACACACCCTGATAGACAACACAATAGACAAAAACAACATGTATATATAACATAACACATTCGACAAAAAATAATAATGCACACAAATTAAGGCACATAAAATTAACAAAACACGGCAACACATCAAAAAAAAAAAAATAGCTTCTTCATTCTGAAAGCTCAAATACAAAGTTGTCTTTAAAACATCCAACACAATCGAAAAACACACACAACTAAAAACACTCTAGAACAAATACAACAGGGCAGAAGAATACAAGATCACATGTAAAACTGTCCTAGCTTCTACATAGGTCAAACAGAGAGAAACTTCACCAAAACATACAATATAAATCAAGGTTTGCTCTTTATGAACAGAACATGATACACACATACACCAATATTGACAGACATTTAAAAGTTTTAAATTGCATTAATAAAACCAATAGTCTAAACACAACTGAAAACTTAAAAGTATACAAACACCACAAAACCCAACCACAACTTATTCTAAAGGAAACACATACAATCAAACACTACATTCAAAAACCTAATCAACAATCACTCTATGAACAATGAAACATTACAGAACATCAAAACGCCGTATATAATAATCACACCTGAGCAACAGCCTTGTCTGTAACTCACAGAGTTGAATAGTGCACTGATCTAGTCATTAACGGAACTCATCTGCTGAAAAATATCAGTAAGTAGTGGCTTTTATCCATGTAATATCTATAAGTATATCTCTTGAATTTTATAGTCCATGAAGTTCGGTGAAACTCAATCAATCTCACAGTAAGACACTGATGAAGATCCCCATGGAGCGAACAAAAACATTCTCCCTAAGTAAGTTTTTACAAATTTACAAAATTAACGTTAGGATAGTCATAAAACTAATGCAAAAGTGATTGAATAAGTATATATTAAATTCTTCCTTTGTAAATATATTGATTAAATTAAAACAAATTATAAAAAGAGTTTATTAATAACTGAAACAGACTTAAAATTGTTAAATTTTAGTGTGATCTTGTGGCAGAGATAAGCAATTTTATAAAGTTACGAGTTATAGTTACAATTAAAAAATTCTATTATTTCAAAAGTACACAGAAAACTACGAGAAGTTAGTTAATTCTAAGATGTAATGAAATAAACATTGATATTATATTCAACAAAACAAAATACTAAAAACCAAACGGGTTCATCACAACTGATAACTACTTTTGGATTTCTACTTGGAGCAGGATATAATAAATAAATAAAGCTTTTATTATGAAAATTGAGCTACACATAGAAAAAATAATGTCAATTATAATTTGACGTTCTTATGTCAAATAATTATTATTAACAATATTTGATAATTCTAATAGTTTTATGAAATTTTAAAATAATAGTAATTCGTTTTAAAAATTTACAAGAAATTTAGGATCTATTTTTTATGTGAAAATATCTCTAAGATGTGACTGTTATGTTAAAAATAAACATAGATTTTTCTCATATAAACAACAAAAACATTATAAAAATACAACTATAGTGTATATTCTATTTCAGTGTATATTATTTCTTTTGTTAAAGATATACAATTGCTGTATAGGCAATAAAAAAAAGTAAAGGAAAGGCTAAAAACATTCTTCTACTTCTATATTATACTGTATTTGGTGCTTTAGAATACTGGTACTCGTTTGGTAATTTGTACTCAGTGTAAAATCTAAATAATAAAATCACTTACTACACTTTTGCTATTACTTGCGACCAGACTTTTTGTTAACTAAAAGTTGTTTAATTGTTAGCTTACGCTTGAAGGAAACGTTTTCGTCTTACGACTTCTTCAGCCTCGTATTTTTGCTGCTAGGAATGCTGCAGTTGTGCTTCCTCGGACCATTTTTTTGAAAGTTAGAAGTGATGTGATCGAAGAGTATCTGTGATCTGTGACGTGTTTGTTCATTTAAGTGTCATTTTTATGTGTGTTGCTATGTCTATATATTTCATACTGTTCTAGTGTGTTTAATTTATGGCCTTTGTTGCATGTGTGGAGGATGCTCATGTTATTTTCCTACTACTACTACACTACTATTGAATCCACCTTCGCAAAACACCTCATGGACACTAAACACTCATGCAAAAGTATGGAAAATAACATGAGCATGAGGAGAGATGAAGATCTTCCTTTTTGTTTTTCCAGTAACATGGAGACTGGTTTCAGACATGGTTTTTTCAGTTTATTAGGTGACTAATAAATTGGCCAGTATTTATAACCCTTTAGTCATGAAGCTTAAAAACTCTTGAGGGTTCTAGTTGTTGATGCACCACTGTAATCATTACAGTAGTAATGATTTATTTTTACAGGTACTATTACTGTTATACGTTGGGGAATTTTTTTGACACATTTTAATTAATTATTGATAGCTTTTATTATCACGGACTATCACGTTGTATAGTGTGTTTTTTAATTATTTAATTTATTTGTGTTGTTGTTTTGTTTAATGTATTATTAACTCTTTGTAATGTTTTTGATTTTATGTTTATTTTGTTGTGAATTTTTATGATGTAGATGTTAATTCTGTGTATTATACTTGAATGAGGATGACAATTTAGTCGTTAACAAGTTGCAGATTTTTAATAAATACGTTTCTTTCACTCACACATCAAATGTGTTTATATTTAACTAAAAATATAAGCTTTATGATGCTAGTACAAATAAGCAATAGTTATTTCTAGCCCTACATTCCTAGAGGTTTGATAATTCTAGTCTTACATTCCTAGATTAAAAACACTGTATACGTTATGAGTTCTTATGAAATTTATCTTTCAATTTTTCTTATAAATTTTGTTGATTTTAATTATAATTTGAAAATTTATAAAATTTATAGTAAGACAATTTTATAAGAATGAGTAAAGGGGTAAGAAGACTGGCAAGTGAGAGTATTAAGAAAGAAAAACAGAGACAAACAGAGAAAGAGAGAAACTAAAGTGCTTTGGTCTACTATTATTGTTTTTTTAAAGAAAGTAGACATAACACATCTTCTAGGAAAAAGAGCAGCAAAGGATTTTTCTACTTAAAAAAGTAGATTTACAATCCTTTTTTCCTATTTAAACAGAAAGATGGTGCCATTTAAAATGTATCAAATACTTCTAATTTAGTTTCCTGAAAATTATGTCAAAATGAATATCAATTAGTGTTTAATCACTTTAACATTATACACTCACATCTCGCATGTATACAAACTATTTGTGTTTGTACACACACATGTTTATTATTAAAAAATTAAGATTATATGTTTATTGAAGGATAGTAAAGAGTTGATAAGTAAGTCAAAAGATTTACAGTTGTTTATTAACCTTCACAAAAAAAATTTCCATGCAAGTAGTTAAATAAACATGAATTATAGGTTTTAGTTTTTATAGTTTTAAAAATATGTACTTAATGTAAAACAGTATTTCAGTGTCTTGATCAATTTTCAAAAAAATTATCTTTAATCTATTGGTTTTAGTAGTGCCATATTTAACTAACTTATATTTTTAAGAATAACTTAATAAGACAAATTTTATTATTACGAGATTAAAACATACCTGATTATATTGATTTAAACCTTTTAAAAGTAAAACTAATAATCATTTCAATAATTTTTAAGACATAACAGGGTACAAGATTTGAAGCTGTATAACAGAATTGATTAGGTTTAAAATTAGAACCAATTATTTGGCTTTCTCACTCCTCAAGATGTTTCACACATGGTGGAATCAAATTAAATGTCTTTATCCTGTCACATATAACAGTCTAGTTTGAAAATATTACAAACTATTTTGTTTCGATATATATATTTATAAAACTTCTATGCAAGAGATTTAATAATTAATATAAAATTCACACACACACATATATATATATATATATATATATATATATATATATATATATATATATATATATTACGTTATCCATTGTTTTTCCATTGCACTGACTTTATGAAGTTAATATATTACTATTGTAAGTAATTTTATCCACCATTAAGTGCAATGATTTTATAAAATCATTGCACTTAATGGTGGATAAAATTACTTACAATAGTAATATATAAACTTCATATATATATATATATATATATATATATATATATATATATGTACAAAAAACTATACCTTAGTAATTAATATTGAGTAAGTAAAATTACTTTAAATTTTTAAATTTAAGAGAAAATAAAGTAATTATTTCATGGGAGTTGTTAAGAATTGGAATTTAGTTGTTAAAAATAGGACATATTCTCTCAGAATTTCAGGTAAGTATAAAAATTAGGGTATTTATAAATTATTTCAGGTAGGCTATTTTTTTTTCAAGTTATGTATTTTTAGTAACACAAGCACATCCTTCACATACCAATTTTACAACTAGGTTTACTTTAAAAATAAATAAAAATATTGAATATTCGTCATTTAGGTTCCAATAAACTTTTAAGTATTAACACAATGTTTATATTGTATAATTGTAGCTTAGTGTCATAAATGATTATGATCTCTATTTAAAATTAGCTAAACTATTTTTCAACATTAAAAAAAATATATACAAAATAAAAACTTGACATAAAGAACGTAGTGTAAGAACATGCACATTTTTAAATTCAATGAAGTTGTTTGAAATTACATATAAAGAAGAACATAAAATTAAAATATACTAAATAATGAAAGTCACTACAAATAACTTGCAAACATAACTCAGTTCTAAAACAAATTCTGGTGACCAAGCGAAACAACGTTTGATTGCCTATTACATTCAATAGGGATGGGTCTCAGGAGACGTCCATACAAATTTACTTTTATTATAAGTTTGTGCACTACTTTTATATTACAAAGTTTCTTATTGAAAGATCATTAAACGCCATAGACAATAAAATAACAGAGGAAAAGATATTATAAAAAAGTTCATTAATGAGAACAACAATAACATCGTAATTAGCCTTAAATAAAAGATTTCAAACTATATATTAATGAAAAACCTATCACTTTATACACTATTACATTGGCTCCTAATAGGCTACAATAATAGTTTAGTTTAAACTACCAAAGCAGATTATAAAACAATAGATGCAATGTTCACATTTTATATATAGTCTTGAATTTTTAGTCCATTACGTTCGGTGAACCTTAATTAATCCCTTTTACATTAGTTTATAACTATCTGAACCTTAATTTATTTTGTAAATTTGTAAAAACATTCTGAGACAGAATGTTTTTGATCGGTCCGTGGCAATCTTTATCAGTGTCTAAATTTTCCGCTTGGAGTGGTTGTTAGGTTTAGCAGTGACGGTTTTAAAGGGAGGTTTTCAATAGTGTCAAAGAGTTTATGTGAATTATATTTGGTTTTTTCGTTCAATATGTTTGTATTTTGTTTTTGTGTGTTAGTAAATTTCATATTGTTCTAGTGTGTTTAGAATCCTTTTTTGTTGATGTGTAGATTTCTAGATTATGGTTAGTGTCTGTGTAGTTATGTCCTGTTTCTTTTAGGTGATTAGCGAAAGTTGAGTCGGTGATCTGTTTGGGTGATTTTGTGTGTTCCTCGACTCTTTGTTGGAACCTGCAACCTGTTTGCCCAATGTAGAATTTGTTGCAATTTGTACAATTTAATTTGTATACCCCTGGTAATTGTAGTTTATCTTCGTTGTTGGTGTTATGTTGTATTTTGTTATTAGTTTTATATGCTATTTTGTATCCTTTTTTTTTTAAATTTGTGGGCTATTTTATTTGATGTCCTGTTTATGTATAGTATTACGATGTATTTGTTTTCCCTAGTGTTGATGTTACTGTTTTTTTTTGTATATTGTGCCATAGTTTTTTTTAATATTGTGGTGTTGTATCCGTTTATGTATGCTAAATATTTAATGGTGTCTAGTTCTTTGTTTACATTTTCTGTGGTCATTGGAACTTCTTTAAGTCTATGGAGTATATATATGAAGGCAGTGCGTTTGTGTTGGATAGGGTGGTTTGAGGTGTTGTGGATAAGTGTTTTATGTCGTCAGTTTCCTGTAAATGTTGAAGCTGTGTTTCTGTGTCTGGCTTTTTTTTACGATGAGGTTGATGAAGTTTTAGTGATTGGTTGGTTTCAATCTCTGATGTGAACTGGAGTTTTGGGTGTATTTTATTAGTGTATTTGAAGAGTTATTCGCACCTGTTGGGTGTTGCCTCTGGACAAACACACACAAAATACAAACATATTAAACAAACAAACTCAATACAAATCACACATACTCTTTGACACTATCAAAAACCTGTTTTTAAAACCGTCACCACTTAACCTAACAACAACTTCAAGCCGAAAATTTAGACACTAATGAAGATCGCCATGGAGTGATCGAAAACGTTCTGTCTCAGTAAGTTTTTACAAATTTACAAAATAAATTAAAGTTCAGATACACAATATCAAGAGCACAGTGGTACAATATATTACAATAAAAATATTGAAAAGAACCCCAATACCACAAAAATAATCAAAAATAACAAATAAAACAAGTTACTTAAGATTAAACCCTTATGTACATTTCGATGACCATGTCATCATCATCAGAGGGTCTTGTTACAAAATACAATCTAGCACACAAGAAGTTACAAACTAGAATGATCACATTTTTTTATTATTTTTGTGGTATTGGGGTTCTTTTCAATATTTTTATTGTAATAAAGTTCAGATGGTCATAAACTAATGTAAAAGTGATTAGGTATATATGGTTTGCATACCTATTGCTTTTATTTGTCTAATTAATAAGATATCATGGCATGACACCTTAGTAAACCATTCATTGATGGAGTCAAGTTTGTATTTCACGGCATTGAACTGGTGAAAAAAATGAGTAGTTTGTCATCTTTAAAATTTAAAAACTGCTAGTTTAAAAAACCCCAAGATGAACAACATAATAGTGTGGTTTCTGAAAATAAAGCATTATCAAAATATAGAAAAGTTTAAAAAAACAGAACTTCGGGAATTACATTTGAGCAATGTACAGTTTGACGTGATATAGATGTTACATCTAATGGCAAATTCTAGAAACTAAACAAGACACTTAATATATTGAATAGTTTATCAGTTAGCAAACGTAGCTAGTTAAGCAAACACCTGCAGTCAGAGCTTTGCTAAGAATTGAGAAATTAAAAATGTAGGACTGTTACAAAAGTGCAGAGTAACATTGTGACATAGGAAAATATATTACTCTAATCTTTAACAGTTGTTTCCAAACTACAGGCAGCGGATAAAAATTGGCTCGTCAGTGTAATAAATCTGGCTCGCCACAGGTAATGCATTATTGTTGTAACACATACTGTGACAAGTTGGGTAAAATAACACAGAATGATAGTAACTCGATTTTATTTACTTGCTAGGTATATGGCTTATTTATAAGTAAAATATGCAGGAAGTTTAACTCAAACATAATAACAAAGAACAGATTGAAAATAATCTCTCTAAAAGTTATATGCTTACTTGTAAAACATAGAAATGAGATTTACGTAATTGTGATTTTCACTGACAACTGTTTGTAATTGTAGATTACCATTAGTTCTATTTATATCAATAATTAAAAGTGATTTAGGATATAATCAGGTAACTGAGGTATATAAATATAATTTGTGTACTTCAGTTTGGAGATTGTTATCTCTCACAATTAAATATTACAAACATCAGAAAACAGCCCATGAGCATATTTATGCAAGTTCTCTAATTGCACCAGCAGAAGACTAATAAAATTCCAACAACAATGAGTTTTGATTTTGTTCTTAACTAAATCACTGTACTGTTAATTAATAATGTTAATGATTTAATACCATTGACAACAAATGTAAGATGCTATTACGCTTAAATTAACATTCTGTTTTGTTGTGATCCTATAAAGAAAGTTCATGAATACTGCAAATCTTTAAACAGTCTATTACTCTACAAAGAATGTGTCTACAGCAGAGTTATTTGTGTTGAAATATTTATTGTTCATAAAGTTTATATTTTAATGCATTTTCCAAATGAGAGACACTATTTAGGTACACAATATCAAGAGGACGTGGTACAATATATTACAATGAAAATATTAAAAAGAATCCCAATACCACAAAAATAATAAAAAATAACAAATAAAACAAGTTACTTAAGATTAAACCCATGGTACATTTCAATGACCATGTCATCATCATTAGAGGGTCTTATTACAAAATTACAATCTAGCAACCTATATTACTTATATACCTACTAACAATAATAGATATATTTTAAATAGTTCCAACCATTGTTATACACATGAAATAGCAGCATTTAACAGTTTGGTTATCAGAACGCTCAATGTTCCACTTTGTCCTAGATGTTTTTATAAGGAAATTAATTATATCAAAGGAGTGGTTAGATATAACGATTTTGATACCAAAATTGTAGATAATAGCCTATTATTAGGAAAAGAAGATTAAAATAATTAACATTTGTTGATTCCATCTTCGCGTGAGCTACTAGTAATCACTTACACTTTTAAAATGTTTTAAACTTGCCTATAGTAGCACTTACTTTGCTTGTTGAGGACGGCCGTTTCGGGAGATGTGTCCCTTTGTCAACTCAGACCGTAACTCAACTGTTTCTCCCGAAACTGCCGTCCTCAACAAGCAAAGTAAGTGCTACTAAAGGCAAGCTTAAAACATTTTTAAAAGTGTAAGTAAAATAATTAGTTTTATTTTTTTTATTATTATTAGCTGTAGTTTTATTACATATGTATTATTATAATGTACTTTCTGACATAACCTATTTGGTCCAAGATGGTCGATCCTTATTTGTTGGTCGAGGGTGGAGAAGTGGCGGAGCTTACTTCATGCCTATATATAGCGCCCGTAGAGGACGATTGGTATCACTCTAGTTTGTAACATCTTGTTTGCTAGATTGTAATTTTGTAATAAGACCCTCTGATGATGATGGCATGGTCATCGAAATGTACATAAGGGTTTAATCTTAAGTAACTTGTTTTATTTGTTATTTTTGATTATTTTTTGTGGTCTCACACACACACACACACACACACACACACACACACACACACACCACACTACACACTATACACACGGTAACCCCTAAAATCCAAAAGTATGGTTTTGCAGGAAAAATCTTTATAACGTAATATTTAACTGTTAGTAGGCTCGATTGAGTGCTACTGGATGGAAGATAGAGAGGATAACAATAAAAGATGTCTATTGGCTAGCAGAATCAATAGAGCAATCAAAAGAACAATACATCATGTAGTTTAATGTAGAAAATATAGAATGTGACCTAGCCTTGAATTTGTTAAAACTGCATTTGTAACACCAGAAGATAAAATAGATTTCCTTCATCTTGTTTAAAAACTACCAGTAAGAATAAATAACCAGTGAGAAGTATGACTAGTAGAGTAGGCAGAAATGGATGACAATGATGTGTGTAGTGAGTTTGGTATTGTGTTTATAATTCAAGATAAACATGTATACAACGTAGCAATATAACATAGTACATATTATATTGGATATACTGAAGATCTCTTAATTATACCTTATTATTTGAAATCTTTTGAAACATAGATTACACCAATGCACTTATTTGCACATTAAATGTTGCTACATGTTCAGATTTTCTAGAATTTTCAGATTAGCCAACTCTCATGTATTTATGTACACATAACTAACTTGATCATTTGCTATTCTATCGTCTTCACAGACGCTTCTCAAGAATGGTCTGTTATAAGATATATGTTATTTTCTTGAATTTTACACTAATGAAATATACACAAACTCCACTTCAACTCAGAGATTGAAACCAACACATCCCTAAACTTCCTCGACTTAACCATAACAAAAAGTCACACACAAAAACACAGCTTCAACATTTACAGGAAATCCATAGCGACAGACACACTTTTCCACAGCACCTTAAACCATCCTATCTAACACAAACACACTGCCTTCAGATTTATACTCCATAGGCTTAAATAAAGAAGTTCCAATCACCACAGAAAACATAAACAAAGAACTAGACACAATTAAATATTTAGCATACACATATGGATACAACACCACAATCATAAACAAAATATGGTACAAAATTCAAAAAACACTAAAACTAACACTACAGACAGGGAAAACAAATACATCACATTACCATACATAAAAACAAAACAAATAATATCAAAACACAGGATACAAAATAGCATACAAAACTAATAACAAGTTACAATACAAAATACAACACACACCAACAACAAAAATAAACTACAAACACCAGGCGTATACAAAATAAACTGCAACAAATATAACAAATTCTATATTGGACAAACAGGTTGCAGCTTTAAACAAAGAGTCGAGGAACACCAACTCAGCATTTTACAGTCACATAAAAGAAATAGGACACAAATACACAGACATTTACCATAACCTAGAAATCCTACACATCAACAAAAAAGGCTTCTCAACACACAACAACAGTATGAACAATATGAAATTTACAGACACACAAAAACACAAAGTACAAACATATTAAACCAACAAACACAGTACAAACACACATACTCTTTGTTACTATTGATAACCTGTCTTTAAAACCATCACCGCTTAATCCAACATCTCTAAATAGAAGACACTGATGAAGATCGCCACATAGCGATCAAAAACGTTCTGTCTCAGTAAGTTTTTACAAAATTTAAAGTTTGGATAGTCATAAACTATTGTTAAAGTCAATAATATAAGTTATATTTTGAATGCAGTAGGCATACAGTTGATGAAAGTCAATCTGTAAAATATCTAGATAGTACATGTTTATTATTATTGTTTGTCAAAGTTTAATTTACCTAAATTTGAATTTTCATATTTAAGTTTTTGTCGTATCCATAATTTGAATAGGCATTAGGGTTTAAGTAAAATTTAAATAATTTTTTAAAAAGCATTCAATTTCAAATTGTTTATTGAATTGCAAGAATGGATTGATTAAAAACATTCCTAGTAATGAATTGAAATATCAGAGTAAATTTTTTTACCTCTGAATCACATATTTTTGTTTGTTAAAAAGAATTTTCGAGTGTTAATGGTTTAATAACTCTATAACCTTTGGTCTTATCTCATAAACCTATTCAAAACAGTGTATTTAGCAGAGACGATTGCCCCATAATAGCCAAGTGGCTTAGTTCCCACTAATAATAAGGTATAAGAAGAACTTGAATAATTAAGGAGTTAATTTATCAATTTCAAGTTTAACATTCTTTTGTGGTTACTAAGTAATAGCGATGCATGTATAACTGAACAAGCATAAAGAACTTCCTATTACTCAACGGCCTATTATATCTGAAGCATTTTGTACAAATGTAGATATGAATGCCTTGAACGTAGAGGTTATTCAGGTAAGCAATTGCTATGACACAATATATGCTACCATAAATGGGGCAATTTTATCTGGCCAGGCAGTCATAATTCAACTTTGCAATGAATCGTAAACCCTCTTTATGTTGTTACTTTTATGAGTTGTGTAGTAAAATAATATTTAATAATGCAATAATAACATTGTTATTATCTTGAATTTTGTAGTCCATTATGTTCATTGAATCTTAATTAATCATTTAACATTAGTTTATGACTATCCGAACTTTAAATTTAGTAAATTTGTTAAAACTTACTGAGACAGAACGTTTTCGATCGCTATGTGCCAATCTTCATCAGTGTCTTCTGCTTGGAGATGTTGGGTCAAGCGGTGACGGTTTTAAAGGCAGGTTTTCGATAGTATCAAAGAGTATATGTGATTTGTATTGTGTTTGTTCGTTTAATATGTTTGTACTTTGTGTTTTTGTGGTCTGTAAATTTCATATTGTTCTAGTGTGTTGAGATGTGGTCCTTTTTTGTTGATGTGTAGGATTTCTAAATTATGATAAATGTCTGTGTATTTGTGTCCTGTTTCTTTTATGTGATTGTAAAATGCTGAGTTGGTGTCCCTTGACTCTTTGTTTAAAGCTGCAACCTGTTTGTGCAATGTAGAAATTGTTGCATTTGTCGCTGTTAAGTTTGTATATGCCTGGTGCTTGTAGTTTATCTTTGTTGTTGGTGTCGTATTGTAATTGCTGAGTGTTTATAATAATTAAAAAAAAATTATTCTGATCTGATGGAATGGTTACGTTTATTCTGTTTGACCTACTTGTGTGGCACAGGTGTTCATGTACTTAAAAGCATCATGGTGTTCATCTAGCTTATTGGTTTTAATTTTATCTGAACTGGTAGTTTTATTTATTGCTTCTTTGTCTATTTAAACATATGTTAAGATTAAAGCTGCATTCAATGATCTTTGTAAGATATTAATTTATGGGAACTAACTCCTTTTTTAAAATTCAGTCATATTACTTTCTTCTACAAACTATTCTCTAAGTGTGCAGAGAAAACTCTAATTTTAACACAAAATATCTTCTTTTTGACAATATCCACTCATTTAATTTCTTCTAACATTATTAAATAACTATTTCAGGTATGTTATGTCACCGAACTCAAGTACTTTATTTACATACATATGGCCAGTAGCTTCGTGTTTTTGAAGATTTACCTACGCTATGTTAAGAAGCTTGTACTATAAATATAAATACGTTTAAAGTTATTTTCAAATTGTTTTACAATTTTAAAAGTGCATATTTGTTAATTTGATTTATTTGTATTTTTTGTTATTTTAGATTGCAATAAATATTATATTTGTTACTGTGGTAATCAAATGTGAGGTGTTCTGTAATAAATTATTTATTTCTCTTTCACACTCTTCTGAACATAAGGATGTAAATCTCTTTAACATCCCTAAGAACATGAGTGCAGGGGGTAACTGAATATAGTTTAAAATTTGAAGATAAATTATTAATTGAAAGGTTATCGCCATATCAAGTAAAAGATTTGCTTTCGCTCTAATTGTATACTGAGATAAGAGGAAATTTTGCAATAGTTGATTCACATTAACTGTTGTTATGGAAAAAACCTTGTTTTGGTTTTACAATTTACTGTTCAATAGTGGGAGTGAACGTATGTGGACAAAGACCTCAATATTTAAGTAAAGAATAAAAAAACATAAAGATTGTTGCTATTATTTTGAAAATGTGTTTAAGTATATTTTATCATATAGTGTTTTAGCTTCAGGATCAGTAGATATTGCAACACAAATTGAATTAGCTGTTAGAATTTCAGTTCAAAAGCACATCTTAGTAGGTTAATAGACTGTTAGCCCTCTGTCAGCAGCATATTCTTTTGAGACACCATCAGGCGCAGTGGATCTGTGTTATCCTGATGGTCTTTAGGAATAAATTTTTTTTTCTGTTTTCGGATATTATTTTTTTTAACCAAACGTAATGGACTACAAAATTCAACAATTATTTTTTTGGTTTTTAAATGCTTATTATTTTGATTTTTTTTAAATATCATACACATTATACAATATCACAATATAATTAAACAATATTACAAATACTTGAAGAGAAACATACTTAAAGAGAGAACTTGCAGTTTTTGTGTTGTACATTTCGAGGTTTTTATAAAAAATACAATTGTTTGTATTATCTTGGCAAAAAAACCTACTTACTGATTTATTCAGCAGATACGTTTCGAGCTAGGTCAGCGTATTTTTCAATGCTATGAATTACTGACAAGACTATTGAATAGTCTTGTCAGTAATTCACAGCATTGAAAAATGTGCTGACCTAGTGCGAAAACGTCTGCTGAATAAATCAGTAAGTAGTGGTTTTTTGCCAAGATAATACAAACTAGTGTAATTTAGGTTCACCATTGATTTTTTTATTTTTACATTGTAAGAGCAAAAACGATTTCTCCAAATCATTGTAGCATGTTCAAGGCAAAAATAACAAGACATTTTGCAAAAGTATTTTGCTACTCTTTTTCTCTTCATCTCCTCAGTACAACAATTGTAGCGCTAATACTTTCTTTCACTTGTATTATGATGATGTACTTATTCATTTTACTGTGTAAATTTTTATTACTCAACTCTAAACCAATATGGATACCAAATTTTTTATTGCTTCTGCAAACTCTCTCTTCTTGCACTAGCTTATTAGACAGTATTAAAAAAAAATAACTTATATTAATAGGTTTTCATTGTTATTACGGTAAATTATTAGAGTATTTATGCCAGAAGTGTTTAACATGCTGTAAATGTCAAGAATTTTTGTAACACCATATGTTCCACACATTTTGTCTACAAGATCAACACTTGACTTTGTTTTATTGTAATATGTGATGCTTTCTGGCTTGCAGTCATTACCTCCATTTATATCATCAGAAAAATGCATACTTGAAATCACATTAAAATTTTTGCTTCTTAGCAGAACATACAAAGTACAGTACCTTCCTCCCTGAAACCAAATATACTAGACTTGATAGGTCTGTTTTTCACTGCCAATAATTCCAATGGAATTTGCCTTTTATTTTTGTTTAATTTTTCAACTAAGCAGTTGTAAGTTAGAGTTTGTAGTAGTATCACTCACTGATGATGATGAATTTGTCATCGAATCATGTATGAGCCAATAAATGATTCATTTGTGTGTGTTTTTCTTTGTTTTAACATAACGTCTCAAGCTAAGTTCAAAGAATAGTTGTTAAGTATCTAGTTTAAGTAAGTAAATACTATTGTGTCACAGGTTGCTGATAGTTTACACAAAATATCAAATCTTTTATGTTTGGCTTCTATTTTGAACCAACTCATTCTATTAGATTTAACAGTTCTATTTAGAGACTGTGGAAATAATTTAAGTAGTTCCCTTTAATAAAGATTTTTCATTTTTATATTATTGAATATTTGCTTAAAATTTTAACAGCATATGTCATATAACGCATAAAAGTATATAGGCCTATATGTATATATATATATATTGTAATGTTTTTACATAAAACCATAAAAACACAAAAGTAGTAAATAACAATAATTCAGAATATAAAAGAAGTAATTTAAAAATGGATGAAAAAAAAGAAAATGTAAACAATGGAGCCATAACCTTAAAAAATAATCATAAAATATTAAAACCAAGATGGCAGCTAGTATAATTATGAAAGAGCTGATGTTTTCCAAATGTAGAATTGTACAAAATCTAAAAATTATTGTATAGAGGATAAAACCTAACTGTCCAGGTAAGGACATGAAGATCAAATAATCAGTGGGTTAAATAACAGATGTTTCAACAAAGGAAAAAGTTTTATTCTTTTCTCTAGAAATTTTCAATATTAAAAAAAAATTCATTGTTAGAGAACCTTGCATTGGAACTGGAAGCAAAAAACTTAGTTGGGCAAAATTTTATTTAAAGGAAGAATTCAGAAAAAAAATAGTGGTGAAAGATTTGTTTATAGAAATAAATTTAAAAGGCTAGAAATTTGTACAAAAACATTAAACGTCAGATAAGTAATTAAATTTAAGAAAAGATTGTAAATTATTATATTGTAAATTCAAAATTAATAACTTTAGGCCTAGGCGTTTCTTTTTTAAAAAAATTTATTACAACATTAATTGCATAAACCAAATTTTAATTTGTCATAACACCCACCGAATAACCTGAAAGAAAGAGTCTTGTGATGTTTAACTAAATTAGGAAATAGAGAAAGTGTATTAAAAAAAAATATTGTAACTAGAATAAGATTAAAAAAAACTAAATTAAACAAAAATTAATCGAATTATAAGAAAGTGTTTAATAAAAAATAAAAGTAATAGGAATCTAAATTTTACTGTTAGGGTTACAATTATTTTGTAATTCTAACTGGCGCCCAGCAATTTATTATTTTCTAAGGATTAGTATTATTAAATTTTGTTAAATTATAAAGAAATTATTCAAAAGTTATAAAAATTAAAAATAAAAATTATAAAAAATAATTACAATATATATTTCGGCAACTAATAATTATATGTATATAATTTGGTATTACACACACACACACATACACACACACACACACACACACACACACACACACACGTACTTATTTAAATTTTCTGTTTAATAAAATAGTGTAATTTAAAATCCATTAAATACATGGTCAACAAATACATTTCCTTCAACGATATAAAGTTGTATGGTTACAAGCATAGCATAATAATACCGCTGAACAGGCCTAATAACAGGTTAATTTATAATGAAACTTTGACAACTGAACTGGAAGTCACACCCATAAATTCAAGGTCAGTTGTTATTGCAGCATTGCAAACGTTTCTGCAGGCCAAGTATTGTTAATAATTTTAATAAAAGACTGAAAATTATAATTTATTACAGGACTAGTCTATGATGAAAACGAAATGGTGGGAATAGTCTGAAAAATCCACTTAGATCCAAGATTTATCTGCAAAAACCCACTTAGATCCAAGATATGTCTGAAACCCCCACTTAGATCCAAGATTTGTCTGAAAACCTCCACTTAGATCCAAGATTTGTCTGAAACCTCCACTTAGATCCAAGGTTTGTCTGAAAACCCCACTTAGATCCAAGATTTATCTAAAAAAACCCACTTAGATCTAAGATTTGTCTGAAAAACCCACTTAGGTCCAAGACTTGTCTGAAAACCCCACTTAGATCCAAGATTTATCTAAAAAAACCCACTTAGATCTAAGATTTGTCTGAAAACCCCACTTAGATCCAAGATTTATCTAAAAAAACCCACTTAGATCTAAGATTTGTCTGAAAAACCCGCTTAGGTCTAAGACTTGTCTGAAAACCCCACTTATATCCAAGATTTATCTAAAAAAACCCACTTAGGTCCAAGACTTGTCTGAAAACCCCACTTAGATCCAAGATTTATCTAAAAAAAACCCACTTAGATCCAAGATTTGTCTGAAACCCCCACTTAGATCCAAGGTTTGTCTGAAAACCCCACTTAGATCCAAGATTTATCTAAAAAAACCCACTTAGATCTAAGATTTGTCTGAAAACCCCACTTAGGTCCAAGACTTGTCTGAAAAAACAGTTGGTTTTAAAGTCATAAAAGTGTTTGAAACAATTTGCTTGTAAAATTTTGATCTCATCAACTCTATTTACTGTTTAGTATTTGAATGGAACAAATATTGAAGTGATTCTATTATCAGCTAGTTGCCTGTGTATGTTCCATTATACAGTTGTGATAGTTACGCCTTTTAAGTAATTGTTTAGTGAAATCTAACATAGCAGTGTTTTATATTAATTTATTTAAATTAAAGTTTTAAATTAATGTATTTTGTTTTGCGCTTATATAAAAATTTAGGTTACTTTATTTTAAAAATTACAAGACGAGTGAGTCAATCAGTGTAACCGAAACAACGAAATAACGTTAATGGAATTGTTTCCAAAACAATTTTATACCCTTTTTATATTTCAGGTCAGGATATTTTACATGCATTAGACGTTAGAGAGGTGATCTATTGAAGCAACTGTAACGGTTGTAATTGTTTATCTGTCCTTTATGAGAAAAGAAAATAAGGCGTCACTGCAACCCGCTTTACTGCTGTGTTAATATAGTAGCATATACATTCCTAACGCAATGCTTAACCTTCTATGATCGTATTATCAGTGCAAACCTTTTACCTTTTACCTGTTACCATTTTTTTTTTAGTAAAACAGAGCATAAGTATAAAGTTATTTTGCAAGACACCTGAGGCAATTTGGAATAAATATGAACTGTTAGTAGCTTAAGAGCGATAATAATAGAATAATGTGTTCTACTGGTACAAAATAAGTTTGATTTTCCGTATAGAATTGTGTAAGCAGTTTCTAAAAAAACAAGATCCCCTGAAACTGTATTGGCAAATTAAATAAAAAAATACTTAACTGCCTATGTAAAACTAATCAAAGCTCAAAAATAATATATAATATTAATTATATAAATTACTATTTCTGGTATCACTTGGGAAAAACCACTACTTACCAATAGTGGTTTTTTGCCAAGTGATACCAAAAGTGCTAATTTATATAAAAAACCTTAAGATGTACAACACAAAAACTGCAAACGTATTATAACCTCTTAAATGAATGAAACGCCTTAATTTATGCCAATATTTCAGGATTCGATGTCACCGAATTCAGTGAAACAAATTATGTATTGTTTTATTAAAGTGTATATAGATTATTTTTTTTATAGTTACTTAGGAACAAATTACATTATGACTGACTTTGTAGCATTATTCACATGGGCTGGCTAGTTAGATTTTAGAAATTAATCTTTTTTTATAACAATTTTCTCACACAGTAGTATTTTAAGAAGTAATAAAATATTCCAGATAATATTACATAAATAATATAAAAATCGCCCAGAGTAACTTAGCATTCTTTTAAATAATTTTCAACTAAACATTTTGTAAGAAGAAAAGTTGTGTGCCTTTGCTTCGAAAGGGTAGCCAGGAACTTCTTACTCGAACAGAAAAATGTCTTTAATTAAACTGCTGTAAAAATATTAATCTTAGAACAGTCTATATTAGGTAATAACAACTTTAGTTTAATAGTTTTTCAAACAAAAAATTAATAATAATATAGAGAGTGTATTACAAACTTAAGAATTCTGGATGATACATTGGTATTCAGTTACGATCAATACTATGAATTAAATTAAATATTGTTGCTGTTCATGACGAGCTGGTTTTTAATTACTTATTACACTGTTGTTAATTACTCATTACACCCTGGAGGCTGAAGAAGTCGTAAGATGAAAATGTTCCCTCCAAGCGTAAGTTAACAATTTAACAACCATTAGTTAACAAAAAGTTTGGTCGCAAGTAATAGCAAAAGTGTAATAAGTAATTTAATTAAATTAAAATGTTATAATTCTACAAAATAATTCTATGATGAACATAATTACAAAATAAGTCAAAGGTTTTGATTCGCTCATAGAATATAGGATATGATTCGCTCATAGGATATGAAAAGATTAAAACCACTAAATAAATTTACCATGAGTTATACGTTAGCAATATCCGTATGCATGAGCAACATCCATCTCTTCTTTCTAATAGCTTTACTCCGGCGTCTCCGGTATATTATTTTAACCCCCTAATTTCCTTGTATTACCCGTGGTCTTCCCTAGGGTTTCTTAGAAAGCATCAAGTTTTCTTCAGGGCCGCCCGCAAGTACAAGTGGCATTAAATAACATACAAACAGATACGTCACAAAAATAAATCAACTGTTTTGCAAAATAAAAGTAAGAAAATGTATTATCCAGGAGTAGCTTAATTTGTTAATTCTTTGAAGTCAATGGGCAAAGTATTTTACAGCTCTCTAATATGGTACCTATGTTAGCAGGTTGGGAAGAAACTGAAATTCTCAAAATGTTTTCAACGTTCTCATTCGTTGATAATTACATCTAGATCTGTACTTGGGGTTTTATGAACCTCAGTTTACCGAATGTAGATTTACAAACAGATAAGTAGATTCAAAAACACAAAAATATTTTCTGAGCACAGACAGGTAAATTAGAGAATTTTTTTTCAACTGTTTTCCAAAAATCATAATGGTATTTTTTTCTTCAAAAAACCATTGCCACCAAACTGCTGTTTTAATTCCTAACATTCTGAGGTCAGTAAAATATCGTCCCAGGGCTGCACGAGATACGCGGGCCGCGTAGTGAGGATGCTTGCGCGAGTAGCAAACTCTAAAACAAAACTACAAGATGACAAATGAAAAGTTATTAGCAATGTGAGAAATTTAATAAAACGTTTAGTGAAAAAATTGTTAATGGAAAAATATTAAATTATCACATATTGGCTATGGCTTGTAAATTGTTATTAAAGCTAACATTTCTATGCAATAAAATATTTTAAAAATGGTTCTTCTTATAATTTGATGAGTTTTGGATATTACAAGTAAAATAAAATTGAAGATAACTCAGGTACTAAAAAAAAAGCTAAAGAGGAAACTGAAAGGAGAGAAATAGAAACACTTGCAGCTGCCTATTCTTGTGTTATTTTAAAGCGATCGACCTGGTGGCAGCCGGCCTTGGAACGCTGTAACGGTTTGCATGCTCTGCAACGTGCACCTGTTCCAAGGCAGCAATGGAGGCGGGTGTAACAAGATACTTCTATACTTTGTTAGGAGTAGGAAGTTGCACTGGGTACTAGGCACCAGAAGACCTAGTGGGGCACCCAGAAATACTAATGTATATATACTCAGGTATATATGAGACCCCTTAGGGGTTGCAGGATATGATTGAAGGGGTCGGGAAATAAGAAGAAATTAAAAAGCGTTACATATTTTAAAAAGACACAAAATTTGTAGAATAATTTTACAATTTTTTGATAATTCAACTAATGTAAACATAGGCATCTTTGGAATTAAATATTTTTTGAATATCTGGATTAATTTTTGTAACACACAACACGTTATCATATTATAGTTTGATTTCTTGATTTTGTTTTCAAATTTACCAATATAGATACCTATTGTCCACAGTCAGGTTTTTAATACACCGTAATATTTTTACAAAATTATTGTAATTACAAAGTCATTTTACTTATTGCTTGCCTTATTTACGATTAATTTTTTTAAAAACATTGTTACAAAGTAGTCCGAAAAATACTCAACCTGAAAAGGTGGTTCTGTGTCCAAAAGGTTGAGAAGCCTTGATCTATGCAGTTAAGAAGTGTCTCCCTGCTACATTTCCTAGTAGGTATATATTAGAAGAAAATGCCAGTATATGGACAATAAATATGTAACATATTATTCAAAAGTAGTCGGAAAATATTCAACCTAAAAAAGGGGTTCTATTTATACAAAAGGTTTAGGAGTCCTGATCTATAGGAGTTTTTAAGAAGTGTTCGTGAAGAAATATATTACAAGAAAAATGCCAGTATATGGACAGTAAATTCGTACGGTGGATCCGTCCAGGTATGGGAGAAAATTTATTACGCTGAGAACTAAAGTACTGAAAAGAATTAAAATGGAAAATTACTCCTCGCACGAGCAAGGAACGGTTGTCTGCAAGGAACTTACTACGATGGTTGCAATTACCGAAAAGTCTTCAACTGTTATCCACTTCGTCTTTTACGTATTTTAATGGCTAGGAAATATTCTGCACGAATAAATCAATTACCCCTATCGTCAGAATTATTAGGACAGCAATCAATAGATCTGCTGGCACATTGAAGTAGTCAGGTAGCCAGCCCAATGCGGCCATCTTTCGACATAAATTTCAATTTACAGATTGATTTCATGGTAGAAAATTCGTTAATCCTGTGTAATAAAAAATATTACAAACAATATTTCTGCTTGTGAATTTTCGGTTAGTTGAAAGCAATTTGCACACGAAAAACATCATCATCTATTGAATTCTCTAACACAGGGGTATCCAACCTTTTTGCCTCCCTTTGTGTATTTTCAACTAAAATTGTACTCCCTAAAATGTAACTATCACACTGTCACTGCAAAACTGCACACATATATTTTCTGCTATATTTTTTGTTGCCTTGTAACACACACAAACACACACACACACACACACACACACGCACAAGAAAGTTAGCAATATATATTTAAAGTTTATACTAGTTTTTTACATTTTTAATTTGCATTTATAACTTACTTTTTATAATTGCGTTTCTTTTATAATTTATTTCTGTGAGTACGCATTAATTTTTTTATATAATATAGAGTATAACTTTAAATTTTACTTTCTACATATTTCTGGAAATAAAACTGTGATTCTTAGGAAAACAAAAGACATACATTTTTAAATATTTGTTTTAATTTAAATATAATTTTATTTAGTATGGTCCTAATTTTATAGCAAAATCCTAATGACAGGATTTTATAATCTGGAACTAATTAAAATAGAATGCAAAATGGTGTTAAAATCTGAAAAGACGATCAATATCTTAGAAAATAATATTGGAAAATACGTTATTGGTCCTGGAAACCTGTTAAGCACTCTTTTCTTAAAGTGACCCTTGTGGCAGCTTTGTTGCAATTAGTAGTTTAAAATCCAGTTTAAATATAACTTGCTATTCGATTTTCTTTTATTCAGTGGATCGAGCCTTTCCTTACTTCATTCCTTTTATTTTTTGGAAAACGCCCGCCATTACCCATTATTTTCGGTGTACCCCTAAGAGGTTTGTCACGTACCTCCAAGGGTTGGGAACCACTGCCCTAACAAAATGCCCGTCAATCTCTACAACTTTACGTACGTGAGAACCAATATGTCTTTTTAATTTTATTAATTTGTTTTGGTCCACCTTTGCTGTAACAAATAGAGAACTTTTATTTTTTTTTTTAATCACGAAAGTAAAATCTTAACTACTGAAATTTCAGTATCCCATTCACTTCTGAAAAGAAACACTCAAGATGTGACAGATTTTATGTTCGACCTAAAGTCTCAGAATCGCCTTTTCATTTATCACCTTTACCTACTGTTGCTTCTCTAAACATTAAACTCGTTCAAACATAGTTATTGAATTATAATCATTGAATCCATCTTGTGAGGTGTTCTAACTGTTTCTATATACTTGTAAAGCAAGAGAGAAAAGTTTTAGAGAAAGTGATTGGGAACTGTTTCCACTCGGAGAAACGTTAATGACTTAAAGAACTACAGGTAATCGACAAACAGCTGTCGGCACAAAAAGAAAAATAAACTGTATTCTAATAAAAAAGCTAAGAAAACGAATTATTATTTTTACTACAAATTAAATCACTTCTAATGTCATGCAGGAGCAGTTTTAAATTATTTTACAAAATGTAACGCAATATTTTGCTATGAAACGGAAACAGGCGTACTGAAAATTTAAAAAATGCTTCTTAATCAGATTGCTTTTAAAACTTATGCGGGCTAACTCGTAAGCAATGTTCATTTCTCATCGTTCGCTGATAAAATGGCACCAGTACCGCTGCTTATTACTGAGCTTGTATCGCCTAAAATATGATGAGGAAAGTGGTATGATGAAAGCGAGAAAACAGTTGAAATATACCTGCATTACCAAACAGAGGAAAAGATACGAGGTAAGGAAAAATTTGGGACGATCTTGTACGTTTACTCACAACGTTCGTACCCCTTATTTATTTTTCGTTAGTCACTGGTTTCCCTGGCTAATGTTAGGTCATTAAATGTTGGGTCATTGAGAAATGAATGCTTTACTCTCGGTAATGAGCCCGAGTTCCTCCCTTGTTCTTCTATTAATACTCAATGGAGATACAATTAAAAAACAGGAACGTTTAAGGTTAAATTATGATATTAACTTTCATAGTCTAGTTGGTGCTTAACAATATTCTTTTAAATTAGTATTTTCACCGAAAATTAGAAAAATTAATTTTAAAATTCAGAATGTTACTTTTATGAAGAGAAGACTGTTAAATATATATTCACGTAGGAATGTTTACAGTAAAAATTGTTTAATTTTTTAAAAAAGATATTAAAGTTAATTAGTATTACTGTTGTTGCCTAAGGAGGATTGGAAATGATTGTAAATACACGAAGTATTAAATTTGGGACATAAAACCTTAAGGTAAAGGTAAAGTAAGGTAAGGTCCCATGTAGGAAGGACCACGTGAAAATTCAAGTATAGGTCAAATTTTATAAACTGGCATTTGGTGGTTGCTGGACTTGGCGAGAGGCGGAAGCTGAGGGGAGGGCGGAGGTGCTCGTAGATCATTTTAAAAAACAACCTCGGACTTCCGCAAACTCATAGGGTTGATTAATTATTTTGTTACTTATTAGTACTTTTTAATGTATAGTATAAATAACAACAAGTGTAAATAGGGAGTCACGGAAGCGTACTAATATGATTATCTAAGGGTTGGGACGGGTAGGCCGCGAGTTATGTCCTCGATAAGGACACACGCGCCACCTTATAAAATTTGACCTATACCTGAAGTAGATCCATTACAACCCATTGTACACATAAGGGTAGATAGGTTGTACCTCAAACATCCATTATACCTTGGACTAAAGAAAGAACCTAATGACACCCTTGTGTGGAAATAGAAGGAAATAATGGCATCGCGTGGGCAGAGACGCTGACCTGAAGTAAACCTGGGCGAAGAGATGTCTATTGGTGCTCGAACATTTTAACCTGTAGTGAAATCTCACAAGGGTTGGATCAATGGACATTTCACTGTTTCGAAAAATAATGAGCCTTAGCAGTTAACTTTAGAAACCTTTATGACTCGAGTAGAAAGTAGGTTTATTACGATCCTTGAAGCGCTAGACGAGCTTCTTGTTATCACCCACATTTCTTTAATTCCTAATCAACCACCCTTACTTTTATGCAGTAGGGTAATAGGGCTACAGAAGGATTCAACCCTGTGTGCGTCAAACACGATTCTATCCCATCTCCTATGCTTTATATGATCTTCCCCTTAATAGGTCTTACAACACTACAAGATAAATTAGGCAGTAAATGTTTAACCTCAAACAAACCATTGAACAACACCTACAGCAAGAATTCTTACACAATATATCTGTAATACAATAAGGCTATTAACGGAAGTAAAGTTTGCGTTGCAGTGGAATTTTAATAAGGTAAAAAGCAGTGTTACAGTTGTAGGTAGTAATTACGTAATGTAAGTGTAAGGCGGTAGGCCCAGAGGTAAAGTTAGAGCCTTGAGAGTGTGTATTTAAAGGTCCTCGAAGCGGATCCAGAGCACAGGTCTCCTAAGTCCACAACAGTACAACATGAGTCTGGTATGTATCTCTATAGTTGTTTACGCGATATGCATTACCTTTTTACATATACGTCATTCAGCTTTAATAAACTCAATCTAACAAAAGTTTACAAAGTAACTTTAGAAATTGTTTGACACTGTAAACAAATTGCAAATATTTATAATTTATTATGTGTTTTTAGTTTAAAGAACCAGTATTTTTTATTCTTTAAATATTTCTAACAATTGAGTGAAGTTTTTTATAATACACAATTCGAATTTTGTACAATTGCAAAAATTTTAAAGCTTGTACTTACATTACAGTGTTCTATGTAATTTGGTCCATACAATTAATTAGCGAAAATAACATTAAAAACAAGCAAAACATATAAAAGTTATACACTTAGCGATCTTGAAATATATGTATTTAAATAAAAAAAATAATTGCACACATTAAAAGAAAATTAAATTTTATTAAGTAACAAACATATACGACCGAAAAATATAAAATAACTTGAAAAACTAATAATTTATAACACTGTTAAGTGGTATTGAAAAAACTCAAATATTTCTCATACAAACAGAACAAAATTTTTAAAAAAATATAAAAATTCAAAAAAGTACAAAAATACGATTTTAAATATTAATTATAGGTAAACTTTTCCCTAAATTCCCAACTACCACGTATGCTTCCGCATGGGAGGGAGCTGTCTTGCCTGACAGGCAAGGCGTATCACCTGTTGCTCAGAAGCTATCTCTTAGCACCATATGAATATTATCATCTGATTTTGTAGAATCTATTGACAATTTTTCAAGTTATAAAAAAAATCCTAATACGGAGCGTTTATATTGATTCTTTACTTAGATATATTTTTCTTAAAAGTATAAATGTTCCTTGTATAAGTAAAAAAATTTGAAAATTGCCTATCATTACTTTTTGAAATAATAAAAATATCATTAAAAAATTCATCTAAAACTGAGTCTGTTGTTTTGATAGTATTCAACAAAACAAAAAGCTTCTATTATTCCACTGTTTTTGTATCCTAGAGAAAAAATTGACCTCCATTGGTTCTATATATCAATTTAATATATATATATATATATATATATATATATATATATATATATATATATATAAGATTAAATAATATACACTAATTACAGGAATAATTTATTGAATAATACATTCAAAGCTTTTCGTTGGTTGACATTACCAACATCCTCAGGAATTACTAAGAATCTTCTAAGTATTGTAATTCCTGAGGATGTTGGTAATGTCAACCAACGAAAAGCTTTGAATGTATTATTCAATAAATTATTCCTGTAAATAGTGTATATTATTTAATCTTAAAAATAATTCTAACAGGAAAACATATTTAATATTCTACATACATATATATAAATATATATATATATATATATATATATATATATATATATATATATATATTTATTTATTTATTTAAAAGAAAAATTATGAACTTTGAATCAATCCGATCTTTTTGGTTTTGGGAGAAATAATAAAAATAAATTAAATGTCTATAGTTTAGTGTTTTATGATAGGTTCGTCACCTAAAAATATGTTTAAAACTATTTTATGATATATACAAGTTAACTACTTTTCTTCCAGCTCTCATAAATATATTAAAAATAAAATCATTTATTTACCATTACTAAGAAAAAGTTGTTTCGTGTTATGTAAATACACAGATTAAGCTTAAAACTTTAAATGTTTTGAAGTAGGCCTAAGGATCAAATAATGCTTAGATTTGATTTATGCTTATTACAATGTAATGGATTAACTTAGATTTATTTTTATTATTTTTTTAAAATAAATAAAATAGGTGAATTTTTCATTAACAACAAAAAAGCCTTTGAATAATTTTATATTTTGTATCACAAAATATATTGCATGTCATAAGGAACAATTAAACACAACAAACTAATATAAATCAATATATGTTTAAATTTCAATATTATTTATCATAAAAATAGAAATCGCAAACTATTCTTATTAATATTAAAAAACAAAATTGATTCTAAGTTTTAAAAAAATAGAAAACAATAAAGTTTTTAAAACTTTTATATATATATATATATATATATATATATATATATATATATATATATATATATATACACTCACCTATCTGTATAAAGTTATCATTAAACAACTAACCCAACAAAATTTGTTCCCAGACAAGTCTTCTCGTCGCGGCTATCTGCCTCCAATACGCCTCTGCAGGCTACTATGCAGGCCAATATGGAGGATACGCAGGACCGCTAGCTGCTCCTGTTGTTACTCCTGGAGGTTTCCTCGCTGATACTCCCGAAGTAGCTGCCGCCAAAGCCGCCCACCTCCGACTTGTAGCTGGAGCTAGCGGTTATGCTGGACCGGCTGCTTACGCAGGAGCTGGTTACTACGCCGGTCCTTTGGCCGCCCCAGTCGTCACTCCTGCCGGTTTCTTGGCCGACACTCCCGAAGTAGCCGCCGCTAAGGCCGCACACCTCCGTCTCGTCGCCGGTGCCGCCGGTGGTGTCTACGGACCAGGAGCATACGACGATGGCAGCTACAAGCCCGGTCTGTATAACGGTGGATACGCTGCAGGATACGCCGGTGCCTACGATGACGGAAGCTACAAGCCTGGTCAGTACGAAGGTGGGTACAATGGATACGCTGGATACAATGGAGATGACGGCTCCTACCAACCTGGCAAGTACGGTGAACATTACTAGACCTCGAGATAGTATCAGATAGGCCAGAGCTTCCGAGACCTTAGCTGGGTTTTTCTTTTATTTATCTTTTTATTTTTGTTATTTTTTACATTTTATATTAAAATGTCTAGTTGACTCAATCTTCTGGTGTTACTTTTTTCAACCACAACCTGGCACCAAGTATTTTATAAATCCTTAAATGATCACATTTTTTTAAACTTAAATTAATAAAATAAACTAATCAATCACTAGTTTCATGTTCGTGACAGGCCCTTGAATGCAAACAAAACCCCCAATAATTGTCCCTTGATCTGTCTTCAAGTTTCTTCTCAGCGTAATTCATTTCGGACAGGAGTATGTTCCTAGACACAATCTTTTTCTCTTGAGTTTTTCCATCACATTTCCTTTTAACAAAATTTTATTAATAAGTTCTCTTTTCTCTTGACTAAACTTTTCCATTCTAAACCTACATTTTTTAAATCGTTCCATTTCACATTTACATTTAATACCCTTCTAGTAATTTTACTTGTAAAGACAGTTTTAGATAATTAAGGTTCAACTAAGTAAGTTGCAACACTAAATCCAAAAAAGTCTCTTCTTTAACTCTTTCCCCAATGATATTTCATAAAATATGTTTTACAATGAGTCGCAAATAATCAAATATACTACGATTATCCTAGAGGTTATTTAAACCATCTACAGTAAATAAATAAATAAATAAATAAATAAATATATATATATATATATATATAAATATATATATATATATATATATATATATATATATATATATATATATATATATATATATATATATATATAATTTAGATGGACTAAATTCAAATACCTGTTACGAGATATGGGTTTACCAAACAAAAGCAGCTTCATTTAGTTGGAAAACAAGTCTAAGAATAAATAAGAGCAAACGATTCTGAAATATCAAGAAAAGGACCCATTCATTACCCTTAATATTGTTTACTCCAACGTTAAACAAGAAAAATTTAATTCTAATCTATTTGAGGCCTTCAAACCTGTCTCGGACTTTACCTAACTGCGGCAGACAGCTATGTCATAGGTTTTAGTGTAGGAAGTCTTTGTAAAACTTTTTGACTTACAGAACCCATACCCACTTTGAGCAATATTTTTTAAAATTTAATTGAATTGTTCATTAAACTAAAAGTCACGGGTTCGACCTCCAACAGCGATAGAGAAATTCTGCCCTCAGGCTCTTCTCAACCTGTGAAAATGAGTGCCTGAGAATCCTGTGGCGTAAAAATTCTTGCAGTTTAAGAGAGTCATTCATAATAGGTTGAAAAAAATGTATTTGAATTTGATTGGATGAATAAAAACGTGTATTTTAATAACGATTGAAATTTTGAGCAAGATATATATCAGGAGAGTGTGAGCTAATAGAAGGAATTTTAAAAAGATGGACAAGAGTAGATACCTGAGAGTTGTCATTGAGTATTTGGGAACGAAGATGTGACCAATTGAAATAGGTTTTATGTTTAAAATGGTCTGAAAGAGAGCTATAGATAAATAAGCTCAAAATGTTTCCCTATTAAAAGCACATGGAAACTGGGAGTTGTATCTTGTTTATCTAGAATAACAGCTACTTATTTATATATTTCTTAGTATTATAAATTAAACTCAGATTGTGAGACTAAATATACAAGAATTCTAGTCTGGTACACAACATCTCAAAATACAATCCTTTAATCACTGAGTGTAGATTTATCACTGACGAGGCAAGGTTGCCGAAAACGTGACATGATTGAAAGATTCATACTGTGAGAAACTGTGTACCAGTATAGATATCTTGTATGCTTCTTTATATATTTGACATTTTATATAATTGTTTGTGAACTCCTAACACAAGTAAAGTATTAATGCGTTTCTGTATTTATTTTTAGATTGAATATATAAAGAAAGATGAGAGTCTGTTAACGCAATTATAGTTGTTTGTGTGACTCTTCGCTCATTTTTCAAATAATTATTCATGAATTTGTAAAAAAAAGTTTTAATTTATTTGCAGTTTATAATAGAAACTCATTAATTGTTAAAAAAATATAGTCTATTTATATTTAAATAAAAAGGATTTATTATGCAGGAAGAAAAAAATATTTGAGGCACTGAGATGCAAAGGGGTGCAAGTGACAAAAATTAAAATTCAGAGATAACCAGTGCAAATGATAGGGGATACGTTGTTTTATTTGTTGGCAAAGAGATGTAAGTGCCAGCCCTGACATGTGCTGATATATAGCGGTGTAAAGAAGAACTACTAGTTGAAAGCTTCATTTTGTTTAGCAGCAGAGGGGGTTAGGTCCACTTACACCTGTTTGCCTCTTAACAAAATGCTTTAGTGGGGTGTTGTTAAACCAGTGAAAACAAAATTAAAATTGTCATTAATGATGTTGAAAAATACAAAGCCCTCAAAGAAGTTCACTTAAGAACAGCAGAAAACCCTAGAGCTGCAAAGACAGAAGCTAAAAAGCTTGCTGAAGAAAGCGATTTGTTTTGACCTACAAAAAACTTAGCCTACTTCCGTATTAACTTGCAATAGAGTATACAAAGAACAACTATGCAAGGCAACTTTGGACTTATAATCTTGACATACATGACCTTGGTAGAAAGCACTCATCCATGTTCATGTGGCACGAGGGTGAAGCCTCAAGAGGATCACAAGAAATAGGATCATGTTTGTTGAAATTTGTTCAAAATTTACCACCTTCAGTTAAGCACCTCATAGCTTTTAGCGACAACTGTGGGGGGGGCAAAACAAAATTCAGTATATTGCTCGATTCTGGATGTATATTGTAAGGAATACAAACATTTAGGTGGTAGCATATGCATATTGTAAAGATCACAAATTCTTGGTAGCAGGGCATTCTTACATGGAGTGCGACCAAGATTTCAGAATAATCGAAAAGGCAAAGAAAAATTTGCAGTATGTTTTTGTGCCTCATGATTGGGTTTCAGCAGTGGTAAATTCAAACAGGAAGTTCCAGGTTGTAAAGATGAGTACAGAAGATTTCTTTTCTGCCGAAGATATGAGTAATACATTAAAAGTAAACATTGATGGGATCGGCAAATTTCATTGGCTTCGATTAAAAAAAACAGACCCTTTGACAGTTTACTATAAATTATCAGTAGATGAGGACTTACCTTTCTCAGAATTTAACATGACCAAACCCAAAACTGGGCGACCTTCAACGAACTTTACTTTAAAACCACTCTACGAACAGCCACCAACTATCTCGACTGAAAAGTACAAGGACCTGCAGTCTCTTTTACAGTTTTTGCCACCCATTAACCACAAATTCTATCAAGAACTTAAACATGCAAAGAAAAAAACCAAAGCAGTAAGACCCCCACCAAAAGGAAAAGGAAACAAGACGAAAGAGAAGAAAGGAACAAATAACAACAAGAGGCAAGAAGGACATGACAAGGCAGTTCCATCTACTTCTCATGAAAATCCCTTCCCTGGCTTCTCTGACGAAGAACAAGATAAAATGTATGACTCAGATTAACTTTGTATATAAAAAGTAATACATTATTTTCATTTTTATATTCAACAGGTGTTTTATAACCAACAAAATATGCCTTATTCTTCAATTGCAAAGGGGTGTAAGTAACATGTTTGGAAGTAAAAGGGTGTAAGTGATTGCAGGGTAATTAAACAAAAATTACCCTGCCCTAATTTTCCATTATATTTATTTCATACTGCATATTTAAACAAATAAATACATGACAAAATAAAGTGTGTAGATAGCATTTGCAAAAAAACATAAGTAGAATTTACAATAAGACTTAAACTTTGAACCAGTTTTACACAAAATCTTACTTTTGTCATTTGCACCCCTTTGCATCTTAGTGCCTCATTTGAGGTTAGTAAACAAATATAATAATTGTAATGAATGTTTTGACCATATTAGAGATAGAGTAAAGCTGCCCACTTGGAGATGCAGAACAAAGAAGATAATATCGCCATGACCACGCATCAATTGTATTACATGTTTTTTGTATTTCATAAAGATTTTATTTTTAGTTTTAACGCGATCCGTCAGTATTGCTATCACTGTCTACGAAGGGTAGGACAGGTCTGTAAATGTAGGTAGGATCAGATGGGAATCTAAAACGTCATAAAGAGGTTTACCAGTTATTTCCCCCTTTTTAGTGGTAAAGACAAGGCAAGGTAGCTAGGACAGAATACATGAATATGCGTACAACAAAATATGCGTACACCAGGAATCTTGCGAAAGATGCATACAGGATCAAGTTTTGACAGATGATGAGGTTAAGCTATGACGTCATAACATTGTGACAGGCGAAAAATGCGTACAACGTTTAGGCGTGCACGGATCTCTTAAAATCATTGAGCTATATAAATGAGTTAACTTCTGAACTAAGCATAGATGTCGCTTAGTATCTCGGGACTGGAGATCCTTTAAAACTTTATACATTAAACCGGATTTCAATACACTTTTTCCATACTTTGGACTGGATAGAGATATGTTGCGCGTATCATTTTGACGTATTGAAAATCAGCTTGATGTCTCGGCATTGTTTTTGTTTTTTATATTTTTAATTAAAATTTTGTTTTCTAATTTTACAGAAATGTTTAATCTTAATCTATATTACAACTTTATTACTTTAATTGACCTTACCATCTGATCTCTTTGGTCTAATCTAATCCATTTTTTGTATGTAGGAAAGAGATCGTAAAGAAGACTTAAGTAGTAGAAGTCACGTCCATATTCACTAAACGCTAAAAAGACTCTAAGTGAAGAATAAATCGAACTTATCCCCACGACAGTTAAAGGCAAAGTGACCACTGGCAAAAAAGGAAAACCCTATTTTTGACCTATTTTGTCAGTGGAAATTCGAAACCATGAAAGTTAGTAGCAAATAGTTTAGGAGTATTGTGACAACGGGAGTATGGTTCGTACGCTTTTTTTGCTTATCAAATTTTCCACTTGTACTGGTCAATGCAATTGTTTCCTCATATATGCATACTTCGTTGTACGCTTTTCTCGTTCCACTGGTAAGGCCAAGGAAGAACAGAGCGATTTCTGGGCAAGGTTGCTTACCTGAAAATCTGCTCACAACCGGGACAAAGAGAAATGTCTACGAGCCACCCAGATTAAAAAAATTAATTAAATAAATAATTGTTTTTTTTTTAAACTAGCCCATGCAAACGTGACATTTTGTGATTTATCGTCTATTTGAAAATGATCAACATAAAATCCTCATGGGAACCTAATTTCCTTTTTGTTATTTAGCCAGTCTATATATTATATTATTTTTAATACAGTTTATATGCTTATATGGGACAGTAACATTTTGACGAATATCAAACAACATTTAAAAGTACTTGGTAAAAACAACTGTATCACTTACATGACAGTTGAACCACTGAAGGGGATGGTTCTCACTATGTCGTGTAAGAGTGTGTATTTGTGTGTATGAGTGGGCTTATATATTTTTGTTCAGGTTTTACAGCTAAGAGTCAAGTTAATTATTACGGCCTACGAAGGATTGGAAATGCATATAGTATTAACTCTCCCTCTCCAGGGCCTTAAGGAAGGATTTATGTGTACAAGGCCGCGTACCTAAGTACATCTACTCTCTATTGGAGCTCGAAAGTGGAGCCTGTTACCGTTCCTTGGAATACGTGTATGTTAGTGTGTTGAGTGTATTACATTTGTCACATTGCGGTTGTGGGTTGGTATTGCGAGCGTTCTATGCGTTATGTTGTGTGGCGGGGCACCGGGGAATGCAATTTGCCTCTCAGAAGGTTTGTAAGAGGACGAGAAGTAGAAAAACGAGAAAATTTAACATACTTAATTACGAAAACGTAAGATTAAAAGAAATTATCTAAGATTTACTGTAAAGCTTAATTTTCCGATTGAAAAAAAAATCCGTTTATTTATGTGAATGTTATCCTCAGAAAGACATAATATTA
This sequence comes from Prosapia bicincta, assembly GCA_036971475.1. Taxonomy (NCBI): domain Eukaryota; kingdom Metazoa; phylum Arthropoda; class Insecta; order Hemiptera; family Cercopidae; genus Prosapia; species Prosapia bicincta. The sequence continues at coordinate 92,582,113 of JBAIZL010000004.1, read as the reverse complement.
GTGCACGTTGCATGGAAGATGTTTTTTTCACCTTTTACAAATGAAATTGTCATTTGACTTTTTTATTATGACTACATATTTTCTTATGTTAAATTTTTCATTCACTTTTAAAAGAGAGTCTTGAAACAAAACAAAAAAAAGAAACAGAAAAACGTGATAGTTGGGAATTGTAATGACAGGAATGGTAGTTATAGCCAATAATACCTCACAATATAGTAAAACGCTCATGTAAAATAAGCCGAATAGTGTTACATCTATTTCAGTTGTCTAACAGAGGTTTCAAATTACAGAATTAAATTTTTAATTGATTAAAAATTGTTCTTTATTAGAAACGAACAGAAAAACCGATGAGAGAAACTAGGATCGAACAAAGTGTAACAGCGTGAAGCCTTTCGTACACTTTGACCTTTTCTACAGTTGGCCGTGCATCAAGGTGTTCTACTACCGTAGGCTGACGTGGGATAATCGTTCCAGGCGACAAATTGCCTCAAGATTGTTCCAATTATTTAACGGTGCATATCAAGTGCGTTGTTCTGGGCGTCCTTCACTATAGTGCTTAACCGTTTATGCTGAAGAACTTTCTGGATACTCTATTTAAAGATAAGATGTCCCAAACGCTTAGTATAGTTCTGACATAGTTCTTTAATTATTGTAAAATAATATATCTGCATTTTTTGTGCATTTTTCTCTTCTACGACAAGAATGTTTAACAAAATAGATAAAGAGACGCTTCCAAATTGTTTCACTTGTACATGGACCTCTTTTTATTAAACTTTTTTTAATAGCTGACACTCTACTGATATACGAGTATATTTTGTACACATTTTCAATTGTTAGTAAAAATAAGTTTTTATTCATCCAGTCAAGTTTAAATACAATTTTTAAAAAATAGTGGATGACAACTGATATGAATACAGTTTTTTCAAATATTTATTCAATATTACATTATACAAATTTGAAGATAGGCCGGATTCGAACTTAGTATCTTCATGTTCGAAGTCTAGAGCTTTAGCACTCAGCCAATTTTTCCATTGCTAGAAATCTGTTTCTTAAAGATGTTTATGTTTTTTTATTTTTACCTCTTTTGGTTGTCGTCGAAACTTCCATTGCATAACCTTAAATTGTTGCCATGGTTACCACACAATATCATTTATGCTCTAGGATTAAAAATGAATGAAAAGAATAAAATAAACAAACTGGATTAATGGTATCGATCCTTGCTTCGCAAACGATCAATTCGGAAAGAAACTATAACACAATGTAAGCGACGAAAGAAAATCGTATAAATATTAACAAATAAAAATAATAGCCTACTTCAACAACATACATAGAAAGAAAAATAGAAAATTGAAAAGAAATTGAAAGGAAATTCGCTTCCTAATTTGCCACTTAGTATTATTATTCTGACATATGTATACTGTATATATATATATATATATATATATATATAAGTTAATATATTAGGCTACTATTGTAAGTAATTTTATCCACTATTAAGTGCAATGATTTTACCTTGTGTGATAAGGCGCCTTTCGGTCACTTGACCATTGTCGAATCACTGATTACTTTTTCTCAATTTTTCTCGTGTGGATGTTCGGTCCGTAGTGTTGGTATTTGTTGACGTAATACACATTTACTCTTGAGTCTCGTGTATAATGTTTTTGAATAGTATGTCTTCTGTATATGTTGTTACTTTATGAAGTTAATATGACATTATATATGAAGTTAATAATATGAATCTACAAACAACATATACAGAAGACATACTATTCAAAAACATTATACACGAGACTCAAGAGGAAATATGTATGACGTCAACAAATACCAACACTACGGACCGAACATCCACACCAGAAAAATTGAGAAAAAGTAATCAGTGATTCGACAATGGTCAAGTGACCGAAAGGTGCCTCATCACTCAAGGTAAAATCATTGCACTTAATGGAGGATAAAATTACTTACAATAGTAATATAATAACGTCATATATATATATATATATATATATATATATATATATATATATATATATTATTACTCGTATTTGTAATAATAAACTTTAAAAAAAACTAAAATTTGTCTTTGTTGATTTAAGTAGGAATTGACTTAATTTTTTTATAAAACTTGTTTTTAAAATGAGGATAACGTTGAATATTAATTTTAAGTTGATTTTATTTGCAGAAATGTAATTTCTCTAGTGGCGTTTATGAGTTGTAAACTAACATTTTTATTCTAAAGTTTCTATGATGATGTTGTTTAACCTCGATGTATAGACTATTCGTCTGTCACAAGTTTTAGTATATCTACTTGTAAGATGTGGGTTGAGGAAAGTAAATATAAAATTTCATTAATTGTTTATGTATAAGAGAATAAGGTGATAAGAGAAAGTGTGACAAGGGGGGATGGTGGGGTGGAGGGAAAGAATAAAGAGGGTATAATAACAGAAAGACATGGGGACAAAAAGAAATGAAGAGGGAACGAAAAATAGGGAAAGGAGAGAGAGGGAGAAAAGAGGAGGCCAGAGAGAGAGATACAAAATTTCTGTTGAATAACCTACAGACTGAAATCTAACGAAGAAACACTTTGTTTACCAAGTAATAGTAAACGTTGTTTGATATTCGTCGAAACGTTACTGACTCATATAAGTCAGTAGTCTTTTTGTATTAAAAAAATTATAATTTATAGACCGGTAAAATAATAGAAAAGAAAATTTAACTCTCGTGAGTATTTTATGCAGACCATTTTTAATTAAACGTTGTTTTAACGTTAAGATATTTGAAATTAGGTTCTTAAAATGAACTAATATTGCTCTAGAAAAGTTTACATTTCACTTTTTAGTAATGTAAATTTTAAAAATGTTGGAAGGAAATTTGAAGAGAATAGAGGTATAATTATATAGGCTAGACAAGAATACTACAGTTATTACGAGATTTAATTTGTTGGATTGACGTTTTGGAGGTATTTAAAATGAAACTAGTTAAAATGTGCCATACTTTACACCTTAATACAAGTTTTAGTCTGACCTTATGTACAATTTTATTCCTTTACTAATAGGACTTGCGATGGTGTTTTTTTAAAAATGTATGTGATTTGATTTCTAAGTATTATTTTGCGCTTATTTCGAAAATAACTTTACTTTTTGCTCTCTCGTAAAAATTATTTGTAAACAGTTTTTCCGAAAATTGATATGTCTAATAACATCGAAAATTTTAGGCATAGTGACAAATTTTAATTAGATTCTTCTCATAAAATACTATTTCCCTCAACTAAATAATATTATAGCTAAAGACGGAAGGGTCTGATGAGGGAAGGGGTTCACTAACCACTTAATATTTAATAAAAATTCAATTTTATTACATGTATAAATATTATGAAGATCAGCGTGGCTTTAGATCTCTATTGAGCCACTTGTATGATAAAGTATCTGTACAAAATTTCAATTTTTCATTTATGTGGAAGACTCTTAAGCAGTAACGGCTCCAACGGATAGGCTGTGTAAGCCCGGGCCTAACCACCTTTTTTGTATTTATTTGTGAAAATCCTTCTAAATTGTCAATAATTTTAAAAGGTAAATGTAACATATCGAAGTAAAAAGAAATTCTCTTAATATTATAACAAAGTTTAGAATGCACCATGCAGCAATGAAATATTAAATAATATCTCTTTTGTTTTATTATATGTATTTACTCTGAGACGATCAGAGCGTTGGTATAAACACCTAGGTCAGGTCAGGTTAGCTTAGTTTATTTTATGTTTATCTGTTAAAAATAACAGATTCGTGTTCAACATGGTCAAATTGACCAGGAAAAAAATTTCGCCGATCAGAGCGTTAGTCGCTGATCTAAATAATGACAGTCGTATCTGATTTTAACAAAAATAATTTATACATTTTTATGACGTTCTTTTAAGTACAGAAAATGTCCTATCTGTCGATTTTTAATGAAAAGCCATAGGTCATAAATGGCCAGACAGCGGTACTTTCTATTTGTTTAAAACTGTCATTATCGGTCATAATTTTGGAACTTTACAAGATTGAACAAAATGATGACGCTCTAGAAAAAAACCAAGGTTATTTTTGGACATAGCGAACCAATATATAATTTTTAATCATCAGTAGGTAAAAATTTAATACTATTGAACAAATACAAACTTGTATAATTCACCACTAACCCGATTTTAAAAACAAAATCACTTAGGCTTCTATCTAAAATTCTTGTTAGGGATTTGTTCAAGATCTGACCACAATAATACCATTTAGTAAAATGGGATATGAACGAAGTCATGCTTCCCATATGGACGACACTGACTTCACTTCTTTTTATATAAAATTGCCCTCGTTATATCCAACTAAGCTTAAATACAAATTGTGTAATTAAGAATTCAAAATAATTGGGAATATACTCACTAAGGTGTTAAAATAGGAAGTAGCCTACAGTAAGAGAGTTTAGTGTGTTGTGGTTTTCCTCTCCACATGGAAGGACTCTCTAGACATCAGTTTTCGTACTTTCTAGAGGTGAGTGAGAATATAAAAGGTAAAGCTGTCCTGTTCTTTATAGGATTCGATTACAATTTTCAAAACAAAAATCTTGATCTACACGTTTCAAAAGGAGTTAAAAGACTCTCACATATTCAAGTATGATTGTGAACCTAACTTAAAAACTGAAAATTTACCACTAGGTTTTGAAAATATAGTGGCATAATTCATAAAATCTCAATAAAGCTCAAACTCATTACTACTGGATTTTAATCTAAGAAATACATAGCTTGGCAAATTGTATGGGAATTGAAAAAAAGTAAAAAATATACCGGTTCTTGATATAAAACGCCATCTATGACCTAATAGCTAAGTAGGAAGGACTGTGGCTGAACTGAAAAACCTTGAGCTTGTGTATTTAAAGATTTCTGGAATAGAAGTAAACACAGGTCTCAAAGTCCACTACAACCATCAACATGTCTCTGGTAAGTACTTCGTAGTGTGAGTGTGTTACGTGTTCGGAAATATAAACATGTGTTAAGATTAAAACCTCAGTTTTTTAAAAACTAACCTCAATTTCTCAGTATAGGAATATTAGTAAAATTAATTATTGAAAGAGTTCTGTATAACATTCCAGTTTATAAAGTAAATTTTAAATTGCATTGAAATTTTTTTCAGTTTAATAGTCATTAAATAAATAATTCACAAGAATACTTATTCTGTAGTAACAAATTTTACAAAAATTTAGAACATAGAAATTTAAGTTCGTTTTAACCATGAGTACCAGGTTAGGCTTAGTCATTGAAACAACTCAGGACATACATCCTAAGTGTGATAGCTTCGAAACGCGTCTCCTTAGTTTACTTAGTTCTTTAAACAATTACTTAAGATATACTCTGATTTATATATTATGCTATAATATATATTTTATATATTATTGAATTATTATTATTATAACTTATAATAAATTATTATTATTTATAAAATATATATATTATACTTTACTATCTGTTCTAAAATTGAATATTGTTTTATCAAATTGCAAGTAAGCTAATAGTTTGCTCTTAGTTCTTTCTTTAAATAATTACACTTAGGATACATTTACATTATATATATATATAAGCCTTAGCTGAATCTATAACTTCACTATCTTTTTTAAGACAAAAAATAGTTTTATTACATTGAAAGGCTATCATGGGAATTTTTTGTTATCTTTTTTAAGGTACTTATTTAAAAAATTAACTTTTTTGTTTAAAATCAAATTACTCAAATGCGTTTAAACAAAGATTTTTCAAATTTGTAAAAAATGATAGATTGTTAAATTTTAATACACCATTTTAAAAGAATTTGAATTTTAGTAGACTACTTGATTTTTGTACAACGAAAAACTTATACGGTTATCATCGACGACATATTTCCTACTATTTGAAACATTCGAACGAAACATTCTTTAATAAGAAAGACTAAAAGAAATAAACTGTTTGCGAAGCTGATCTAGCAGAATGATCGTGATCCATTTCAGGAATAGACTGACAAACTCCATTCACAGACTAATCTCTTATAGCGCTGTCCTGTACGATACGTTGTAACGTTGAAATTTGTATTAAAAATACTAAAACGTTTTTTGAAAAAATATGTTTACATACAATTCAAAAACTGAATTGTTTATGTAAATTAAAAACATTTATTGTAAATTAAAATTCAGTTACAACTATAACAAGCTTTTAGGAACTTTTAAGCGGGAGTTGTGACCCTAAGAATTCACAGTTTAACCTTTCGTTTATAGGTATCGCTGGTTACAGTAAAAAAAATGCAGAGCTTTAGCTTGATTGTACTGTAACACTAAATATAAAACAAGCATAAAATATCTAATAAATAAGCACAATTTAGAGAAATCACTAATAACAATTTTAAATTTATTAAAAACAATTATAATACAATTTAAAAAACAGGTTTTAAAAACAAACCAAAAAGTAATAATTAAGAGATACTTGCTGGAGTACTTTCTAACTTTTTTTTAGAGATACTCATATATTTGTAATCTTTATAACCCCACCCCCATACAGATACATAATCCCATCAAGAGAAATATATATTCGTGAGTTTAAAAAAATATGAAAATAATTAAAAACTTCAAAACAAAAAACTTTGTGCCCATCAAATAAATAATTGATGTGAATTTTAATATGGTATGATATACCTTTTTGGTCATTTTAAAATATGTTTAGAAAGAAAAATGTACTACTTATTATTTACTTTTTAGCCCTTCTTTCATTTATTATTTATGTGTCGCTAACAATAACCCGCAAAACATTTTCATTTATTTTAAATTATAAGACGTTAACAGATCTTTCTTATTATTTTTTATTTATTTTAAATTAAGTCTCTATTTCGTGCGGCCCACGTTGTTGTTTTAAACAACTCAAGTATTATCTCGGGTGGTATTTGGTTAAAATTAACCAAATATCATTCAGGCTTGAGATGTTTTTAAAATTTCAAGCTCATCGGGAGGTTTGATTGAATTTGCAAAATTCCACTCTGACTGACAACCAACCAGAGAAGTTATTAAAAATGTAAAAGATAATCCGATACACTGTATATTTATATACACAATTTATTTTAAATACTAAATTAGTTTCTATATCATATGTTAAAATAGAACATATTAATTATATTGAATGCTTAAAGTTCTTATTAAATTCAACCCTTTCATGTAATGGCATGTAAAAATAGTTTCCCTTTACAAGTTTACTTGCATTACAATGTTTCCTTTATATATATATATATATATAAAAATATAAAATTAAAAATATTGCAAAAACAAGAATACTTTTAATGAATATATTTATTCAAAGCCGATAAAATAGTACCAGCATCTTCAGGAAAATAATTATATAATCTAAAATAATT
>JBAIZL010000004.1:91657231-91942231 GCA_036971475.1 Prosapia bicincta | reverse complement strand
AAGTTTTGAAGTACATTGGAATGGCAGAAAAATGTACTCAAACATATTGAAATATTCCTAACAGAAATGAAGATAAGTATATTAATAATAAATTTTATTATTTTCCTGATTGTTTATTAATTAGTGTCTAGAACATACAAATCTAAAAAATTTATATTGTGATTAAATATACTGTATGTTGTGTTTTAAATTTAGTTACGATGCATTTTTCGGAATTCGTTTGTCTTCTTTGCATTTATAATTAAATATACCAATTAGTTTATTATATTTGGTAGTGTCACCAAGTGTCGCTCTTTTCATGGTAAGTACCGTGTACGGTGAGTACTGTGCACTCTGAAACCACGATCCGGATTTGTGACGGTCTGGATTTTTGATGTCCGGATTACTGACGCTCTACTATACCATCTAAATTTTCCCAACTTTTACCACAAATTGTTTACAAATTGAATACTTCAATTTAAAATTTTACTGTCTCTTTCAGGTAGTAATTACAATGTTTTCAAAAGTTTTCCGTGACTAAAAACAAACCTCAATATAGATTCTAATGTCAAAATTGTTATGTGAGGTCAAATTTTATTTTTGGAAATAAGAAAAGTTATATATTGAGTATGTAAAGTCACAGAATCACATTATATATTCATACAAATCTCATGCTTACAGAGTAATGAAATATGGTTCCATTTTCAGCAATTATTTTTAATAATAATAAAGTCTTACAAATATCAATTTTCAGCAGAATTTGTTTCTTTCTTTTTAATAGAATGGCCATGTTTGTAGAATACTCCACAAATAAGTAAACTAGGTGTTACAGTCTTCAGTTTAAAATTAAGGTCATAAGATTTTCAAATACACAATTTAAAAAAGAAAAAGAAAAAAAATCCTAGTTACAAATTGTTGAAATTGCTCTCATAGTTTTTTGAATTTCGATTATAGAACCTTAGTAAACTGTATTTTTGATTATTAGGTGAGAGCAAAACAAAACAAAAATCTCTGCTCATAGCTCATTAAAATCTAAATAAAAATAATTCATATTTTGCCTTATTATTTTTCTTGAATAAAATTCTATCACTTTAAAACAAAACACAGTAACAACATATAGACAGGAGTGCAGACAATATTTTAACCCCCAATATTACCCCCAATCTCATTTATGAATATTTCAAAATTTCCCGAAAATTATCAAACATATAGATAAAGGCTTACCAGCTTACATAAATTCTGTATCATTTTAATGTAGTGATAACTTTGCAATTGAAATGTCAAAATATTGCCAATAAAAAGACATCCCATTCAGTTGTGATTTATATTAAAACTGTCAAGGACAGATTTATTTTTTTTCAAAAGAGTATCGCCGTTGTAGGCAGTGCCACAAGGCGATATGCCAATGGTAATACATGTCTGAACTCCATCAACTAAAGCATCAAACAAATATTTTGGAAAGTAGTTTTGTTATTTTATCTGCTGCAATAAACACTAAAGGTAGTGGATTCGTTCCAAGATTTGTGTTACTTAAAAAATCTATAATTTCTGACTTCATTGTAAAATATATCTTTTTTCTGAATTCTATATAAAATTCCCTGGAATGGTTGAGTTCATCAATATCAACATTATTTAAATCATTTAAACTCAACAGCTTTTCAAAAAACTTGCCCACCTTTTCCTTCTTTAATGAAAGTGTATGCCTTCCTATTTTAGCCAATCGTCTAATGATCTTCGTTGATTTCTTTTTCTGTAAGTTTTAATGATTCCAAAAAGTCATAATACCATTTATGAGCACTAGATTTCAGATGATCAATTACATCCTGTTCTTTGACATTACCAATTTTTGTTTGTTTTGGTTCTCCTGAAGTAGTTGTTGCTATTCTGGTAGAGAAAACTGATCAAATGAACCTGATTTCAAAACTGCTACATCTCTAGGCACAATTTTTGATTTTGTAATACACGGAATACACTTGATCATTCCTGATTCTTTATTAAGGCAATGGGTTAGGACTACATATTTGTTACTGATCTGATAATTGTAGTAATAAGTAATGAGTTTTGCTTCAAATTCCTCTATTTCTGCAGTGGTTGGGCAAGAAGCGGTTTCAATATGCTTCATTTCTTTCTCTGACAGTTAGGTTCGTGTTAGGTGTTTTGTAAAATTTTAGTAAATTTTTTGTTTAGGCTTAAAATTGCCTGATTTATGGATGATAGTTGAGTTTTAATATCTGAATTACTTTTGATTTGAACAGACATATTAATTATATCAATAGGAACGCTAAGACAATCACTACTAGTACAAGGTGAAAGTTCTTTATGTAATTAATATTAGGCTTATTTTAATTTTCAACCCTTCTAGTTTTATTAAAGAGCTTGTCAAGATAATCTGTCAGTTTATTTAAAGTCTTTTTAAAAGTCAATGAGTACCTTTAGGAACAAAAAAACCCAATATGATGGCTTGACTTTTTTACGTAGGTCGTTCACCCCCATGTTTAGTTGATGTATGTAAGGCTACTTTATCACGCATTCCCCGCCAATTCACAACCGATCAACATCTTGTTTTTTTTTAAAATTTTGAAATATTATAATTACATTATTTAATAAATTAATAAAAATTATAATGAATATTTAATAATTGCCACAAAACAAAATACGGGAAACTGTGTCGAATGTTGCTGGGAGTGGAGAGAAAGCAAAGTGTTTAAAACATCACTTCTTGTGTTAAGAAAAATATTCACATCATTTTTATTAATCACTGCTAAACAAAACTAAAATGATTAATATACACTAAACCTGTATTTTATTACGATTCGAAACTCCCGCAAAACATCACCGAATGTTGCCGGGGAGAGAGAGAAAACAATACACTTACAGCTTTACAGCTTCTTGTTTTAGAAAAAATATTCACATTATATAGTTTTAATAGTCACTATTAAAGAAACAGATGAATACTAATATGATTAGTATGCACTAAATCTGTTATTTTATCACGATACGAATGTGAGTAGCCCATTAGTTTTTGCCACGTCGGGTGTAATCTTTCCTCGCGTTCGTGTGGAGTCGAGCTGCTTCCTGTTGCCAAATCGAGAACACGATACGCTACTGAGTTGCAAGAAAATAATAACACACAAGTAGATACGAAATTCTAACCTATAGGTCTGTTTGTTGAACAGTTTTGGTACCTTTTAAATTTCCTTTTATTTAGAAACAGTTTATAAATTCTTCTCATTAACCTTTTGTGCTCCATAGGCGAACTGAGTCCAACATCACTAAAAATCCTGTTCTGCTCTACTGTCGAACTCAGTCTGACGGTTATTTATGTTTATAACGCTGATTTGCTGTATTTATCATAATTTTTGCCGTAAATAAACAACTGGTCCCAGACAGCTGTTTACAATGTACTGCACAGTATGCGACAGACATCTAGCTTAGTTGATATATTGCTGTTTATGTGAACTTATCATTATTCATGATCTCCTTTATTTGTCTAGTGTTTTGCTTTTATTTTAGTTCTGACATATTGTATCTTATAGTGCTTTCTAATAGGCTTACAACTTGCGGGCTAAGGCCTACTTCTTAAGGTAAAGGAAACATTTACTTTGAAAAGTTTCACGCTGTCAAAAACTATAAACCATAAATTGAAGTGTTTCTCAAGTGGCCAAATAAAGAAATATGTGTCAGCATAAACAAACAGTTTTGACTAGGCCTAAATGACATTTTTCAATAATTTATATTCAGACCTATATACGAAGTGTGACAATTAAGTAATAAGACTTATTTTATTGCTGTGCTTGTGGTAAACCTGCGACCTCGAAATTTCTTTCCCTCTCCCCGGCACCCTTCCCCTCTCCATTGATATGTTTCCCATTGCTCTAGTTTGTTTAGTTCGCCTGCTGTGTCGTGTTTAGAAGATGTGTGTTGGTGGTGCTTGTTGGTGCATGAAAATTGAGAAGTAAAATCTAGTGTAAGGAGTGGCTATAAAATTTTGCTTCAGATTGGGCGAAACAGCTTCGGAAACGTACGCTAAAATCGTAAAAGTGCATGGGGATAGTGCTCTCAGTCATGCCTAGGGGTTTTGATGGCATAAAGAGTTTAGGGAGGAGCGTGAAAGTGTAGAAGACGAGGCACAGAGCGGGAGACCAGTCAAAGTGTGAACTGACGTGAATTCGTAGAAAGTGCGCGTCATAATCCGCGAAGATCAGCGTCTAATGTTCGAATGTTGGCTTCAGAACTGGGTATGAACCGTGAAACAGTCAGACAAATTTTAACTAACGATTTTGGGATGAAAAAGTTGTGCACTAAGATGGTTCCAAATCTTTCTGAGGAGCAAAAGCAGCATCGAATAAACGCTGCAGAAGATTGTTTAGAGCAAGAAGAAAACGATTCCACGCTGCTTGATCAAGTTATTGCAGGCAATGAGAGCTGGTTTTTCCAATACGATCCGGAAACCAAACGCCAAAGGTCACAATGGTTGTCTCCGCACGCCCTCCTGAAAAAAGCTCTGAGCAAGTCAAAGGTAAAAGTGATGATCATTACCTTTTTTGATAGTCGTAGAATTGTCTACAAAGAATTTCTTCCACTGGAACAAACAGTAAATCAAGTCTACTATCACCAAGAACTCAAAAGATTGCGGAAACGAGTCAACAGGGTGCGCCCAGACATCGCAAACAACTGGATCCTTCATCAGGACAACCCGTCGTGCCACACCACCCTCAGCGTGTAGCAGTATTTGGGCTCTAAAGAAGGGATTGCCGTGTTGCAACAGCCACGTTATTCGCCCGATATGTCAACCTGTGACCTTTTTTTTGTTTCCAAGAGTAAAATCTCTGGTCAAAGGAACCCATTTCGAGTCGATTTCAGACATCCAAGTGGCCGTGACAAGGGTACTCGCGGACATCCCAGTCGAAGCGTTCCAGAAATGTTACGAAGCGTGTAAAACGCGGGGGAATTATTGTATCGCTGCCTAAGGGGACTACTTTGAAGGGGTAGGCAGAGTTGTAGAATAATTTTTAAATATACGTTTTTTATGGAATCAGTCTGATTACTTAATTGTCACATCTCTAATTTTTTGTGGTTCCAAATTTGTAAATAGATTTTGTGCTTGTAAATATGGTGTTTAGTGCACATTCAAACCTAGTTGCAGCTGAGTATTATAGTAGGTACTCCATTCTTGGCTTTTTTATGCATGTGCATAGTTTTACATTTTTTATTATAAATATTACAAATAGATTTTTGTAATACTACTTATGCATATATTTTTATTTAGTAATACTTTGGGCTTAAGTTGCCTGTATATTTCATCATAACGAAAGTGCTATTTCATCAACAAAGCTAAATCAGGGTGTCTAGTGACAGGGAAAACCGGGAAAACCTGGAAAAGTCAGGGAATTTTAAGATTCTGGAAAATTCAGGAAAAAGTCAGGGTAAGTCAGCGGTTTAGGGGCAGGGCAGTCAGGAAATAACACTTCTTTATTTAGATGCCCATTATTTATTTGATAAGCCCGTTGCTATGACTAGGACTTATGTCAATAAATATTAAACGTGTCGAGTTGGTACAGCTGGGAAGTTTTACCCTGGACCGTGGCCTTGGGGTGCGCAGTGGTTCTGTTATCATATGGACAGGTGGGGATAACAGATAACTCAGTCTGTTTCTGACCACACAGAACGCTGTGTAAACATTCGTAGCCAGCTATTTGTCTAGACTCGTGATAGTATGTGTTTTATTTGACGGTGATTATTTTTACACTGTTTATTTCAACATGGAAGGTTCCGGTTTTCATTGCCGTAGCGGGCAATCACGTCATTACTTCTCCTCCTTCATTAGGATAAATATAAACTGAAAGATGAAGTGACCGAAGCAGAGATTATATGGTGCGTGAATTTAGTAATGCAACACTTCTTTACGCAATGCAGAAGGTAGTGTGTGCCTCTTTCCAAGGATGTTATCTGATAGCACCATTGCACAGAACATGAGATTGCGGAAAGATAAAATTTCCTATAGTGTTGTATTCGGTTTATCAAATTATTTTATAGATCTGTTACTGACATCATTAAATTCAAATTCTAACTATGTAATTGGCTTTGATGAAAGTTTAAACAAAATATCACAAAGAGCCCAAATGGATTTGAGTGTTAGGTATTGGGATGCAGAGACGGATGAAGTGAAAGCTCGATATTTTGGTTCTGTGTTCCTTACAGACACAAAAGCAAAAGAGGTACTCAATTCGTTCTTAAAAGGTGTTCAAAGTCTGGATTTATCCAAGATCCTTCAAATATCAATGGATGGGCCCAATGTAAACTGGGCTTTCTATAGACATCTAAAAGAGGAAAACTCAGGGAATTTCTTCAAGCTATTTTACTAGACACCCTGTAAATATAATTTTTTTTCTATAGTAAAAAAACCAAAAAACGGCATTTTACCAGGTCTACTGAATTTAAACTTCAGGTTTTCAACATACAAACCTCATATTACTCTTCTTCATTTTATTCTGAACACAGTGGTATATAATAATATATATTTTCTTGAAATCAATTTTTTAGTGAATAATTAAACGTACATGTGCAAAACACATGCTAACCAATTGGATCTGGTAGAGCGGTCTGCGACCAAATAATTGGAGTACATAAGGTTAAAGAAACAAATTATTTTTAAAAATTGTGTAAACTATATGTCCCCCCTAAATTCCCCCAGAAACCCAAGATTTTTCCCCGATCCTAGAATGCCGGATCGAACATATTCTGCACCCCTGTATATAGACTGATGAGATTGTGATTTGGATAGCTATTAAGTGAAGTTTTTACTTTATGTAATTGATGGAATTCAAATTTAAACAATTCTTTTGTTATCTTATAATATATTTTAATTGGGTCTAAACAGGTTTGTAGTATGTAACAGAAACATTAATATTTTCTTGCATCAAAATTATGTTACCTATATTGCAGTTTTTATATTTTTTAAATGTTTCTTCATTACAAGTCCACAAAAGAAACTGTAATGCAAATATTTAGTCATAATAGAGACACACTTCGTGATTGGAAAAGGTACTACAAGGAATACATTCTGTTTGTTTAAAATTTAAATGTTGTAATAGTTGTCATTCATCTTTTTCCTACGCTGAATTGGGCATTATTGTATGTTTTTCTTGAACAATAAATACTAATGCATCAGTCTATCTTGTGAGTTGGCCTTTTTTTCCTTTTCTTTGCCAACCTGTCTCTAGTAATTCTTACCACTCTGTCTACTAGTACATAACTAATACATATGTTTCTTTCTTCCTTCGTCTCTTGAAGACACTCATTTACAGCTTGGATATCTCTCTTACTTCTCATTCTCTTTTACATCATTCTCTTCTTGTACTCTTTTAATAGGTTTTTTCGGGTATCTTTTTTTAGTACCTTGGCCCATTGCTGCCTATGGGCATATATACGCTACAACACATCAATCATTCATATCATACAGCCATCAGTTTTCGATCTTGATTTTAATCGTTGTTTGTTGGCTTCAAGAAAGGTTATTTTTTTTGATGTGTCACATACCACACTTGATGTATTTGATGTCTGAGGGATATTTATCGCTTCTCAATACCTGCAGCGTATATAAGGATAGATATAATCCATAAGTTTTCCCTGTTATCAGACGTTCTTGCCATGGTAGATTTACGCAAGTGAAGTGGTCTACCTTGCTCAGTTTAGTTGGTACTTGGTGTGGGTCAGTACTGATATTTCTTGTGTGACATAGTGCTTTAATATTGAAAATATGTGATCTTCCGATGGTGGGAAATGAGTGACAGCAAGGATAGTGACATTTAAAGTTCTAAATTAAAAAACTACTTATTGTAAGCTCATTGTACCTGCATGAATTATCAATTTTAATTATATCTGAATTAGTAGTTCCATTTTTCATATCTTCTTGGTTTTTGTCCTTTGAAATACATGTTAAAATTACTGCTATGATACTAATACTATACATGAAATGTGTAATAAAACTAATCTTCTTTTTTCGAGTTAGCCATATTGTCTTAATCCTTCTCTACATACAGTTCTCAAAGAGTTTGGGCATGTATTTTCTTTTAACTTTGTTGAAATTTTAACTTCAACTTTCTTCTGATCAATATTCACTTGTATAATCTCTAACTTTATTAAATAACTTTTCTGTGAAAGTTATGTTCCCAAACCTATAAAACATATATTTATACAAAATTTCAGGGAAGCAGAAAAGGTTTTTAACCTCAATATTTTACCCAATCCCGTTTATTGACATTTACAATTGGTTTTTCGCCAGGAAAAAAAGGAAAAATAAAATTTTTCTGAAAATTATGGAACATATAGTTAGGGGCTTACCAGGTTAAGTAAATTCTATATTACAATAAAAATATTGAAAAGAACCCCAATACCACAAAAATAATCAAAAATAACAAATAAAACAAGTTACTTAAGATTAAACCCTTATGTACATTTCGATGACCATGTCATCATCATCAGAGGGTCCTGTTACAAAACACAATCTAGCACACAAGAAATTACAAACTAGAATGATGACAAACATCATTCTAGTTTGTAATTTCTTGTGTGCTAGATTGTGTTTTGTAACAAGACCCTCTGATGATGATGACATGGTCATCGAAATGTACATAAGGGTTTAATCTTAAGTAACTTGTTTTATTTGTTATTTTTAATTATTTTTGTGGTATTGGGGTTCTTTTCAATATTTTTATTGTAATATATTGTACCACTGTGCTCTTGATATTGTGTAAATTCTATATTGTTAACAATGTAATAATAATCTTGCAACTAAAAATGTCAAAATATTGCTCATCAAAAGATATTCCATTTAGTTCTGGTTCTAATTTTACATTAAAATTGTCATAAGCAGATTTAATTTTTTTCCAAAGAGCATCGCTGTTGTGACAAATGCCACAGAGAGTAATGTCAATGATAATACATGTCTGAACACCATCAATAAAGTAATCCACAAGTAATTTGGAAAGTCCTGTGTAGTTTTGTTATTTTATCTGCTGTAATATACATAAAAATAGTTGATTTGTTGTAGGATTTGTGTTACAAAATCTATAATTTTTTACTTCATTGTAAAAAATATGTTTTTTCTGAATTCTCTATAAAATTCCCTAAAATGGATGAGGTCACTAATATAAAAATTATTTAAATCATTTACCCTCAACAGCCTTTCAAAAAACTTGCTCTCTTTACCTTCTTTAATGGAAGTGTAAGCTGTCTTAACTACTTTAAGCTTTCCCAAAAATTTCCATGTTCTTCATTGATTTCTTTAAAAAAATTTTTAATGATCCTAAAAAGTCACACCATTTATGAGCACTAATTATTAGATGATCAATGAAATGTCCTTTTACATTGCCACATTTTTTGCTCTGGTTATCCTGAAGTAATTGTTGCTCTTCTGGGAGAGAAAACTGACCAAATGAACCTGTTTTCAAAACTTCTACATCTTTAGGCACAATTTTTGAATTTATATTATATGGAACACACTTAATCATTCCTGATTCTTCAATAAGGCAAGGAATCAGACTACATATTTGTGTTACTGGTCTGCTAACTCTAATAAGTTTGAGTTTTGCTTCAAATTCCTCTTCTTCTGGAGGGTTAGGAGAGGAAGTGGTTTCAATATGCTTGATTTATTTCTGGCGGCTTGGTTGGATTGTTTTGTAAAATATCAGTAAACCTTTTGTTTAGCCTTAAAATTGCCAGATTTATGGATGATAGTTGAGTTTTAACATCTGTATTACTATCAACTGGAATAGACATATTAGGTAAGCCTACAACAATAAGAAACATGGAACTATCAACTTGAACAGACACATTAGGTATATCAATGCGAACCCTAGGTCAATCACTACTAGTAAAAAGTAAAGGTGATTCATGAAATTCCAACTCAACATGAGGCCTATCTTTATTTTTAATAAACCTTCTATCTTTATTAGAGGGCTCATCAGGATTATCTGTCAGTTGATTTAAAGTCCTATTAGAATTTAAATCAGTAACTGTAGGATCAAAAAATCGTATTGTTCTGTTGCTTTTTTTTGACTGGGTCGTTAACCTCTAAATTTAGTTCATGTATATGAAGCTAGTTTATCACCCCGTCCTTGCTGTTGGGGTGAGCATGCACAATTGACCTCTTGCTTGCTTTTAAATGTCAACATCATATAATCCAATTATTAAATAAATTAATAAAAAACTATAATTAAATTATAATAAATATTCATTATTTCTTATGAAACAAAAAACGTTAAACTGCTGAATGTTGCCAGAAGGCGAGAAGACAAAACACTTGAAGCTTTACAACTTTTTGTTAACTAAAATATATTCACATCATAGATTTTCAATAATCACTACTAAACAAACAAGTAAAAACTAATGTGATTAAAATGGACTAAATCTCATTTTTATTATGATACGAAACACCCGCAATACATCTCCAAAAATAAGGAGCCTGTTAGTTTATGCCGCGTAGAGTGTAATCTTGCATTAGTAAGAACCCGAGCTGCTCCATGCTGCCGAATCGAGAATACGATAAGCTAATTGCAAGAAAATAATAACAGACAATTAGGTACAAATTCTAATCAATCCTTCCGTTTTTTTAAACGAGTTTTGGTACCTCTTGATTTTTCTTCTTTCAGAAACAGTTTATAAATTCTTCTCATTAAGGAAACAAATTATTTAAATAATTATGTAAACTATATTTTCCCCAAAATTTCCTCAGAAACACAATAATGTCCCTGACATATTCTACACCCCTGAAAAATGTATATTGAAGAGAAAAGTCTATACCAATATATATTTCTTATCTATTTAATCTCACAAACTTAACTCTGAGTATAATATATATGTTTTTTTAGGTGAAGGGAGCAAGTATACAAAGTCCTTATAGAATAAGACCATTATCAGGAGTACGGCTGCCATTGAATGCAACTTACTCAACACTCATCAATATTCATAATCCTCATCCAAAACCTTTACAGGTGAGTAATAGGAAATTTAAAATGTTTTAAGGTTTAAGGACTAAATTATAAATGAATCCATAAAATAAGCTCATTTTATTATTTATAAAATGAACAATAATTTTTATATTTGCCTTTTTATATAGCCTTATTTTTTAAATTTTTATATGAAGTTATTGTTTTTACAAATTATTTAGACCATTCTCTTTAGAAATAATAGTGTAGCTTATGGACTAACAAAGCACTCAGTTTTTCGTCTCAGTGGGTGTCGTTTCTATTGTGGCCTTTCCAAAAACATTTCAGTGTATATTCAGTGTTGTAAAGTTATTGTCTTCAGGATGTCTGAGGCATCATTGTCACACAACATTAATATAAATATTACTAACAAAATTGGTAGTAAAAATAAAATTCAGAAGATAAAAATAAATAATTATGTAATTTTATACAAAAGTAATCTAGGAGAATACGCGGTTGTTGTTTGGTTATATATAAACATTAATCTTTATAATGTCCTTTTTTTAAAAACCTGAGCAGTTTTGATATTTCTAAATATTTTTAAACACCATCAGTACAACAGTAGCCAACCCACTCTGGCTGAGTAATTTTCTCTCAAACTGCTATCTCCCTTCCTGTGTTTAGAGATAGTTTCATCACTCACAATAATATCTATAACAGTGTCTATATTAAGTTATTGGTAACAGTAGAATTTGTTCGAAATAAATTATTCGTTTTTATTGATAAGAGTGTTGAATTTATTTATATTTTACTAAGAAATAGGCAAGAGAATAATAGTACTTTTTTCAATTAGGAAATTTTTGAAGCTTGAAAGTTGAAGCCTAAAAAATAATAAAAAGATAAAGGTGGACTCATCATTATTGTTAATTATATAGATTAATGTCCAGATTCATGCCAAGATTCAACCTGCCAAATTTCTATTTGGTTTTATAACATTCTTTGTTTAGAAATTCGAAAAATATTTAATGGACAATGCTAGGTAGCTGTCTAGCTCACAGAATTTGAACTTATTTTTGTATAGTAATCTATTGTTACTGTAAATATTTTTTTTTTAAATGTAATGTTTTAAAACTTTATGAAATACTCAAAATATTCATGGATGATTGTGGTTGAATTATAATAATTTTAATGATAAGATAAATACAGAAATATATATACATTTGTTTTACCTGTTGCATGATTCTGCTATCAGTTTGTTGAAGTGTATAGCAGTGGGGGAGAATTCCATCTCGAACTGCCTTCAGGGGAACTAGAAGGGCCAAAACGTTTGTGGGAGATTCCTGCATTCCACACCAAACCTATTATTAGAGTTAGGTTTCATGCAAGAGCGCAGAAAAATCATACAGCCTATATAAGGTAATTTTTTTATAGCTTTAAAAAGTTTATTTTAATATGTAGAGAAATGTGGTATAATGTCTAAAAACTTGATATTACCGGTATATAATAAACATTAATTTTTGAGAAATAAGTAATTGGATAATAATGTAATCTTGGGTTTAAAAATCCCAATTTTGCAGATTTGTGGAATTTCAATCAATGTAAGTTAAAGATATTAGCTTTATTTAGTATAATCAACATTGTAGTTTTTTTAAAACGTAACATAATATAGAATTCTCAAATTTGAATCTTGACTTTCATAAGTTTTATTTTTTTGGAAGATATGTATTCTATATGTCTAAATGGTTCAAAGTGTAAATTCTTATTTGTGACCAGGACCTTTCCATCCAATATGAACAGTTACAGTCTGTTAAGTGATGGTATTAAAAGTTCCTTGTTACAGTCATAGTTTTGTACAGATTGACTCTTAGTTCCTCTTTCTTGTAGATGTTTATTTCACTTGAGGTGGCTATTTAAATAAATAAATAGTTGAATAATGGAATATTTTCAAGATCTACAATATTGCTTTAATAATTATCAGATACCATTAGAGCAGTGTGCTATGGAAAGGCATGAAGTAAACTCCTTATTGTTTAACTTTTAAGTTATCCTTTATGAAGCTCCATAAAAAAAGTGAAAGCACTTCCAACTTTGATACAAATCTTAACTGCTGATCTTCTAAATTATCAATTATACGTACTATCACACTCTTAGATTCAGTTATTTACCTGCAGTTATTACTTACCACTATCAAGGATAATCGAAATGACATATATTTTATGTCTTATGTAATTAAAGATATATCTATTTTTTATTTCTTAAATTTTATTTAATCCATTTTTCTTTGTTCAAGGAAGGTTATTTAACTGAAAACAAAGGCTACTTTAAACCTTCCCTCCTTTAACTCGCAATTTACTCATAATGTACCATTGTGTAGTATATTAACTATTTTGGATTTGTTTCCTATTCACCATTCCTTTTTCAGCTGTTTTACTGGGAAGGATTCTACTAAATTTAGTACGTTATAAAATATCTTACTCCTCAGTTTTATCACTTTTTTTTACCATTATCTACATTAAAACTTTTAACACTTTATTTTTCTTGAATTTAGTTTTAATCAATCGTGGTTGTTTTTTAATTTAATTTATAAAGTGCTTTGTTAAAGGCTTTCCTCTAGTCTCTTTTACACAAGTAAAAATTGAAATTTATACAAAAAAACTCATTTTTTTGGCTTCTATATTAAATCATTTTAAAATTGTCGCATGCTTCATGACTAATCAAAATATTAATTTTGTTTTACTATTTATTATATTATAGAAGTAATATTAATATTATAGGTTAAAAGTGAATAACAGTGAAGAAGTATTAGTTGTTCCACTTGAAGTTGAAGTAGGAGGTACTTGTGGCCTCTATTCTCCAGACGATGTGCTAGAGTTTGGTGTAGGAGGAAGTCAAGACCCACCGAGACAGGTGAAACTTTGGTTACGTAATTCATGGAAGAAACCTATTAAAGTTCAAGTAAGTATGTTACATGTGCAAGAAATTACTTCAAATATTTTTATTTTAATGACAGTTCTAATTAATAAAACTTGACAGTTTTTGCATTGTGTTTGAATTAGTTGAGACCTTAGATAAGAGATTGTTCAACTTTACAAGATTATATTCAGCTATTATTTTTTTTGTTTTTATATTAATAGCAAAATAAAGCTGTTGTTGCAGGGAGGTGCACAGTACTATGGTAGAAGTTTTACCATATTAGCTCTTTTAAGAGCTAATGGTAGTTTGTTATAGACAAAATAAATTATCACAATTATTACCAATTACAATTAATTTTTGTTTAAAAATACATCTATGAAAAATTATTTTTTGAAATCGTAAGTAATAGTTTATGAAAGGAAATTAACCTCAATTTTGTCCTCCATTTAAACAAGGGTGGAATTTTACAGCGACGTTCTAACTGCTTGATAATAAAGGGTTCAGCAGGAATAGTGACATTTTTTGTTAATATTTTAATATTGATTTCCTTAATTAAGAATTTTTGATCTTTGTAAAAAGCGTGGTTTTTTCTGACAGACATATTCAGTGGTTGAATAGTGATTGATGAGTGCCATACTAGATTCCCAAATAAAGTTAAAATCTTGTGTCATCCTTTTTTTTCTCTCCATATTCATCCTTTTTTAAGAAGACTAATGGGTACAGTGAAATTATTAAGGCAGAAACAAAGTAAGAAATTTGTTTATAAAGTTTATGACCAAGTCTTGTTTTAAAGCAGAATGCTTCTTTTTTTTTTAATCATCAGGTAAAAAAAAAGAATCAAAGTCTTAATTAACCATTGCAAAGATTCGATAGATATATATTTAAAATGTAAATAATAGTGTTAAATACTTTTGTATGAAATTATAACACGATAACTTGGTTTATGATTTTGAACCAAGGCCAAAATACAAGCATGTATTGGAACCTCATAAGATTTCTTGTAAATAAATCTCCTCACCCTAATTATTATGAAATCCAGTATTGACAGTCTTTCGTTATACCTTCATGATTTTCGTTTTATAATTTAAAAAAAACTAACCTCCAATTTACAATTTTAGATATAATTAATACTTTGGTAAACAAAAATTACAGTAGTGTGCCAATTAATAAAAAATCAGAGACGTTTTGTTTATTTCTAGTGTATACTGCTAATCACAGTCATTGCGTGTCTATGGGATGTATAGTTATTATTCTGTCTAAAAGCAATTTCGTATCATAAATAGTGGATTATAGTAGTGTATTTAATTTTTCATCACAAAATCATATTTTTGTGTTTTTGTCTATATAAGATATTGTAACAACAAATTTACAACGCTCCTAGAAAACATTCATAAATTGTTTTTGATTTAGGGTAAGGTGCATATGTGAGTCGTCGGTCTAGGACGAGAGACCATACGGAGCATATGTGGCTGGCTGGTCTATACCAATAGTTATTTTGTTAACATTGTGGTAACGAACATGTTAATAGAACAAAATATGTTGTTTTGCAGTTTTACAAGTGACATTCTCTTTAAAAATTCGATGTATTTCAGAGTTATGTTAGTGCCAGTTATTCCTATACATTTAAAAAAATTTCTTGACACTATTCGACAGATATAAAACACAACAGCTTTCATTTAAAAATCTAGATTAATAAGGAAACTAAAACATAGGAAGTAAATTATCATTTTCTAATTTTATTACATTGTATAACCAATATAAATATATTAAAAGATTTGTATGTATTTATGTAGAATGTGATCAGTATGCCAGTCTCTAGAGCAATTAAAGTAGACTTCCAGCCTGTTAACGTTCCACCAGACGGGACTGTGCCTACACAAGTTGCAGTACTCACCCTAGATTGTAAGTTTAACGTTGATTGTGCACTATAAGAATGATTTTATAAGACATGTAGAGAAATAAAGTGAAAGTTATTTCTTACAAATATTAAAGTAGGACAAAAAATCTCTAAAGTAAAAGAAACATTTAGTTATATTTTCAAAGTTATATAATTATTATTTACCTCATTATAAATTATAAAAAGTGTTTGTTTTATGTATTTGTTCAAATTTAGCTAGAAATTTCCTAAAGTAATGAAGTTCTCCAATTTCACAAAATAGTAATATTTGTGTCTCCACTTACAAAAATTTAAATATATAAATGAAATATAGTAGGTGCGGGAATCAAGTATTTTTACTTTTTTCCTTAAACTGGCTCATTTCGTAATTTTTGATCAGCTATTTAATTTTCGTATGCATTATAGGCCTCAAGAGGGCAGCCAAATTATTGCCAAAAAATTTACAGTGTATGAAATAACTACTTGACTCGCATACCAACAGTATTTTATTTATGTATTTTAAAAAGTAAAATTTTTAATCTTCTAAAGTTATACTCTTTCTAAAAAGTAACACTTATATTTTGTTAAAGTTAGCCCCCTTGGAGATGTGTTTAGTTTTCAACTCAGACCTAAAGTTATACTTTTAACAAAGTGCATAGTTAGGAGTTTTGTTTTAAGACAAAATAAATTATAGTCTTTCAAAAAGTAACACATTTTGTTCAAGATAGCCGTTTTGGGAGATGTATTTAATTTTCAATTAAGACCTAAAGGTATACTTTTAACAAAGTGCATAATTAGTAGTTTCATTTTTAGACAAAAACAAATAATGTAATGCATAAATTTATTAACATTTTTGTATAATTAAGTGTTTTTTTGTAAACAAACATTTTCAAGTTACAAAATACGAATAATTTTTTTTGCTTAGAGCCTAAAACGTTTAATCAGAAATGTTGTGTTTATTTGTTTATTCATATAAGTTTTTGTACAAAGGATTCTAATCTTTAAAAACACCCTTTAACTTCTTCATATCAGCTTCCTCCATGAGCCTCTTGCTCAATGTTCATGAAAATATTTTACTCTTTTACTTATATTTTTTAAACTATAAATTAAAATTAATTTACAATATACTTGACATTACTCTGTATTGAGACAGAAAATATAGTTAAGGATATTTTAAAAAGTTTTTATTTATTTATTTTGAGAATAATTATGCTATTGTTTTATGTGTGTATGTGAGTGTCGCATGTCCATGTGTATGTGTATATGTTGAGACACCCAAATCTGTCTCAAATTAACAGACAATTTTAAAATAATATTTTTTATGTAAAAGAGTTGTAAAGGGGATACAAGTAAACTAGCAACTTATGCTGTGGGGATGAATTAGTTTTAAGCTTGCTTGAATAGATTTATAATATTGTCTGATTCTGACTATCCATGCTAAATATAACAAATCTTTTTCTATTAGAAGGAACAATAATTTTTATTCCGTATTGGAAATAAAATTAATTTTTTTCCATCAGGGAAATTTAAATAAAATATGAAATCATTAAATAAACCACCAGCTTTAAACCACTAATTAAGCCAGGTATATAATAAGTTAAGTAATTATAAATAATGTATGTCATTCTAAGGTAATAATATGTGTTCAAAAATTCAAATAAAAAAATATAATTAATAAATGTTTAACATAATGCCTTAAAACATTAAAAGTGTGGAGTGGGGGACTGTGCCATTGCCTATGAATTCAATCTAGAGAACCATCAGTAGTAAAATTATCATTCAAATTTCTACAGATGTATAAATGTGCAAAACAAACTGTCATTAAATAATATAAATTTCTAAAGGTGTAACTAGCAAATTTAGTAAAAGTGTAACAACTATATATTTCTCAGAACACAAGAGTTATAGAGGTTATGAGCGAAGAAAGTTGAAACCAAAATCTTGAAGAAAGACCAACCAATAAACATTCGTTAATGGTAGTCGGAGGAGGGTAGAGGGGCGATTTTGCCAAAGTAATAATAACAAAACTTTTGTGGCTGAGTTTTTTCTTTTTCACAAGGTATTACGGAAAACACTACGATGGCAGTCTGTGGCTAGATTCTACAAAATAATCATGATAGGAAGCTGAAAGATGTCTGTCGTCAGTTTTATATCCGTTGGTCATAAGCTTGCTGTACCATGATTCGTTGTTTGAAATTTTAAAGTATAATAAATAAAACAGTATTAGTGGTAGCCTATAAAATCGGTCACAGGCGAGTAAAACAAAACTTGATCCTTATGAAACAGGAAATGTCTGTTCCAGGAAAACCATGAGGATCGGTTGCAGTGATAATTTCGGGGCAAGTCAGATTTTAGTAATCTTTAAGCTTTTCAAAATTATTATTTTCATAATTTCTTATTCATATCTGTTGTAAAGGTTTGACAAATTTTTATTAAAATATATATGACCCCTGGCTTAATTTAGTTCTAGAAATTCAATAGCTATACAATAATACATAAATAATCCATAAATCAATTTTTACAACTATACTTTGAGCTTAGCTTGTGAGGTTATGTTAAAACAAATAAAAACATACACAAAACTCACACATTAATCATTTATTGATTCATACACGTTTCAATGACAAAGTTATCATCATCAGTGAATGTTACTACTACAAACTCTCTTTCATTATAATCATATATAAAATTCTGGGTAATTTGATTGGTTTTATATAAAATACAAGAATTTGTATACTGGCAAATCGCTCTCAACACACCAAAGGTACCAGGATCTGGTATACCTGAATAAATCATATCTTGACTTGGTTGAAATTTCACATTTCACACCTGTTGTACCCATATTTACAAGACCAACGAAGGTGATAAAATTGTAAATACGGTTATTTAAACATCAGGGTGAATTCTTGTATGACGTGTAGTAACACCCTCTAGTTTAGGTTTTTTAAACTTCTAGATATAGCCATTAAATTCAAGACCCAGTCAAAACCGGGAGGAAAGGAGTGCATAAGCATGTTGTGGTAGGATTTGGCTGTGTAGTAAGTGTGTGATAAAATCTTGATAAAAAGACGTATGAGATAATATATTCGGAATATAATAATTATGTTTCCTTTTTTTTTTTTATCTAACAAAATTAAGATTAAAGAAATTAAAGAAGATAAGAGAAAGTAAAATCCTCCATAGGATAAGTCTTTTATCTTTATAAAGCAAAAAATTCAAATAGTAGAGTTGATTGACATTTTTTTACAGGGAAAGCAGCACTAGAAACAGGCCATAGTTCTGGTAAAGTAGTAGTGAAGAGCAAACAGAGTAGTCAGAAGCTTGTGATACCTTACACGTTTACAGTATTAGAAGGTGATATTTCATATGACACCCAAGTAACAAGGTTTCATTCTGAGTGTGCACAAATGCCTGCGAGGCCGCTTCGCTTAACTAATAACTTCAAAGTACCTGTGGCAATCACTAGTGCCAATGTATATAAGGATGCTACTAAGCATTTCCAGGTATTGAATATAATTGTTTTTTTTTGTTATAGGATTTTTTTCTTAGATTGGGTATTTAAAAAAAAAATAATGTCTGTTTTTGATGTTAAGAAAACTAATATTTAATTATTTTCCATATTACATATATTTATTTTACTTTTCTATGTAATTTCAATCTTTGTTCAAACATTTGTAATACTGTGCAACAATTTATTGCATTCAAATAAAGAAATATGGTGCTAGTGAAGTAGAGGACCAATTCATATTTTTAATGTCTTCGTCATTGTTGAAATTTTGACTAACGAGGAACTCTTCAAGCACTGAAACAGGGGACATCACATGTACAAGATGTAAACTCTAAGGGGGTTGGTCCAGTTATTCCTATCCAAAATAAATTGGTAGATATTGTGTTTATGCAGAAACATATGACTTCTAAATGGCCTTGGAGCAACATTACACTGAGAAACAGTAGACAATTGCTGCTTGTTCTGTATGGTAGGTCAGAGTTTTCTGAAGGTCACACAATATGCATCATAATTAATTTCAATGTTGCCTTGCAATAAATGTGCTAACAAGGTCTCTTTCCTGTCCCAAATAACATTTGCCATGATATTTTGTGCTCAAATTATCAGTTTCACCTTCTGTTAGTTACGATGCATGTCATTAATTAAATCATGTGCTCTTGCTTAGACTCAGGAGTAATTTAAAACATTGAAAATGTGGAGATACATTTGATAAAATTATTGGGTTAAACAAATTCATATCTTACTGGTCATATTGAGTCAAACAGTAAATTGCAGGTAATGTGCAGCAAATAATTTTTTCTTGGAATAAAACTCCCACTAAGATCACAATTTTCAATAATTCAATTTCTCAAAAACAATAATATATAACACTGATCTTGAAATCTGTGGAAATTTAATTCATAACTTAGAAATTGATACTTACATAATTTGTTCTACATTACAAACCAAGTTTCTGAAATTGTAGAAAATTAGTCAGGGCATGGATCATCATACTTAATGACCCATCCATCTATCCATCATAATTCCCATACATTTTCAAACTTTAGTGTTACTCATTGCATTATCACTATAAACTTATACATGTACCAGTTAGTGTAGAAACCATTGTTACGATTACCAAACCCATACTGCCATGGTCCACCCATCCTCCTTTCTACCCATTATACTTCTTTTCCCCCTGTGTATCCGATGTTAATGCATAGGTCATTGAGCTGTTAATATTTATGGTTTAAATATATACAGGGTGAATAATTAAATTTTAAAAATTTTCACCTTATGCTGCACATCTGAAAACAACCAGCTGAAAATATATCTCATACACCGAATCTCCTTACTTCTTGACGATGACCAGTAAAATGGCAAAACAACCAAATAGACTAGGTCAAAATATGACCTAAACACTACAATACCAGTTAACTACAGGCACCTGTGAACTGTCAAGTAAGATCTGCTGATGAAATATATTCCCAGAAAGAATACTTTTAAAAAAACAACTCATTTAATGTGCAAATTCAAATTTTCAATGAATTCTCAAGGGTGAACTCTTTAATAAAGGTATCCCTCTGTAATAAGATTGTATTACATTTATATTATGTTTTTTGGTAAAACAACAAGTTTTATAATTTGGTTCCACAGGAATTTTCATTACAGAATTAATTGAACTTTTAACTAATTTAAATTACATTTTACTAACTCAAAAGATATGTCCTGTTACTTTAAATTTTTTTATGTTGATTTGCCAAAAAAAATACAAATTGAATGGTGACATTAGAAAATACAAAAATATTATTTTTTTTTTAATTTTTGAAAATGTCTTAAGAATTTCTCTAAGAATCTTTTTATTTCAAATATTAATATAAAAGTTTGTAATTTTGTGTTCAGACATTCTTTATGGGCCAGTTTTTGTTAATATTAATTTTTTTATGCACACATAATTTACACAAAACATATCGCATATTTCTTAAATATCTTATAACTAGACATAACATATAATAGAACATTTTATATTATAAATATAAAGTTAAAAAGATAAATATTTAATTTAATGAATAAAAAAATAATCATTCAAATTTTTTTCTTGATTGCAAATTATTAAAATTTTTGTAAAAGTTATCAAAAGTTTTAACAATATTAAAAAAAATTGTTCTTATTTAGTAATTCTCTAAATATTTAAAACTTACAGCATTTATATACTTTCATCTATTGTTTCTGAAATTTTGATTACCTGATAATGATTACCTCTAATTTTATGGTCAAAACCATCAATTTATTTATAAATTACCTTTCCTTAATTGTAGATTAATTGACTTTAATGTTCAATAAACTACTGAAGTTATTTGTTAAGCACTTTATACTATTTATATTAATTAATTTAGATTATTTTATTAATGTCGTATATAGATTAATATCTTGTAGAAATTTAAGCCTTTAAAAAGTGAAAGTGACGTCATCGTTTCAGTAAAGTTTAGATAACACCGCTTTATTTTATTTTAAAGTTTTTATATTTAATTTGTATGATTGTACATTACTTGATCGTAACTGATTTATTCTGAGCATCCAGCTACTGGATCCATTCCTCTATTGACAATGATCGTCAAACCCAGACTTCTGTTGGTGACAAGTTTGCACTTTTTCAAAATAACTTTATTTTGTAACCGTTTGAGATAAAAAATTATATTTATTCTACCATGAAACTACTAGATTATCAAGAAATTTATCTGAAATTTATTGTAGTTGTCTTTTATTTCAACTGCGGTTTTACACAACTAGCTACGCGTGATTTTACTTTTCACTATCACGACTTGAAATCTAAAACTTGAGTGACTCTCTTTGTCCGATTTTACCTTTTTATCCTTCCTACTCATACTTATTTAATTTAATTTTTTCACAACAAGGCTGTTAATTTTGCTAATCTCTGACCTTTGCTCAGGCCGATTATACTTTGAGTTCTACATATTTCAACATTGCATAGTTTTGACATACTTTATTTCAAATTATAATGTATACAAATTAAATGAATTAATGCATGTTCTTTTTTGAATTATCGTAAGGATGTGTCAATAATATGAACAAAAAATATTAATTTACTGCAGAAACATAATATGACTATACCTAAGGGAAAGTTCTTGGTGGAATATAGAAGAAATGATGTGTTTCTTTTATGTACTGACACAATACATAAACCACTTAATCACTTAATCAAACCACTTAATCAACAAAACTGGATTGAAAGTGAAATTGATTAAGTTTTCAAAACGTAGCCCTAAGATAGTAAATTAATAAATTTCTTTGATTCACAAATAAACTATTTAAGTGAATTAAATTTCCTTTTAAACGCAATAATATTATTAGAAAAGCTAAAGATAGTTATAAAAATGGCAAAATAAAAGTGTTGTGTATAAAATTAATTCCAAAGCGTGTGATATGTGTTATGTAGGACAAACTGGTAGAATTTTAAGAACAAGAATGAATAAACATAAAAATAATATAAGATATATTATATTGTTATTTCTGACCATATTAAAAAAATTACTAATGAACATGAAATTGACTGGGATAATATAGATATTTTACATAAGGAAAGAGATTGGAAAAAGAGGCATTTTGCTGAAATGTGGTATATAATAAAACAAAGAAGAAACTCATTGCATAAAATTACATAATTAAATGAATTTTACATCTCTAAAGATATGAATCTTCAGTAGGAAAAATATAAATGAAATTTAACATAGTGTTAAATGGTGCCTTTGTTATTAATAAGTATGGAAGAGTTTGAGCATGTATCTGTGATTTGATTATATCAATTGTGACCAAAATATGACCTGTCTAGTAGTGCAATTTGACTTGTATTTACATGTTGAAAACGTACGAACAATATATATAAGCCGGAAACTGTCTTAACGCAGAAGCGGAATAAGCAAAAGGATGAGTGATACGTATTTACTACGTCCTAGTTCTGCATAAGCCGGAAAATCTTATCATATGTATGCTGTAAAATATAAAGTTACAATGACTTCCGTTTAGATAAAATACAGTTTATAATTTATTTTTTTACCATAACAAAATTCACAGATTGGTCTGCTTAATTGTAACGGATCGTATATATTTCTGAGAATTCTGTAACAACGTTAAGGATTGCTGATATGCACAAGATAACGCAATGGTATACAAACATCCATACGATAGGCTATGTATCAGCACTCGTTTCCTTCAAGATAACGCAATGAATGGTTTACAAACATCCACAGCCAGAGATATTGATTGACATATTGAAAGGCGAGAGACCGCTTCATTCTAAAAGGCAAAAAACATGCGCAAATAGAAGGAAAAGAAGAAATTGAAGATGGACCAGTCGTAGAAAACAAAATAAAAATATTTGGCGAGGCTTTAATGAAAATTTGTGAGTTAGAAGATTTCGTGGTACGTATTAACAGCCCTGAAATGCATCACCATTTGTTACAACTAAAAACAATAACTGAAACACAAGCAAGTAAAACAAACCTTTTAAAACAAAAGTCAATGCTAGATTTTTTCAAGCCTAATTGATTTTCTTTTATTTTTATGTAAGCCTACTATGTACAGTATTTAGCTTAAATACAGTAAGAGGAAAAATGTAGTTTTTAATAAATTGCATCATTAATTCATACATTTTGTTGACAAGTGTATAATTGTGTTTGAGTTTTATAGTTTTCTATTAAAAATGTTTTATGGAGAAAGATAAAAGGATGCTGCATTAAAAGGTTAGATTTTTATTATGTAATGTAGGTTTTAACATTTTCTGTAGTGTGCATAGCCAACACCACCTAGAAAACAAGGTTTGCAAGTTGTGACGTCACAGGGCACAGGCTACGGGCTGTCATTAGGCAATCAAGATAACCGATATTACTGTTGAATGACGTTTATTTAGATGTTAAAATGTGATAGTTTTCTTGTGATTTAAATACACTTGCTTTATATGTTGAAGTGTTATCTCTGTAGGAAATTAACAGTCAGTACTTAATCGGAAATAAATACTTTAATTAAATACTGGACACGATGATAATTAATTGTCCGTTATCTATGTGGTGTTGGTACAGCGCCATACAGCTGATAAGTAGAAATAATAGTCTTATAGCTAAGAATCCCCACGGCCTACCCTCACCCCAACGCTAAAAATAGACTTGGCAAACGTTTTGTGATGTTACCATCATATAGTACACTGCTACTGTATAAGCCGGAAACCTGTCAGACGGAAAAAAATGCTGGTCCCATTGGATTCCGGCTTAAACAGGTTTCACTGTACTAAGTCAAAGGATTTCATACATTTTTCAAGAATAAAGCCATATCAGATAAAATTATTTAAACACAATACGTTTATTTCCACTTCAGGCAAACGGTTGAATGGAAATCAATTTTGAATATTTGTTAATTAATTTAGGTAACCTAAGAGAGTTTTCAGTCCCTTAGGTTATTCAATTTTTTGTTAATTTTGATTTTAAGTTAATATATTTTGAAATAAAATTTTATCTAAAAGAAAATTAAATTGTTTATATGACCTTATACTGCAAAACGTTAGGTATCTTCTATGGTTGGGTAGTCTTTTGGCCTGTTCACAGCTTCCATGGGGTTTGGATTTAGACTTCACTGCATACATGGCGTTGGTAAATTTTGTTAAGTTCAGCTTTTTTTTTCATTTTCTTGGTCGAGATGTTGGTAGAAACATATATGAGCCACAGCTCATATATTTGTACACTCCCCGGGTCACATCGTAGCACTTTATATGGACTTCTTACTACATATTGGGTCGTTAATGGTTCTGCGTGTATCAATACGTCCACTCTCGATGACCGTTCAAACTGTTCTCACTAAGCGTTACCTTTGGCTTCGTCTTCTCCAATTTCTTCAAACTTCCGCCTTTACGATGTCCATCTTACATTTTTAACCAATGAAAAAGCCGTTGCTATGGTGACTGACTTTGTTTATTTTGTAATTTTGAATTTTATTTAGTTTCAATTTTTGTGAAAGATTTTTCTTTACTCCAATGTGTTATTTAAATTTTTTACCTTCCATTTAATAATCTGTTTGTCTTTATTTCTTCTAATTTAATTAAGTTGCTGTTTCTTCTAGTTAACTCCAACTTCGACGGTAGCGCTGTCGTTGCAGTGTGGCAAGATCGTATGAACCATCTCCCCACGCGGTTTTTTTACTGAAACTAATATAACTTCATGTTGGATAACCTCAATTTTTTAGGCTATTATGTTTTAAATTAAAATTTGCATCTTTACAGAAATACAACTCTCCCTAGCTATGCCTAATTTACTTTCCGCACATTTTTATACTTACAGTACAGTCTCGCTAATCCGGTCTCCGGTAATCCGGACATCCGGCTAATCCGGACGGCCCAAAGTTTTGTTTAGTTATAGTATTTTACAGTGCACAATCAGTCTGCCGTTCACAAAAATATTTATTTTTATACGTCTATATTTGTTATTTTTTAAAGGGGGTTTCCTACTCTAATAGACAAATAATATAATTTATTCATTAAAATATGAATTTACCATATTATTTGTTTCTTTTGCCTATTAAAGTATCAGAGACATCTTGCGATAAACGAAAGATAAAGGACGTCAGGTCAGTTGTGTTGTCGGACGGATGCCACCTTTACTGCTTCTCGCAAGATTTCTGCTCAGTTGTCATTTAATTCTAGTGCGATATTGATCTGTGTTTTTTATTTACGTCTCGTTCAGTGTTCAGTGAAAATGGCGAATAAACGTAAGTCAGTGACAGTGACAATGGAATAAAAACTCCAAGCTTTATTTTGTATTGATGGGGTTGAATCGCTTACTAAAATTGCAAGAGTTAGGCGTGGGAAAACAAACTGTTTCCGATTGGAGAAAAAGCGACAGGAAATTTAAGATTTTTTTGCAAAAATGGTTAGTAAAGACAGTTTAGGCGGCAAAAGCACTTTAAAAAACCAAAAAATGAAACCTTAGTTTATGCTTTGTTTGTTTGCTTTTGCCAACAACGGGAACAGGGTGTTCTATTATCGGGTGTAAATTTGCAAACGATCGCGTTGAAACTGAATGAAAAGTTAAAACCCACACATTTTACTGCCAGTGTGGATTGGCTGTCACGGTGGTAGGAACTACACGGCATCCGTCAACTCGGAATAAGTGGTGAAATTTTGTCAGGTGACAGTGATGCCAGTGAAAAATTCAAAGACAAATTTGGCAAGTTTCTCAGAGATGAAAACTTACAACCTTGTCAGGTGTTCAACGCTGACGAGACCGGATTAAATTATAAAATGTTCCCAAAAAAAACTTTAGCTTCCAAATTAGATACAGTAGCAAAGGCCATAAAGTTAAGAAAGAATGTATGACTTTGCTGCCCTGCAGTAATGCTTCTGGCGATCTAAAATATCCACTTTTGGTGATAGGGAAATCCGCAAAACCTAGTGTTTTTAAAAATGTAAATTTAAGTGTTCTACCGGTTCAATACAAGTTCCAAAAATCAGCGTGGGTGAACAGTCAAATTTTTAAGGACTGGTATTTTGAAAACTTTGTTCCAACAACAGAAAAGTTTTTAAAAGAGAAAAAACTCCCTCAAAAAGCGGTTTTACTCATTGATAATGCGCCATGCCACCCAAATGAAGAATTGGTTCATGGTGACATTTTTGTTAAATTTCTTCCTCTTAACGTCACGGCTCTCATTCAGCCGACGGAGCAAGGCGTGATGGAGGCGATAAAACGGGAATATAGGAAAAAGTTAATTTTATCACTTTTGTAACAACAAGAAGCAGATCCAGCTACACAATTTATTGAAATTCTTAAAACAGTGACTAAAAAGGATGTCATTTATATGGCTGCAGAATCATGGGAGGAAATTCAACCGTCTACACTCCAAAAAAACTGGAAAAATTGTGGTCTGATATGCCACAGGAAAGTGAAAAATTCGACAGTCAACCTACTAATGATGACGCGGAATTTGTTCAGATTTGTCAACAATTGGAGGGTTGGGTCGAGTTGAAAGAAACTGATATTTCCGAGTGGATTATCAGTGATAATGACATTGGTTATCAAGTGCTCAATCGTCGCGGTGTGCACTGCAAACGCAGAAAATGACAGCTCGAAATAGGAAGACTACACAGACGAGCCGGACAGTCCAACTCATGATGGGACGGCTGCAATGCTGGAGGGGTTGATGACTTACTTTGAGAAACAAACTGATACGTCAACTGCGGAGCTACTGACCTTGAAACGCTTACGAGATCGTACTGTAAAACGACGTCATTCATAGTTAAAACAAAATAACATTACGGACTTTTTTCACTAAGTTTTTTAAAGTTTATTTTTGTTTCAGTTTCATTTTTGTTTCAGTTTTTTGTGCGTTTATACAGTATAGTGTAAATAACTTTATGTCAATACATTTATTCAACGAGGAAGATGCTTTGAAATTTATTTATGTCATACCTTTTCTGTTACAATTACAGGATTTTTTGCTAAATAAGCTATGAAATACTGTACTGTATAGCTATATTTAGGCCTCAATTTCACTAAAACTACAATTTCAATATGTTTCCCCGCCTAAAACACATATTGTATGCATTTGTTTGGCTTTTTCCGTCTAATCCGTACTTTCGTTGATCCGGACAGGGTCCGGTCCCATCAAGTCCGGATTAGTGAGACTGTACTGTATATTCACTATCCCTGATTACATTTGGTCAAAATTAATTTAATAAGTTACATTTTGGCTTCGTCCTATAGGCCTCACTTTTACTGTTTCATTTAAATCGGTCTATTAGCCGTTAGCCTAATTAATGTTGTTGGTTTATAATTTATTCTAACATTCCCTGTTTGTCTATTTAGTTCTAATTACCTTAGTTTACATTGATTTTCCCTATATTTAACATTTTTATTATAATACTATGAAATAATTGGAATATTAGTTGATTGATCTATTTAACTATTCTAGGCTTAGTTACATTTATCTGTACTAATACCAGATTTATTTGGAACGATCATTCTGGCCGTTGCACTACTGTATATAAGAGACAATGACAAAACGCTTGGACGCCCGAAAACCTAATGTGTATCATAAGATTGTAAACAAATGTCAGCTAATCTCGGCTATAAATAGTCTAGGACGTGACATATACATTATCCATGTCTGTCATATACATTATTGATCTTTATGGCTTTGTGACACAAGTAGACACTGTGCGACAAAATGGTTCTCAAGAAACTTAGATCGCACATTAAAGCTAAATCAATGCTCACAAAAAAACAGATGAAAGTGACAGATTTTTTTGTTAAAAAGTGAAAGTATTATGTGTAAAGGAAATTACATATGTATATACATACTTAATTTTGACATATACTTATGTACGTATTGTAAATAGTTAGACATGTAAATGTACATATTATAATCCGTCAAATACATAGACATTTTAAATTATTTTCTGTATTTATTTTGTCCTCTGAAGATTATTTGTGAATTGCATTAACTGGAATCATTATTTGTGTAACTTATGGTATAATAATCTATTATCGATCGTTTTGCGTATTCTTTGTTCATAGCGGATTATCTGGGGAATTCGTTATCCGGCGTTGTCGGGCCACCCTTTTCCACAGATAATCAGGAGTTTACTGTATATATATAGTTTTTTATTAGCAGTAACATCTAACAGTCATTTATAAAAACTTTTTGTATTGGTTTTGTAATAATTTTTAAAAATTCTATTTATTGATATTATTGGGCCAAAAAACTGATATTAATCAAACACGTTTCACAGTAGATCAGTGCATTTCTTCAATGCTTTAAGTCTTTCCCGCTTTCCTGCTAAAAACAATTGTTAAAAAACCTCAAGATGTACAACAGAAAACTCTACATTTTATTTAGTTTCCCTTATGTTTTATAATCACAATTTACAATCCAAATTAAATAAGTTTGAAAATAAAATTTGTTATGTCACTGATATGATGATTTAGTCATTGTAAAACTTAATTAATTGAGTATTTTTCATTTGTCTCATTTGTTTATATTTATTTATAACATAATGAAAAATTTATTCATAAGTAATTTTTTTTAACACTTGGAAAAATATAGTTTAGGAGTTGGAAGGTAAAAGATTGGAATTTAGATAGAATGAAAAAAATCATGCTGTTATATGTAAAAAAATAATAAATTTGTAAGTAGTTTTAAGTTTTATGAATTATTAAAAAAACTTGATGAAGCAAAACAAGCTTGTTTCCTTATAGCTTTGATGGTTGATATACTATTTTGAATAAATGCGTATTTTTAATAAATATTAGTTGTCTAATGAATATTTATAAAATATTATTTGAACAGATTAGCAAATTTAAACCTCAGATTCTTCAGCCAGGACAAAAGGCAAAACTTTTAGAGGTTGGAATTGTCCGAGGCACCACTGTTTCACCAGATGTAAAATTAGAAACTCTCCTTGTTTTAGAAACAAATCTTTCTACATTTGCAGTTCCATTGCTTTTTTGTGATGGAAAATTAGTTAAGGTAAGTTAGTTTGATTGTATTGAAAGTCCTCTAATTATGTGCTATAATATTATAAAAACATTGTATATGGAACATATACGACAATAATTGTTTATGTCGTCCTATTGTATTATTGTAATGTTTGGTACTTGAAGAGTGTCACAAAAATATGTGCGTAATATTTATTGTATTTGTCTTCATCCACAAAAATAGAACAAAAGTTATATGTGTAACACACCAATAGTAACAGAAATGGTTGGTAGATAACAACTGATTCACTTTATCAGATTATAAAGATTAATGAATGCAGTCAAGATTTTTATTACAGTCCCTTAGTTTTTGTCTTTAATAAAGATTTATTGAAACTAAAGTCTTACAAATTATTCATAAAAAAGGTATAAAATTGTTATTGTTTAGTAAAGTGATTAGTACAAAATTAAGGCAGGTATGATGAAAAATATATTATGAAAAACCAATTTAGGCAAGAATAGATGTGTGTGCTATTTAAGATGTATGTAAAATCTCGATTTATTGTTTCCAGCTTATGAGTAAAAATATTAGTGTTGATAATGGACATAAGTTTTGTTTTTTCTTCAAACACGATTCCAGTTTCAGGTGATACTGTTATTTCAATTTTCATGATAAATTTCGTTAGCCAAATCTTTTAACATCGTCTTTTGTTAAGAATATCTGACTGTAAACATAAGTTGACTTACAAAGAAAACAACACAGTAAGTTCAAAAAATTGAAAATACTAATAAATTGTATCCTTGTTTACATTATAAAAACAGCAGCAGCTCCAATTAGAACTAGCAGAAATGGTCGAAGAACTCATGTTACAAATTTTACTGACAACGGTATTTATTGCTTCAAGCATGTTTCTATCTTATAAAAAAAACAAAAAAAGGGTTTGTTTCAAATTTATTAAATTTTTTTTATTCCTTGGCATCCCTGCCACTACAATTACTCAGCATAATATGTTTATAATCTCACAGATATTCAAATAATCTTTACGCACTCGTGGTATAAATGTTGCCTTCAACACATTCAAGCCTATGGCCGAATATAGAATAGGCCATTTAGTGTATAGCTAGGGATCCAGTATTTATTTCCATAGCAATGTAATTTCCGCTTATTCTTGGTTTTATTGATATTGGTTTTTATTTTGGTTATTCTACTTTACATGTAGCTTACTTTAAGAAGCGATTCACTACGCAAAATGTAGCTTTTAGACAGTGACTGTGTGTGTGTGTGTCGTAAGCAGCTTTAAGTTATACCACACCAAATAAATTATTTTCAGTGTAGTATAGTGTTTATTCAAGTGTTTTTTATTCATTGAAAGTATTTCCATAACTCCCACCAAATATAATAGAATAGGTTGTGTAATTATATAGGCCAATATCTCTAAATTAAGTTTTCTTTTAGTTTTAAATTGATCTGTAACATGTAATATTTATTGTAACATGTAATATATGTAGTGAAGTGCATTGATGTACAGTGTTGCTATTTTATGTTTTTTGACTTTTTTATACATTTTTCAAAGGAGCATAAGACCATCATATGTAAGTAATCAATTCCTAAGTATATTTTTTATAAAAGCTTGTTTCATTCTCTTTACAAACATGTATAATTTGTTGTAAATATGGTATTTATTATAAGTCAGGAGTTTATTATATTTGACTTGAAAATCTCCAGGCAGATAGAGACGGGGGCCTACTAAAAGACTACGCTTCAAAGTGTTAATAACTAAAACTTCCCAAAACACTAGAAAATATTCAAAGACTGACTACATATTACAGAAAAACAGTTTACCATGACCAGTGTTAAATGTACTATGTCTAACTGTCTAAATATACTCAGAATGACTAATTGGGTGCTAGAGAAGCTGGATATTTTTTAAAACTAAAAACATTCTATTCTCTGTATTTAAAATATTTTTTGATGGGGTATGGGAAGAGCACATTAGGGTTATTATTGCTTGTTATAAACTAAATTACTTTATCTGAGATCTATAAATTGCCCTTTCAAATATTTTCATATATGATGTTTGATTTTAATATACTTTTATTAAAACAAATATTGTTATTTTTGCAGGTAATAGTGTCTGGTAGGAATGATACAGATCTTGATTTTGGCACTGTGGGAAGTGGGTCAGAGAAGAAAATTTATTTTGCATTAATGAATGAAAATCCAGTGGATGTTAGGATTGTTGAGTGGGGAACGGTTCTGTCAGTAGGTAGTCTTTTTCTGGTAGCCATTGAGCCTGGTAATCGGACTAGTTTGTTTTCTAAACTAGATTGGGAAAATACTGTGATACAGGTAATTATTTAGCAAAGAAATAATATTAGAAAAATCATATTGACTTGAAACGTTTTTGTTGATATTGCAGAATATAATTACAAACATTAAAATGAAAAATGATCCTAATTGTCTATGTAAGAAGTTTTGATTTGTCTGTCCAAAAAACAATTTCCATCTTATCAGGGTATGTTCATGCATTCAGGGGATATTGACCTATAGAAAATGATGCATAAAAAGGAAGTATGTCTATTTTCATTTTCAACCCTTCTAATTTTATTAGAGGGCTCATCAGAATCATTAGTCAGTTCATCTAAAGGCCTACTAAAAATCAAATCAGTACCTTTAGGAATGAAAAATCTCGATATGCTGATTTTGTTTGTCTAAGTTGTTCATCCTTCATGTTTAGTTGATATATGCGAGGATGTTTTATCACACCGTCCCCACCAATCGCAGTAAGCACAATCAACCTCTTGTTTGCTTTTAAATGCTGACATCATATAATTTCATTATTAAATAAATTAATAAAAACTATAATAGAATTATAATAAATATTCACTAACTGTTATGGAACAAAACATGTGAAACTGTGCCGAATGTTGCCGGGAGGCGAGAGAAAACAAAAGACTTTAAGCTTTACAACTTCTTGTTTGAAAAAAAATATTCACATCATATAGTTTCAGTAATCACTACTAAACAAACAAATAAAATTAATATGATTAATATGCACTAAATCTTTTGTTTTATTACAATACCAAACACCTGTAAAACATTGTCCAATATAAGGCGCCCTTAGTTTTTGCGCACCGGGTGTAATCTTGCATTTGTGTGGAGCCCTGCCGTTGAGTCAAAAACACGATACCCTACTGTAGTTGGAAGAAAATAATACAACTAGATACAAATTCTAACTTATCAGTATGTTTGTTAAAAGAGCTAAGATAATTTTTGATTTTTTTTTTCAGAAACAGTTTATACATTTTTCTTACTAAGGAAACGATTTATTATTAAAAAAAACTGCTGAAGCTATATTTCCCCCAAAATGTTTCTAGAAACCCGAGAAATTTCTTGAGATTTTCCTCGATCCTAGATTGCCGGATCCCCTTGCTTGCAACATGAAACCATAATCAATTACTAAGACTGTAGTTGAAGTATCTTTTTCCAAATATTGTAATATTTATCATTTAGCTGCAATTTAACCTGTGAATAAACAAATTTATTAAGAAGTTTAAATTTTTAAATATACAAAATAAAAAAGGGATGGTGTTTGTTCAAGTTGCAGTCTATGACAAAACAAGTGACTAGTGATAATGAAATAATTGGGATTTTGGAACCATTAAATTTAAGCCACAAATGCTACTAAATGTTTTTCTTAGGAAGTTTTTTTAATAGTTGCTTTCTTAAATTAAAACATAAATACCAGTACAAACAGCTTGTTTCTAGTTTTAACCAAGCTTTAGTAATTGTTTACATAAGAGATAGAAGTTTTGTTAGATTTTGTACTGGCTTTACATGTATTTTTCTGATTTTTTGCACTAGAGGAATCTTTGAAAGCTCAAGTACATTTTTTTTGAAAACTCTAGGAAGCTTAAGTTTTCTTACTAAGAGTATAAAAGACTATGATTTCCAGTTGACTTTACACAGACACTGAATTATTACTAACTTAAAAGCTTTGAGCATTTGCCTGTTTTTGAGAATTATTTTTTGCCTATTATTTGAGGAAAGCTCTACAATTAATACCTGTTTTTTAGTACTGAAAACTAATAATATTCAGTTATTATTAATCCTTCAGTTATTGATTTGAATTTGATAGGACCATTTACAGATAGTTTTTTTATAAGCTGAAAGTTTTTCACTGCTCAAATCCAGCTCTCTTATCCCTTACTTGGTTTTGATATTATGAACCCAAAAATTTATGCTTTTAATTTAAAAGAAGCATCTATCTGATTTGATTAGAAAACATCTTTGCTTCTTTGAAAATGATTGAGCTGGAAATTCAGTTTCTTAAACAATCATCTTGAAGAAATCACTTCGTTAGTTTTCATTTTAGCATCATGTGATGAAATAGTAGTTTTTAATCTCTATATATTTATGTAATTGATGAAAAAAAGAAGAAAAACAACCATTATTTATATAATTTTTCATCACACTTATTGAAAAAACTTACCCACAATTCTTTTGAATGTAATATTATAAATGAAAGTACATTAAAATCAGCTTAATACGATTTTCAAGGGTTAATAAAAAAATAGCGTCTTAAGCTAGAAAACTTCTTATACGGGAATAGAAAATACTGTAATACCAATAAAAAGATACTGTATTTATTCACCATTATAAGTGCTGTATTGTGCTCACATATTCACCAAAACATTTTTATCACTTTTTTAAACAAAAATCATTAAATAATGAGAGATGAATGTACGTACAAAAAAATAGTAGATATAAAATTTGTAAGTCTTTTTTTCAGAAACTTTTAAAAAGTACTTGAATTTCATTCTCTATTAAACTCTGATATATTTTTTAGTATGAATAATTTTTTATTGTTATAGAAAACATCAATTGGTCCTGGAGAGTATGTGTTATTTCGATTAGTTATTAATGCTGATGGGGACATTGGTGAATCGTATGGAAATGTTTGGGTAGAAACAGAATTTGAACGAATCGATTTTGATGCACATGTGAAAATTGAGCATGGGAGTCTTCAAGTTTCACCTGATCCTATAGAGTTAGAAGACTGCTTTCCTGTAAGAAAATATGTGAAGAAATTTTACATGAATTATCAGTTAGTTAATATAATTTAATTTTAATTTTGTTTTAAAATATTATAAGTAACATTAAAATAGGACACTTAGAATCATACAATTATTTTGGAACTACTATAAACAATGAGGCAAGTAAAGAGCATGTAAATGAGAATTTAAAAATACAATGATGTAACGTATATTTTGAAATATTCTGTGATGGATGTTCAAGAGGATGTATTGGCTGCTATCTTTTGCTTTGAAGGGTTTCTTTTTAAGTATGCAATTTCAACATTTCTTCTGAATTCAATGAGATTTAAGGTAGAGCAGGACAGGTTCCTGTATACATTCTAGGTATTTACAATACCCATGTCAAGCTTTTGGATAAACACCAGTATTCTTTTTTACAATGAATAGATACGTTATACTTCCCAACTAGCCAATCATGGGGGATGGTTATCAACTCATCCACCTATGTATTTGCTGTAGGATTTTATGACATTTGGTTTTTGGAACAGACATCTGCCTTGACAGCTTCTTGCTTTTCTGTGATGAATGACTCAGGGGATAAACAGTGTCAAAATTTGCCCCAACTGTGACATATTTGTCTTTCTACTTGACAATTAAAACATCACTTTCTGAATCAAACACAGAATCAAAAGTGCCACTTGGTTTTCAGGACAAATCCTACCAACATCTCTTAAATGA
Organism: Prosapia bicincta; assembly: GCA_036971475.1. Classification (NCBI taxonomy): domain Eukaryota; kingdom Metazoa; phylum Arthropoda; class Insecta; order Hemiptera; family Cercopidae; genus Prosapia; species Prosapia bicincta. The sequence goes on along the minus strand of JBAIZL010000004.1, from coordinate 91,906,798 downwards.
GCAAGCAAATCTCTGCTGGTAAAGAGATCGTCGAAAAGTTCCTGGTGGCTTTTTGCTCTAGAACGGATCAAACATATTTAGAAAAACACAAGACTCTAAAACCAAATCTTCTCTTTTGTTTTGAACTACTTCCTTACCACAGTCTAAATTGAAGTTGAAACAGTATCCACTTGACAGAATTAAGACTGATTCCCTAAGAAACTATATGGCCAGTTTACTTGAAACACAAACTGGCTTCAGTTTCCAGAGAAAGGCCTGACCCAATGAATCTTCAAACACATGACATGAACTCTAATAACCAATGAGTCATCAAACAAATCCCAGATGGTGATTGTAGATAAGGCAGACAGTGCTATACAAAGTCAGTTTCTGGCTCAACTCATGCCTCAGTGTTCCAGAGTCCTATAATTATTACAGCATGATTCAAAGATGTCTCACACAAAGTTAAAAGAGAATCACACTTTTGCTGTTCTTCAAGTGTATATTCTGTGAAGCATAATAAATATTTTCTGGTAAATGTTTCAAATTTGAAATGTATTCTTTATACAAAAATATGAAAACCAAACAGAGTGTCTGACTCGAAATAATAGCTCCAAATTAAACTGTTCTAAAATGTATTAAAAGGGACTTTAAATGAGAAAGTATTTATTATAATATAAGTATTATCTTCTTCCATACGTAATAACAAAAAAAGCAATAACATGCTATGGGACAAATTGAATATAAGTAAAATTTGTGGCTTCTATTTATAGGATGCTGGTTATTAATTAGTTTAACAAAAGCAATAATGAGCGTGTATTTATTTTTAGTCAGGATGTAATAAAAGGATTGCATTTTGTATTAACCAAGGCACAATTTGTGTATAGTTTTGTGGATATCAAATAGTGCAGCTGCCAATAAATCACGACTTTATCATTGAAGGGATACATAATTAAGTCATATTTTCCCAATAATATTAGTTCTAAGATTAACTTTCCAGTAATACAGCAGAACTTGGTCCCTTATCTTCTAAATTATTGAGGTACTACTGTATTTTGAATGCATGGTTCCTTTTACTATTTAAATAGGAAAAGAATTTTGTCTGCTTCTATCTCTTATAGTGACAAACCATTTTTTTAAATGTGATTAAAAAAGAAGAGATGCATCTGAAATTAATCAAATGTTTTAGTATGTTTCTTTTCTTGTATGTTATATTATGTAAAATGACTTGATTATTACCATAGTAAATTTTTAAGTTTCCTAGAAATCATATACAGTGTATAATGTGTCAGACATCTATTGGATAATAGAAGGGTACTTCACAAATATATTTAAAGTTTTCGAGTTCTCAACACCTAAAACAGAACTCTTGTTTCTTACCAGTTCAAAATGAATATTTGTATTTAGACCTTGTTAAAAAAATAATGCTTTTACATTGACTTAATTTTGGTATTTCTATTAATATTTTGCCCATTATTGTAGATACTATCTGCCCGGCCAATCTATGCTGATCCATAACACTGTCATGAAGACTGTTGAAGATATTAACTTATTACAGTATTATATAGTCTATTGTCCTCCCTCAACTTATAACTTACCATTATTCAGTAGCCAATTTCCTTGCTATAAATCTTGCTGCCTTATTGGTACATAAAAACATTTTGATACCATTTTTTGTATCATTTGTGAATCTCAAGGAGTAATTTTGTGTATGGTAATAAGCATTACTGAAATCATTTGGTTAGAATGTTAGTAATATTTTTAACAATGTGATGTCTTTTAAGGGAATTATTGTATATTCCCTTAAAATACTTTTTAATTATTTTTAAAAAGACTTTTCAATTGTTATAAGAAAAAGTATTATTTACTTTTTCTGTGAACTCCCAAAGCACATATATTGCTATTCAGAATTTAATAATATTTTAAACTATACATCCATTGTTAAAATGATTCCCTATTACTCAAATTTCCCTTGAGGTTATTGAGAAATAAAATAAAATAAAAAAGGGTAAGGTCATCTTAATTTAAAACTGATTTTTTTCAATGTTTTGAATTTTTGGTAAAATAAAAGCTTAGTAATAAATTTTCAAAAAACCCTCTAGATTTAATTTTATGTATTATTTGCAGGGAAGGATATGCTCGCATAAGTTGCAAGTACAATCACTATTCTCAATAGCAATGGCAGTCACAGGTGTAAATAGCATACCCAATGACCCACGGTTGAGGTTTATACCTACTACTCCACCGATCCTTGAACCTTCAGGGTCAAGTTATCTGGGTGAACTAACTTGGGATGCTGAAGCTTCAACATTCTTTGATAATTACCTAGGAATCTCTCAGGATACTTCAGGTGATTAATATCCATAGATTAAATCAAATTAAAATTCACATGTAGAAATATTATATAAAAAATGTTATGTGCTGTAGCAAAACACTGATACAATAGTTGTTCAACCCATTCATCGTGTTTGACTCGACAATCAAAGGAAAACAAATTTGTAAAACAGACATTGGTAATTATAGTGTTTTCATTGATAAATCTTACAAAAGTAGCCACTTTTGGTTTGCTTGATGTATCACTAGATTCATCTAACTTAATGCTACCATATTAAGTCATTTAAGTTTATCTACAACTTAAATTTTAACATCTTCATTCATTTTTTTGATTCTCTGAGAAATGATGTTATTGGAGATTGCTTTCTTCTTAACTGTTTTTTCATAATTACAGCCAAAGTTAATTTTTGTGATTAATTTGGCCAGCAAGCTGGTATAACATAAGCCTTTATGGAAGTACAAAATTTAATTCAAGCTTGCTGGCATAACATAAGTCTTTATGGAAGTACACGATTTAATTCAAGGTTACTGAAAGCTTATGGAAGCTAGCTGGCATAACATAAGTCTTTATGGAAGAACAAGATTTAATTTAAGCTTGCTGGAAGCTTATAGAGCTTGCTGGCATAACATAAGCCTTTATGGAAGTACAAGATTTAATTGTTTTTAGCTACTAGCTCAGTAACTGCAAAGCTATCTTTTTGGGCTTTATCAGCTGTTGACTGTTGTTTAATGAAAACTCTAGCCTTGCTTGCTCCTCAGAGAAAATTCTTTAAGAATATTCCAGAAGTTTATCAGTTAGAAATTTGTTTAGTTGTAAAATAACTTTTAGCTTACTTGGAACCATTGCTTCATTTGATTGCTGTTTTTCACAGATAAAACACTGAAGTCAATGGATCTCTTAATTTGATTTACAAACAGAAACAAAACCTTCATTCATAAAAGCGAAGAAAGAAACTTTGTGCCTATATACAAAGAGTGATATGTCTCAATTCGGCTCCGTTTATTCAACACATTATCTTCCTGTATTTCTGGTTGACTTACTCGTTAAGCATTATTATCAATTGGATTTTATTATTTTTTAAGTTCTGGACTCTGTGGCACACCTGGTTGGCCTGGCAGGAAACACCCTTTGGGAAACACTGCTTTAAAAAGTTGTACAGGTATGATAACGTTGTACAGGTAGAAAAAAAGGTATCAAAACATGTTTTGGAGTGAAGTGAAGGCTTGGGAGCACATGTCTTACAGAAATGTATAGGTTCTTTTCGCACGCCTTTGCTACCATACACTTGTTTGATGCTTTTCTTTCCTTCTCATAAAATAGGGTTATCTTTGTTACTGTTATATATTATGGTATTTTATTGGTCAATGCCCTCTAATATTTTCTAAAAGGTTGGTTTTTTGCATCTGGAAGGCTTACTTCAAAAGTTCAGGTTGAGTTATTTTTGTTGGCAGCTGTCAGGTTGTAATGCAAGTGAAGTTGTACTTACAAGTGGTTTGATTTGCCCACTCTTGTCTAGTTTTATAAAATCATTTTAAAGACTAGCTTTAAAAGATATTTTATGATGTAGGATTTAGTTGATTTGTCAACCTTTGTTGCTCTGCAATTGACTGTAAAATGCCTCCATCTGATGAAACAATGTTCATGAAAAGGGAGGAAGCTTCTTTATGATCAATTTTTCTTACCCTCATTTTCCTAATATATTATATAATACATAAAATGATAAATCTTTACGATAACTTATATGTGTATGTGTAATCTTACATGTGTTTATGATCTGAATATCAGTCTAATTGTAATTACGAGAATGGAGAACACTGAGCAATAATTTATTTTGTCAAAAGTTGAAATCATAATTTGAAGTTTTTTGCTCTTGCCTTCTTCACTTTGAACAAGTGTTTTCATTACATTTGAAGTATAATTTATCATCCCTATATTTTATTATGTGTGTTTTATTATTTTTGTGCGTTATGACCAAGTATTAATGTCTTTAAGTGTTTATTTTATCCCTATAAGACTTTTTGCAACTTACTGTCTCAAAACTTGTAGATGAAACCTTGAATTTATCCAGTTTTATGTTCACGATGAAATTGTGGTGTAGTAGTGATTTGGTAAAATTGATTTTTCAAAATGAATATGTATTTTTGTAGCATCATGAGCAAGTTTAATTAGTTTTTGGGGCATTTTACTAGTTATTATCTTAAAACTATAAAGGCAAAACCTTGAATTTATAAGGTTTTGGGTGTGCGTTGGGCTTATGTTGATATTTCCTTTTTTTCAAAATTCATAATTTTTGTGGTGTGAAAGGAAATATTTGTTGTTTTTTTCTGTATTTCTGATAAGTTTCTGCATCGTTTCATATGATTTTTGTTGCCAATATCGATTTTGTGGAGAAAGGAAATATACACTATACCTAAAACTCTTTTGACAGCTAAATATAAAACTACTGGAATGCCTGACTCTATGGATGAGATGGAAGGTAAGAAAACAATAGTCCAGAGCTAAGGCTGTGCCTTAATGGGGAAGTGGTGTTAATTAAAAGGTTTGTGTATGTGTGCTTATGTGTGTTTATTCTTTACAAAGCTCAATACTTTTGTGAGATTTGAATATTATTTGATTAGTTTTGTTTTCAAATACTTTTTTCTCTTTCTAAGTTCTCTGAGGAATTTGTTTATGACTAAGTAGATTAGATGTTTTCCTCTTTTATATGTTTTTCTATGGACACATTATTCTCTGTCTGGTCTTTCTTTGTGAAACATTCTTCTTTTACTTTCATAAATATAATTAACTTATATTTAACTTGAATGATTTAAAACTAATGATTGTTGATGTTTACTTATTTTAGTTGGTGGTACTCGTTGGCTGGATACCTTAGAGTTGCCTGCCCATACAGGTGAATTTGATGTAAGTCTGCTAACTGCTCGTTATAATCAATACATAAACCTTTCGTCTCATCATATCAATCTCTCATTATTTTTGGATACAACGGAAGTACGTCACCATGCATTTGGTGTCCGAGTTCGCCTAAGTTGGCCTAATCTAGTCATACCCTCGGATTTACTGCAGTTTCCATTAACACAAATTGGCAATACCACATATAAAGAAATCACTGTCAGAAATCCTGGATCAAAGTATCCTGTTGTTGTACAAATCATGATGGACAATATTTATCCAGTGACTGTAGATGTATTGGAAAGGATACCTGAAAGGTAAAACTGTTTGTTATTATGTAAAAATATCACAACAATGAATTTAAAAACAAAAATGGTTCTTCATTTTTGAAATATTTATTCAGAACATTTCTACATTTAAAAGTTATAATTAACATTTTGTTATCAATAAACTCTTACTAATTTAAAATTAGTAGGCTGTTTTCCTTTTACAATGAACTACTTCACTCTTGATTATTCCATCACACTTTAATTGTTAATTTCTTGGAAAAATGTTTGAAGTGGCATATGTTGATTAAAGTTTATTATATTATTTGTGTTTACCTGACATTATGTTATATTAATTTCAAAACAAAACAAAAATGAATATATGAATAACTCTTTAAAACAATCTTCAAATATCTGATGTACTAATTTTTGTGTAGATTTAGGCTGCTCATTCCATATAATTACTCTCCATGAAGAGTAATTGTTTGTTGGATAATATAGAAAGGATAATTTTAGTGTTATAAAACTCTTCACCCTGGGACACAGTGAGCGTCGTGGCATCACATGGTAAGGAAGCTTTCCTAAACTACATTCACTCTCTAATATGGTCATAGAGAGATTTTTGTTATTTGGAGATATGCTAAAATCACATAAACACATACACATTGTATGTGATTTATGAAAAATGAATTTGGAATGGTAATATTTTCATAGCAAACGAAACCCTGTCCAAGGCTCAGCAATAATGATGCTAAAAATTACTGATTCCATGAACAGACTTCAATGAGAGCGATTGGTTTACTAAGTATATTTCTATGTTGCTAGAAGTACCCAGAAATAGTTAATCATTTACTGAGCACAAGAATTTTTGATTTATTATTCCTTTATTTATCAGTTTCCATTTTTATTTTCTCATTTTATTTTACTCATTTAACCTACAATAATTTTGCTTTAACTTTTGATCATACCTATTTGTTGATGAATTTATATACTTAAATATCTTTCTGTATTTATTTATTTTACTAATTTATTTACTCATCTTTAAGGCTAGAACCCATCCTCTTACAATTAATACCATGAGGAATAAGATGTTTCAACATTGGGAATCTAAACCTAGGCAAATGAGTAAGGAGTATCTTAGGATCAATCTCTCGGGAAGATAAAGACTCCAAATTTATTTAAAAAAACCAATTAGCGATGTTTAACCTTATTTGTAATGTTATAATTCTTAAAGCCTATAATTTGGAGTAGCAAGTGAGAACAGTTTTGTATTATATAAAATGAAACAACTGATGATTACTCAAAAGAAGTTTATTTTTTAAAATTTTCAAAGTCCTTTGGTATTTAAGGCCTTTGTAGTCATTTCGATTTACGCCTACAGGCATATGACAACTATTCATATGTGATACATCATAGATATATTTTAATATAGGTATATAGTAATGCTGTTTAAAATTATAACCAAATCCTACCTAGTGGAGTGCGCTGTTGGTACTATGCCCCCAAAAACGTAGTCCCAACTAAAATGTGAATAATTAAACCTAACTTTAGCGACTTTTCTGCAGTTAATTCGCATGTTGTTCAAGTTAATTTATTTGAATTTATTACCTAACAAGTATCCTGTCAGTATAGATTTGGTTGTAATTTTATACATTACTATGTACATACATTAGCAGCCTCCATATAATACGTAAGTACCATAATTTTAAACAGTAAATAAACTGGAAATTCTTTGCTATAAACTGTTAGATGATTTTAATTTTTTAAAGAATTGTATCAATCTTATTTCTAATTAATCTTAATTTTATCAATTTATATAAAGCTTTCAAAAGAGTTTTACAGGGTGTCTAGCGACAGGGAAAACCGGGAAAACCTGGAAAAGTCAGGGAATTTTAAGATTCTGGAAAATTCAGGGAAAAGTCAGGGAAAATTTTAAAAAATCGGGAAAATATTTATTTTGATTAGAAACAAAACTAGTGGCCATTGCTCTCGAATATTTGGTATTGTAAGCCAGCGGGCTGGTTTAGGGGCAGGGCAGTCAGGAAATAACACTTCTTTAGTTAGATGCCCATTATTTATTTGATAAGCCCGTTGCTATGACTTCAGGACTTATGTCAATAAATAATAAATGTGTCGAGTCGGTACAGCTGGGAAGTTTTAGCCTGGACCGTGGCCTTGGGGTGCGCAGTGGTTCTGTTATCATATGGACGGGAGGGGATAACAGATAACTCAGTCTGTTTCTGACCACACAGAACGCTGTGTAAACATTTGTAGCCAGACTATTTGTCTCGACTCGTGATAGTATGTGTTTTATTTGACGGTGATTATTTTTACACTGTTTATTTCAACATGGAAGGTTCCAGTTTTCATTGCCGTAGCGGGCAATCGCGTCATGCAGATGTCGTCATTACCTCCCCTCCTTCCTTAGGATAAATATAAACTAAAAGATGAAGTGACCGAAGCAGAGATTATATGGTGCGTGAATTTAGTAATGAAACACTTCTTTACGCAATGCAGAAAATAGTGTGTGTCTCTTTCCAAGGATGTTCGCTGGTGCACAGAACATGAGGTTGCGGAAAGATAAAATTTCCTATAGTGTTGTATTCGGTTTATCTAATTATATTAAAGACATGTTACTGACATCATTAAATTCAAATTCTAACTATGTAATTGGCTTTGATGAAAGTTTAAACAAAATATCACAAAGAGCCCAAATGGATTTGAGTGTTAGGTATTGGGATGCAGAGACGGATGAAGTGAAAGCTCGATATTTTGATTCTGTGTTCCTTACAGGCACAAAAGCAAAAGAGTTACTCAATTCGTTTTTAAAAGGTGCTAAAAGTCTGGATTTATCCAAGATCCTTCAGATATCAATGGATGGGCCCAATGTAAACTGGGCTTTCTATAGACAGCTAAAAGAGGAAAAGTCAGGGAAAACTCAGGGAATTTCTTCAAGCTATTTTAATAGACACCCTGTTTTATGAATTTTCCAATTGTTAAATCATTTTATTCTTTAAATTAATAATTGACTTGATTTTGCAATGACTGGATGATTTTTAAATCTGAATAATCTTTGCAGATTTCGTTTTTCATGCTCGCAATCTTGGCATTCAAATCCCAGTATCTTCGTTGTAGAAGCAGGTCTAACTGACAGTGTAAGACAGTTGAGAGGTATTAACACACATGCGGATACATTAACTTATCTGTTGCCCCCTTCAACAAACATGACTTTGAGAGTGGGGTTTTCACCTGTTTCAGCACAGTTTTCTTCTGCTGTTTTAATTATAAGGTATGATGTTTGTTTACAGTTGATATGTATATCAACTATAAATATGATAGTGAATTTAAGCTATATTAACTATGATGCAACTGTAAATCTGTTTTATAGTAAAATCTAATTAAAAAGATGACATAATAAAAAAAAAACTTAAAAATTACTTCAGAAAACCAGGAGTGAAACAAAAATTTTATTGACAAGTTCCAATGCATTCCATTGTTTCCATGTTCAAAATTATTTGTTGTAATAGAAATGTTAAATTAAGCATTTTCTTGGAATTTGTTCAATGTCTTAAATATTGAGTAATATATTTAATTCTGTTACAGAAATAACTTAACTGTTCTTGAAACTCTTCAGATGTATGCATCAGGTGGTTATGCCCAGTTTAAGTTTGGGAACAGAAAACCAGGCTCGTCTACGCCCTTGGTTTTTGAACTTGCTGAAAAACACCTCAAAGATTGTGAACGTAAGATTTTTATTTAATTTTTTAGAAGTATAAAAATTTAATGAATAAAGTCTGATGACAACATCACAGGAGTAGTAATAGTTTAAGCTGATGTTATTTATTAGTGTTGATAATTGCTAGAATTGACTTCTATAATTTTCAAATACATAACATAGTTAAAAAATTGTAGTGAAGTAAAACTTTTGTTCAACATAAAATTGTGACTACTAATTATATAGCAATTTTAAAAGTTCCTGTAGAAGTTTTTTTAAAATTGATAATATAGTTTTAGAAGGTTTAAAAATACAAAAAGACCCCATAGGAAAGTTAAATTTATTACATTTGTTTCATTTTGTGTTCAGTGCTATTTTTGATTGATTTAAAAAAAAGTTATAGGTGTAAGAATTTAAAAACCACCGCTCTTTCTTTCAAATAATGAGTTTAGTTGCAGGTTTTGGAAATTCCTAACTAGTGTTATCATGCTAAGCTGGCCCAACCTCTATTGTTTACTATTTTGTTCACTTATCAATATGCTATTAGTTTGCTTTTTTACAGGATATGAAATGTGTTGTTTTTTTTTTCAGCAGAATTACACATGGTGTGATTGTGTTTAATTATTGGCTAAGATGATTGACTATAGGGAAAAGAGGTTTAAATGATAGAACTGTTTAGTAACAGGACATCTGCTTGTAATTTCGATTAGTTTACATTGTGGTGTAAGTAGGTTTTCCTTTTTTTATGGAAAGGTTCTCATATTGGAAAGTTGAAAAAAACCTTCCTCATGAAACTTCATAATTTATTTAACACCTGGATTTTAAAGAAACATAATGAAAATTCAATTTTAACGAGATAATATCATGACTGCTTCAATGCACGAATTTTTAATAAATATGATATTTCTTGGCAACTAATATTTAACTGACATAAACAAAATTAGGAGAATTCTAACCCCCATTTAGCATAGCTTTACTGAACTGCTATAAATACCAATCAATATAAAACATCTACTAAATAAGTTTTTTACATTGGAGTCCTGATAGTCCGTAGAGTAATCGAATCCAGTTACCAATTCACTGATAGCTAGAATGCTTGGGCTATGCTATAAATGGACAATTTACAGTTTTCTTCAACTGTGAACATTACATTTAAGGAGAACGTGTGACGGAAGGTATAAGTGGATATGACTCAGTCTACTAGATCGCTGCACCACTTTTAGATTTTTATTCTAATAAAAATTCATCTATGTATAAAAAGCTATTCATAATTTGACAGAATAGTTCCTTATGAAAATATTGATGTAGGAAAAAGTCCAAAATGTTAATTTTCTGTAATAAATATATTGTTTTACAAAACATCTGGTAAAACTGAACATTGGCATTCTTTGCATACTATTAAAGCTCCAGTATAAGTGGACGTTAGCACTGAAATGGTTAAAACAATTGTTGTTTCAGTAAATTCACAAAAACCTTTCTGGCTCAAATAGAAAATTGGTGAAATGTATTATAAATCTTGTTTACCATGTTCTATAATTTGTTTATACACTTAAAAAAGTATTTTTTTATAAGATATTTTCTATAGTTGTTCTTGCTCAATAAACCCAGAAAACCACAATGAAATATGTAAAAAGAGGGCTAAAATACAAAATTATTTTCAACAACAATTATTATCTGCCTGTCTTATTTTTATTCTGCTTTTATGATAATTTAGTGTTTATAAAATTTCTGTCATTTTGAAATTATTATCAAGGTTCAGTTCCTTTGCCATTGAAAGCCTACCTTCTTCTTTTATAAAATCACAATCTCTTCTGGGGATTGTAAGGGTGGAGTAGCAAGGGATGCCTAGCCAGATCTATATTTTCTCTATTTAACTTAGTAAAATGAAGTTTATCAAAACGACAGAGTGATTCTCTTTTTATTTGTTAAATCTTGACCATCTATGTTTTTTTTTCTAGATGTCTATGCTAATTTTCTAAGGCTGCTTTTTTTTGGTGTCCTATCTATGAAAAATTTATCAAAGTATATTTTATTCTGTTGGTATATTTTGTGAATTAATTATATTTAAATAGTAAAATTGTTTTAGGTGAAAAAAACAGAAAATTCCCAGTTCCAAATTTAACTGTAAAAAGATCATTCACAGCACGAAATACTGGAGTAGTGCCAATAATTATTTATGGATTCCAAGTCAGTGGTTTACCTTGTGAAGGATACGGTTTTCGAGTACTTGCTTGTGGAACTTTTTTTTTGGCACCTAATGCTACACGAAAAGTATGTAAATAATGTTTGGCATGCTATTTCAATTTAGGATAAAAAATCTTATAAGTACTTTTTTTGTCAAACTTTTTTATTTAATTTGAAATTTTTACTGAATGAATAAAAGCGTTTGTCACAATAAATACATATTTCATAAAAATAAAGAAATAAAACATAATGGTCATATTATTGCAAAGTTGCTTTTCTCACAATTATCAAAAATCAATCACTTTCATAGTTGGTAGTTCTTCCTGAAATGTGTAGATTTTCATTCTCTTAAATTATATCATTGTTTTGATTTCATGATAGAGTAAAATACATGTGTTGTAAATATTTATAATTTTTAGGGTGTCCAGGTAGAATCTGACATACCCCGTGTGATAATGCTATGCGTATCAGATTAGTGAGTTACAGATAGCCAAAGATTAATCTCAGATTTTTAGCTCTTCATTAAATCAGATCCTATTGGAATTTCAGGGTGTTAACAAATTATTTGTTTCTGTATTGATCTTAATACAGTTCCTAAATACAGTTTCCTAAAAAATGCACTTTCAGGAAGTGTGTATTTTTTTTTAAAGTGTATTAAAGGATAGTTTATAATGATTGTGATTTGAAAAATTAAATCTAATTTCTTTTTTATGATCAGTTTTCTTAATGTCTGGCAAAAAAGAGATTTTTAAAGTTTGTAGTACACTAATATTGTTAAAAAACATAAAATAAAATATTTTAAAACTTAGTGAATAAGCCAACTGTAGAAATAGAACTTGTAATCCATAAGCTCTTTATTTTATTGAACTTCCTATAATTGTGCTCAGTTTTGAATATACAAAGAATAGTAGATACAGAAAATGTTTACTGTGTGACATATTTTTAATCGACCTGGAAAAGGGTGAAACATTCAAATAAAGTACAGAAATTAGACTGTGGACTGAACATTTTAAATAATGTTCTAAAAAGTTGATGGATGAGAAAATAATTAATTTTTTTGTAAGCTTTTTTTATAGTTTTTTTTTGTGAGCAACCATCATAGGTTATTATTTCCAATATTTGGGGTAAGTTTCTGAATTGATTATGTAAGACATTTTATCAAGATTGCTGAATTTAAATACTACTGTATAGTTTTACAAAGTAACTGTAATAGTTACTATTAAGAAAAAATATGGTTGATACTTCTTTGGTTGATATATGAGTCAGTTACCATATATTTCAGTTTAAAAGCAACATTTCAACAATTAAGTTTATTTTCTTCAAGTTTAGAATACATGTATGAGATTAATTTTTAATAAACAGTCATGGTCATAAAACAATTAAATTTAATATAAATAACATTTCATAAAACTTGAATTAAAAAAATATTAATCATGATAGTGTTAATATGTCACCTTAAAAAGTGTTAATCATGATGGTGCTCCATAAAACATTACAGTTAAGAATAATAAAACTGATAATAATTAAATATTTTCCCAAATGTATGCTATAATTTAATCTGTTGCCTGTAACCTGTAATTATATTGAGTGCAGTGAAAAATTGATTCTGATTTTAATGTTTAGAGTATCCTTGGCCTGTTTTAAAAATGTGATCCAACCGGATAGTAACTCAAGAATACTTATTATTATTTTTAATTATTATCAATTTTATTCTTTTTAACTATGTATTTTAATCTTTTATAGACCATTGTCATACTATCATTTTTTCAAATTGTTATGCACTGTTATATGTTACATAAGGCATATCCAGAAAGTAAATGTATTGAATGATTATAGGTTACAAAAATTTTTATTTAATCAAAAAATTACATGTTTACCTAATTACAAATGTAATCTATTTCTTGACTTAATTGCCATTCTTCTTAATGCAGATGGTGAATGGGGTATCAACTGTTTGATGCCTTTCTCGAAGTAATTTCCAGCAAACCCCTTCACCCACTTCTCCACCTCCTCCTTTACATCCTCTTCTGTTGATAACATATTTCTAACCATGTGTAGCTTCAGGGCAGTAAAGTAATCTGTCGGTGCTGCTAGATCAGGGGAATATGGGGATGGTTCAGGGCATCCCTCTGGCCTTGGCCTTGTGTGGCCAGCAGGAAAATTCTTTTTTTCAGCATGCTCTTGTTCTCAATGCTCCTCTCCTCTTGTTCCCAATCACCCTTTGCTAATTTTTTGAAGGTTTCACAGTATCTTGCAGAGTTGATGATCTTCCCTGAGCCATATATTCAATTAAAATTATGCCTTGACAGTCCTAAAATACAGATGTCAGGATTTTCTTGGTTGACATTTTGGTTTTGATTATTTTTGGCGGAGGGTGAAGAGGTGCACTGCAGAGATGGCCTTTTGGTTTCAGGCATGTTATGTACAATCCAAGTTTCATCTCCAGTAACTATAGAGCGGAGAAATTCATCTCCGTGGAGTTTGCAGTACCTTAAAAAAACTCTTTCGCTGCCTCTACTCGATTTAACTTGTGTTGATCTGTTAGCTGTTTTGGGACCCACCTCATGGGCAGTTTCCGATATCTAAGGGTTTCTGTGATGGTTTCATTTCGTGCAGTAGAGATCTGTAGAGTTGTTCACATCATAGAAAGTTGTTCCACAGTCAATCTGCGATTGTCACAGAGTGCAATTTCGATTTTTACCACAGTTTTGTCAGTCACAATTCAAGGTCTTCCACTTATCTGATCATCATGCACAGATGTATGACTATTTTAAAACTCACATTATTACTTGTACACTCTTGTACAATTCAATAACTTTATCACTATATGCAACTTTCACCTCATTAATAACTTCAACCGGAGGTTTTCCATTTCAAATGAGATATCGTATGATGCCACGTATTTCACACTTGACATAAGATTGGATTGACATTTTTCACCAAACGCATTGTTGTGTCGACAATTCTCAATGTAGTGACCTAGAACCAGTCTCATTGTAGAGAGTAGAAGTCCGGCCATACGGAAGTGTAGTCAACATGTCGAAAATAAAATCTCTGGCTTTGAGAGCATCAGTACACTATTTTCTGGATACGCCTTGTGATTATTAAAATTAATTAGTTTTAAAAAAATTAATTCATGCTTCTTCATGTGTATGTATTAGAGACCTGAAACTAATAGCAAATTATCTGTTGAAACAATGCTGTTCAATTTAAAAAAAAATGTCAAGTCACATATCAATTGTTTTTTTCTCAATATAAAAATTGATGAGTGTATGTGTATCAAGGAATGTAGACATTCTTTAATAGATGCTTTTGTAAATTCAAATTGTGTGTGTGTGTTTTGCATGCTGTACTGAAGTTTGTACATATTTTTATTTTGTTTACTCTTTTTGGAGTTTTAGGAGTACTTTTTTAAAGGTCTTGTTTGTATGTGTAAATATAATGAATTTTTCTTACATCTCTTTTTTATTTGTTTTGTATTTTTGTTTATTTTTTGTGCCATCGTAATAGGTCATCAATTAGTAGTTACTGTAATTATTTCATTGCCTTAGATATTTAATTGTGTTTATTTCCATCTAGGTGTTGGGGTTGGACATTGTCTATGATCTTGAGATTTATAGCCTGTGAATCTAAAGGCAACAAATTAGGCGGTTTGTTGTATTGGGTAGATGTAGATGTGTCTCTCGTTGTTGATTTTCTATAAATTTTTCGATTTTGTTATTGTCAGTTAATAGACATTTAAGGCTAGTTAAGACATTTAATCCATATCTTCCAGTAATTTATTTGATGTGAGTGGATTTCAAAGAATTTTGTTGTTGCTGTATGCTCTTTGCACATTTTTCTAAGAATGTTGGTGAATGGACATTTTGTGTGAATTTTAAATAATCATTTTTTTGTATGCTCTTTGTTTATTTCACTGAGAAAGCTAGTGAATGGACTTCTTATGAGTACACCATCTGGTTGGGGTAGAATTTGCGGGTTGTAGGTGAAGTAGTTTTCCTTTGCAAGAGTGAAAGAGCCTCCGCACATGGGTTGATTGTTGACTCGTCGAGAGGTTCGCGCGTCACTCTCGTCTTGTGCGATATCTGCGGCTCGGGCGTCTGCCATCCGCACATTGGTCGACTAAAACCGTGCCGTGCAGTGCACAAAATTTAATAAAAACCTTCATTTAACTGAAGGTTTAAAGCACTTTAAATTTTAAATGGGAATTAAATTTTGAAATTTGGTAGGTATAAGCAGCATGATTCCCTTAGTCAGAATATTAAATCATAAAAGTAATATTTTGTTTGAAAGACCGTTAAAAAATTAGATTTATTAAGAGTTGCACTTTAAGTAACATAAAAAAGTTAGTAAGCAACAATTTTTCGTATTTGTTGGTTAGAAACTTTTTGTAAGCGTAAAAGTTTGAGATAATTAGTTAGACTTTATTATTCTTTTTATTTCATGTAGGTAGGACCTTTGGTTTGCTGCTAGTAAAGTGGTAAAGTGAAAAGTTTTTAAACGTTGCACGTCACATTTTCGCCGAATACTGCAGGTCTATACTCGTACGTAGATTGGGGCCTTGTTCCTGTATACATATATTTTAAAGTATTTCTTCATTAAAATAATTTCAACTTATGTAAATAATTACATGTTTACATACAAATTAAAATGTATTTAACTTGATAATTTGAAGGTTCTCTATTATTATTAAAAATAGAACATTTTATCTTTTGTATTAATGTGAAAGAGTTTATGTCAGCTACCTGGTACTATTTGTTTGTAGTAACTTACCATGTTCTATAATTTTGTGATAGGAATATTACATGAAAAAAAAATAACCACTGAGACAATAAAGAATAATTGTATTTGCTTTTTCCATACAATTTTATCCACATCAATGAGCATATAGCCTATGTGCGATGAGATATAATACAACTTACTAAGTACACAGTTATTTCTTATTGTCCTAAATACAACACGGTTTTGCACAAATTATTTCTTATTTTCATGCAGTACATTTTTTTATTAAATAATTTTGCGTAGTGTTTAAGTCTTATATTGAAGTATTTAAAACATATTACTTTTATTAACAGCATATAATGGTTGCCCTTCAAATCTTGATTCACAAAATAATCACTTGAAAAAATGTCCAACCAAATTATACCAAATAATTCTAACCATCCCTATAACCAAAAAATGGCTGCTTTATATAACTTATTATATAAAATGCATAAAATCCCCGTGAATGGGGAAAAATAAGAGAAAAAACATAATTTATCAAATTGCAATAGAAAACTGTTATAAAAAGATAACTGTCAACAAACTTAATTATAATGTTTTTAATAAACATAATAATTTAATTTACAAAAATTAAAATAATAATACAATATGGACTTCATTTTTATTTATAGGCAATGGAATAAAACATATCACTGAATTATTTAAAAATACAAATATCAAAATTGCATACAAAACTAATAATAAAATAATAAACATAATGAATAACAATAATAAAACAAATAATGCATGAAAAAAGTGGTGTTTATAAATTAGAATGCGAAAACTGTGATAAAACTTACATAGGTCAAACCAAGAAAAAATTAAAAGAAAGATTATACACCTTGAAGCGTAGAATTATAAAGTTCAGTATGTTGTTCAATTTCCCTAACGAATTTTACATTAAAAACGTACAACCAGAAGTTAAATCTTTTCAGAATTGTATATTATAAATAATTATTACAACTAATTAAAAATTAAAGTAATATAATTTAAACTATGAGTACTACAATCAACAAACATAACATTCACCGATCATTAAAAAAATCTGTAAAAATAATGAAGCGCAAAAAAGAAGAAAGAAAATGAAATTATAATTACCTCCATGACGTAGAATTACGCGATCCTCTCGATAAATCCCGTGCACTACCGATTGCACCAGACGAGGAACGCAGAGGGCGAGGAACTGCTCGGTTGTTGACGACCACGAAACAACCCGTCTGCGGATCCCAATGCCACTACGTAGGAAGTTGATGGAAGGGAGAGACGAGCGCGATTTTTCCCGAGTTGACCACTTCGAGCATCGACCCGTGTGCGGAGGCTCAAAGACTTCTTGGTTTTTTAAAAATGGATTTGTGGCATATTATTTTGTAGAGTTAGGATTTTAGGTGTGTGAGGTTTCAGTCATAGACATACTGGAGGATCTGTTTTTTTGTGTCAAATGTTCGAAGTATTGAGTTGTAAGGCGTATTAATGTTTGGTTTATACAATTTTGGAAGATCTTGGATGGTAGTTGCTTACAGAATTTTGAGAGATCCTGGAGGGTAGGTGTTTTAGGACAGATATGTCTTAGTTAATATTTTTCATCTATATGTGTAAAATGTAGACGGTTAAGATAAAAAATTAGAATTTTATTGAATAAAATTCTCAAAACAAAGCAAAGATTATAGTGACAGTAATGCAAACAATACCAATCAGCTTTTGTCACATAAAACAAATCCTGCATTTGAGTTTGCTATTTGTTTTGACAAACAACAGGGGCCCTTACTGTAGCAGATATAATGTTTATTCTCTAAATAATTTTTTTTTTTCAGCCTTAGAACAAAAAACCAATATAATAAATTTTATAAAATTATCTTGCACTTCAGATTTAAATGGAGATTGTAGTTTTAATTTTACTCTTTACTTTGGCTCATCTTATTCAGAATAAGTAGATTTCAAATTTGAATCATTCAGATTATTGGAAAATCATTGTAATTCCAATAAAAACATAAACAAATAAAAGCCTATTATTTAGATCACTTTATTTCAGAGTTCGACTTTAGCCAAAAAATTCTTTAATTGAAATAAAAAGGATTGTTATATACAAGAATGAATATTGCTGATGATAAAAACTTCTTAAATTTGAAATAACTTTGTTTAAACCATAAATGTTAAATGAAGTACTGAGTGTCTCTATTTTAGTAAGCTCATGCCAGTCACATTTTGAAGTTTGTTAATTCTAATACAGCACACTTTTAATTATCGGAGGTAATTGAGACCAAGACTTGGGATATGGAAAAAATTTAATAATTTGGAGGTTATATTATATTTGGCTAAAAATAACAAAGTACAGTCTTTGTACAATTTGTCTTCCATTTCCTCTCATAACACTAGACATAATTCTCAGCAAAAGCACAAAATTCAATATTGCTTCAGTAACAATATCGCTTTATGTTTAGCGATAGTACAAAAACAACAGAAGCTGATGACTAAAGAGTGATTCGTGAATCACTCACTACTCATTCATTAGTCATCACTCACTACTCCTGTGTCACACTGACTCGACTTTTATACACTTCATAGTTAGTGAATATGGTTGATTTAAGGATTTTCTTGGATACACTTAAGTTGTCTTAGCCCTAGAGCTGGGTTAAGCAGATCTTGGGTTCTGAATATTTTGTATTTATTACTATTATCTACATTATCTGTTGCAATTATTTAAGTACTAAATAAGCACTAACTGGGTTTTTAGTTGAGTTTGCTAGATTGGTAGTATTTATTATGATGTTATGCTTGTGAATTATAGTTTATGTAACTGTTGTGAATAAATATTTTATTACCGCATTTTTTCATTTCCAATTTTTTCATACTTTTTTTCAGATAAGATTAGAAATGCTAGTGGAGGGTGATTTACTTATGTTATGGATTCCAATAGTGGTGATGTCAGTTATTGAAAACAAAGATATTTCAAAATAAATGCAAGTGTAAATCAAAATTCACTTGGAATGTTTTTTTAAATATAAATATAAAGACAAAACAATATTATATTTTTTTAATGTTTGGAGAGTTTGATTAAAACCACATAATCAGACTGTTTATTACGAGCAATAAAAATTGATGTTTTTATGGTTTTATTTAATTAACTTTTTGGAAAATAAAGTTAGAAAACTAATTTTCTGTTCTCTAATTTCAGGTTGATATTGCTTTCACACCTGACTTTACGTTATCCCGAGTTCAACGAACTTTAAGCATATTAACAAATGAAGGAGATGATGGAGATGGCAACGGAATAGCTAACTATACATTGGTAGCTACAATACCACCGTACTTATTGGGATCATGTTCCAGTGTGTTAGCCAGACCTTCTTGGGAACCTCTGCTGTACTATTCTGCAGTTACTTTTATGGTGTTCCTATTGATGTGTGTGTTAGCTGCAGCATTTCTTGAGTCTGATAGAGCATTGAAATGTGCTTTGCTTGCCATGTCTAGGGATATTTCTACAGTACAACCTATACTTGATCTTAGGTTAGAATGTTTATTGATAAAGAAACTTTCTATTTTTATTTTAGCTATGATTATCTGATCTTATTAGAACTGAGTAGGGTATCATTTGTGTAAATAGTTTGAATTATAAAATGCTGGTAATTGTAATAATTTTAGTTTATTTTTGTTATTAATTAATGTAGTGAAATACTGTAGAGCAACTATCGTAAATAAATTGGAGGGGCTAAAATCATAGTGGTGTAAGTCAACTTTTTATAATTTTGACTTAAGGCCAGATTCCTCTCACAAAACAACAAATATCTTCAGTTCAATATTGGAGTAATTCATATTCCATATTTTAAATGCTAGGTAGCAGCATTTTTTTAGTGCTATCAGAGGAAATATGAAAATCGTGGTTTAGAAACAGTGGTGTATGCCCGACTTGCACCACTTTGAATCTAAACATCTGCCGTACTTTTGTAGAAAGTAAATTGCTGTACTTTTGTAAATAGCTGTACTTTTGCAGTTATTTGTTTTTTTGTTGCTCGTGATTGTTTTGTTGTATTTGTTCCCGAATTCCCAAAAACAGATTGTAATAGATCACATCAATATGTTCCCAAAATTTCAAAGCCATTATACAAAACGAGGCAATCTCCACAGATAATATTTAAATCCAGAGTTTAATATTAATAAGATGTACAAAGCCTATACAGACTTATATGTCTGTTGAGACTATAAGGGTCTTATAATCAATAACTTCAAATATTAAATAATATGCTAACTATTTCAATATAATGTACTATACTGTTAGTAAGGCAATAAGTCAGTACTGTAAAACGTTTATCTTTAATAATTTAATTAGGGAAAATAAAATCATGCATTAAAAAAAAAACACCTATAATAAGGAAGTCTAAAAACATTGCAATAATAATTTGAAATGGTGGCTTGTGCTAATGTCCTAATATTTAACACTGATGTATAGGCTTGACATATAGTCATGAAGCGTAGACTTTCCATTTACCAATGACATATAATGTTGATGTGTAGTATTGGTATATAGTGGCAATGGATAAGCCTAAAAGTTAAAGCTGGTGCATAATTTTTTCACATTAAATTGTAAATATACTATTTTTTATCAACTATTTTGTTTTATTAAATTTGGTTCATAAAATTAAATGTTCTGATCACTGATGACCAGACGACCGACTGATGCTCTACAGTAATTAGCATTCAATTCAATACCTTATGCTTTTGTTTTGGAAATTTCTAGTTTTAAGGTAAATGAAAAATCCCGGTTGATTTGCAAGTCAAGTATATATATTTCTTATCATTGGGGATGTTTCGGAAATTGGTTTATTTCCATCACCAGTCCTAATTACAATAACATGAGCTGTTGAGTTTGGCACCCATCGTACATAGTTTTTATCCATTGCTAAAAATTAAAAAAAATTTCCCAATTAAGTTTGGCACCAAATTTTTCTTTTAATTGTTAGAAGCACTCTCAATTTTAGGATTAATCACTAAAAAATATTAATACAATTTCCTTACTATACACAAGTCAGCAAATTGAAACTGTAATTAGATCTTTTTTACTAATCTGTTACTAGTAAAGACAAAATAAATTAAAATAAGCAACAGTTATTTACTGCACTTCCCTCAGTTTTACAGCTAATTCTTCTGTGGAACTAATTCTTCTCCACAAATCACCTTACAAGTTATTTAAGAATGTTTTCTTGGCTTTACTCATATATAACTTTTGAATGGTTTCTGTTCTCCGTTAGCGTTATTGATAGGAACACCTAATTCTTCTCTATAAATCGCCTTACAAGTTATTTAAGAATGTTTTCTTGGCTTTACTCATTTATAACTTTTGAATGGTTTCCGTTCTCCATTCAATAATTAGAATTATTGATAGGAACAGCCAATTCTTCTCCACAAAACGCCTTATAAGTTATTTAAGAATATTTTCTTGGCTTTACTCATTCATAACTTTTGAATGGTTTCTGTTCTCCATTAGTATTATTGATAGGAACACCTAATTCTCCACAAATCGCCTTACAAGTTATTTCATATCGAAGGAATCAAATTAGTCATCCGACACTTGCTTGAAACTCTTCATAGTCAACTCATTTTGCAATGTTCAAAGCCTTTTCTCAAATTAATTGTGCAATAATTGGCATATTGTTAAACCTAACATCAGCAAACCATAAATAAACTGCCTTGTCTAAATCATCATGTTACACACTGCATTTTTTTCCCGAATAGTTGCAAAGGTCACAGTCAGATGATTTATCTTTGATATTTTTATGGTTTTTCAATATAGTATATTAAGTAGATGGTGCAATTTCAAAATATTTAGCTAGATCTATTTTCTCCCTGCCCGAACCAACTTTTTTTATTATGTCAAGTTTGTCTTGAATGGTAAACTGCTGTCTTTTAATCTTGTTTCTCTTTTCTGAAGCTATTCACTAAAATGCAGTAAACTACAGGCACTTGAAAAATTACTGTAAGACTTACTGTATACTGTATGTTTAAACTGTAATGTACTGTACTACAAGGGATGATGCAGTACCTAAACTTCCAAACATCACAATTGCTAACAAGAAACTAAAATTTAGCTCTTAGCCAAGAAGAGTTGATATTTACATATTGAGAGTACAGTTTCAGAAATCGGTTGTCGTTTGCAAAAGAATGTTTGAACATTCTTTACAATGATAGAGATTGTGAGTCACTTACGTTTCCTTTCAATACGGCAGTAAACATGACTCTTTAGAAACAGCAATTATATTTTTGAAGGGTAAAAATATTTCGTTATACTGAAATTCACATGTTATTGTTTCATTAAAATAGGATTTTTTACACACGTATACATGTGGTGTAAACGTAATAAGCCAAACAAAACATGATAGAAAATTTAGTTATAACGGGACGACCTGTATTTCTAAAGAAATGTTGTGTAAGGCACAAGTGCTTTTGTGTTGGGCAGAACTTCTAATAAAAACTGTAATTTATTGATTTTAGATATTCTGTTAGTGTTTTTAACTAAGTGTTTAGGACTTGTGAATATATTTGTAGAAGTAAATTGATAGATTATGGATAAAGTATTTTAAATAAGTCACATGTTCGTGGAATATTAAATTTTACATAATAAAAACTAAAATACAAAAATATGAGAACAAGATAATTTTCAAGAGAGCTAATTAATTAGTACTAAAAGATAAAACATGAAATAAAAGATTTAAAACAGTATTTGGATGAAGATGAGGATATTATAGATACAATTTCAACATTAAATAACTAATGGCATCATCCAATATGGTTCAAAAGCTGAAATACCACGCAAATTTGTGGAAAAAGATCATTATAAATTTTTTAAAGATATGTGAACCTAAATGTACATACAGTAAAACTTCGAATAACCGTCACTCTTTTAACCGTCAGTTTCTGTTAACCATCATCCAATTGACCCGACGGCCAGTATCCTGAACCGAATACCGTCGGGCCACGTAACGTTTTATATTTATTCGTACTACTCAACTGGTGTTCCTACTTTTGAAAAAATGAATGCATTGTATTAAACAAGCTTCACACTACTTACAGATGTAATTACGATGGTTTCTGTTTGATAGATAAATGATGACGGCATTAAAAACATAATGTTATTCTAGAAGCTTTTTGTCAGTAGTTATGGGCCGAAATTTGTTATGACATATTATATTGATTTTCACTACTGTTTTCATATTGAATAAATATTTAGTTGTAAATTAATCTTTAAAACGGAGTTGGTTGAAGTTAAGTACAAACATTGAAACACTTAGATAAACTCATCTTTACTAGGAAGTAAATTAAAACATAAATTCCTTAAGAAGTAATTATTTGGTTTTAAAACTTTTACTTGATATGAATCTTGGATAGTATTTATTGGACCTGAAGCATTACTTATCAGAGAGAGAATATATTATACTTTAGTTCTATATACGAAATATTTATAACTCACAAATCAATCACACACCAATCACATGTGACACGTTTACATGTCTTAGTGATAGGCGCCAAAACACTTTTATCACCAGTCAGCCTATTATGTGGGTAATCGGAACATAAAATTGGGGTTTTGTTGTTTATTGTTTACACAAAACACAAACAAATTTTAAAACGGTGTTGGACAGATAAGAAAATATAATTAAATCAAAAAACAATGTCAGGCCAATTGGTCCGACGGAATTTATTTATGCATCATTTATGGTAGGAAAAAACTATGTGGGGAATATTTTCGCAATTCTCTATGAAAACACCGATATTGTGGCCGGCAGCTAAAGAATTAAGGTGCAGTAACGCGTTCGCTTTGTTTATTAAACTACATGAACTATTTCACCTGTAAGTTTATATGACTGTACATTATTTTGCTACATTTGTAGCCACTGTGCGGATCTTTTTATCATGTAAGAAATAGTTTCATTTGCTATTACAACCGTGTTTATGTTCTTTTCGCTCCTAAATATATTACATTAATGTCAGAGTGATATCCGTTTATAATATAATTGATTGAGGTTATGTTTTGGAGAAATAATACAGTGTTTCGGTTATCCGTCTATTCGCTCAACCGTCATGGCCACGGCCTTGACGGTGACGGTTAATCGAGTTTTTACTGTACTCTGTTATTTATTTACTGTACTCTTTATTTACCAGTAAAGAAAAGCTGGAAGTAAAATGAAATATTCTGTGAATTATAGTAAAGCTGATCTATAAGAACTGCCATTAGATTTCATTTAAGGTCTTATTTAAAACATGTGACCTTTAATAAAACCATTTAAAATCTTTCTAGTATAGTATTTACTATATTTATATCTGGCTGCTTGGTTCACTGATTGGTAAGCTTCAATATTTATAGTTAGTTTCTTCATTATTAGTTTTCTTGTGGTTTTGCAACAGACATATAAGTTTATTAAAGAATGGTTCTAATGTTATTAATTTTGTGTAGTATTAAATCAACACAGAATGCCCAGAATAAATTATTTTATTCATTTAATGAGCCATTTTTGCTATAAGGTTATTTTATCCTTCAATTTTAGTATAAACCTTTGCAAAACTTAATGTGTTTTGATGTCTAAAATGTTTAGATGATGTGGTATTTGTAAAATAGGAAACGTATGTAACATAGTATTAGGTGAATGACATTCCAATTGTTATTGTTATATACACCAATTGTTAATAATTTAAAATTTATCTATAGTAGAAATTTAAAAATATTTCAATATTAATGTGAAAGAATTATTGTTATTAAAATAATTTCAGTATATTTACTTTTTGAAAAAGTGTATAGCTTTTAGGAGCTGCGATTAAGTTACTGTTCAAAACTTCAGATTTAAACTTAAACTTCAGAATGTAATGCCTGATTGCTCTTTAAATTTCACACTCAATTCATATATAACAACAACTACACCATCTGAATGTTTAGAATCACTGTTTCATACAGTATAGCAAGAACTATCAGCTTTTGATATGTTGTAGCTTTAGATGCATATTGACTGGATCAACATTGCCATTCTAATTTCATGCTCGATGGTTTACTCAGTGCTAATTTAGATTTTTTATATTTGGCAGTGTATGTTTCTAACATTGAAATTATGAAATCAGGAACACAATTTAATGCATCAAATAGAAAAAAAAAGAATGTTAAAAGGGTTTTTGGACCCTTCAAAGTATTTTTTTAAATTTTGAACTATTTAAAAAAAAATTACAAACAATTTTTGAAAACAAACTAAGAAAATATTTCTATTTTAAGAGTTTATTTCCTAAAAGGCTTCTGTTATAATTCTGAAATTTGCCTCCCTTTAGTTATAATTTTTTAATCAGCTACAACTTGAAAATTAAAGGTTTTAAAAAATCAACAGGAGTTTGGTTAACTAATTATAAAAACATGTGTTTACTAATATAAACACATGTGTGACATTTTAAAGTTAAAAAAAATAATAAACTGTTGGCCATTTCATGTTCATAACAATTTATATAGAATTTTAAAAAAATAAGTTATCTAAAAAATAATTTTTTTCTTTGTAGTAGAATTACTAAGAAGTTACATTTAGTGACTAGGTATGGATTATTTGGCATTTGGGATCCTCTACTGTCTTACTGTACAGATCTCTCACTCCCAGACCTTACCCTTTTCTCTTTCACAAGTCACAGCTCGTACTGATTTTATCTATACTTTCTCAATTGTAACGGATAGTTTTCTAAAGCAAAAGGAATCTTAATAATTTTTTTTATTGTAACACTAATTGTTATAATTTTCTTTTAAGCTATCAGGCATTCTTGCCCCAACAGCAATTATCTCCCATATCTACCTTTTTTGAACTCTTCATTTTACAACTGGGTAATAGATCTGAGTTATTTTTAAAATATACCTGTAACATGATGTGCTTTTTTACCAACTTTCCATTTTAGTAGAATTGTTTTTAAAGTCAGTTTGATTAAATACCATTTTAAAAAAAAGGTTTGGTGATAAGTTGTATAGCTTATTGCAGATATGTCTAAAAGTAAGTAGTAGGTAAATTTTAATACATTGAGTATCATAGTTTTATGCCATTTCTAGCATTTTTATATTACATTTGTCAACATGTTTCAGAGAACCTCCATCGGTTAGAACATTTTATGGATTCAGAATTAGGCAGAAGAATCTGTCTGATTAATGTCCTCCAAAACACTTTGAACAGATTTAACAGGACAATGCTCAAAGTGAGAGAATACAATGATATTCAAAATATTAACGTACAATTGAGCAGAATCTAAAATATTATGCAATTTTTAAATATTGTTTTGTTTCCTTTTGTTAAAAAAAGTAGACCATGTTTTTGCAAAATAGATTTAAAGAAATGAAATTTTCTCCAGGCTTATTGGTGCAAATATTGGAATAGGAAATGGATCTCCTGGAAACTCCACTCAGTCTCTTAATGTAAAAAGTTTAGATTCAACTACTGAACCATCATCATGGTTTCCCCCACACTCTCAGAACTCGTCTTGTACTACTGCAGTTCAAGAGGTATGGAATTTATAAAGTAGAAGGGTATTTTAGAAAATTTAAGATCAAACTAAATTGGTTATTGAGAAGGTTTTTACTAATTATTTAGTGAAAAAAATTGAAGTTTTGGCATGATTGGTATTCAAGGTCTAGCTAGGCCATTCAAGATGGCTTTTGTGGGATTATAAGTGGTTAGCATAACTTTATTAAATTACAAATAGAAAACACATGCTATTTTACCTCTATAACCTATCTTTGGGTTTTAATTTTTGAGCAAAAACCTTTATTTTGATATTGAGAAACTAAATCGTTTAAAATTTTTAGTCATAATGAAAGTAATTTCCATTCTCTGGATACACACACACAAACACACACATATGGACACATGCGCGCACACACACATATTAATTTAAAATTCTCCTTTTAAAAAATAAAACAAAATATTGATAATTATATTTGTTAAATACTCGAAAAGTGTCCACTCCATGCAGTAGTAATACAATAATATGCAGTAAGTGGGTTATGTTTTCTTACTAAATGCATATATCCGTGTTGAGTATATTAGAATTTCATTATTTCATTTTGTTTGTTTAAAATTCTGATTAAATTGTTTTCATGACCATACAGGAATATACAGCACATATAATGTTGAGCAGATACAGTATTCTTGTGTTGGTATTTCAGAATTTTCTATTCCTGTTTGAGATGCTATTTTGATTAAAAATCATATTAAACTGATTTTACCATTTATATATATATATATATAAATTTTTTCAGTGCAACAAAAAAATAATGGACGTCAGTTATCACGATATACAGTAATACCCTGTAATTACGCGATAGGTGGGACCGAGCAATAACTGTGTAAGTCGGGGTATAACTTTACATACACCCACATAGGAATCATGTGAAATTGGGACCAAAGATATATATATATATAGAAGATATTAAATTGGGACCAAATATTAAATCAACTAATAATTTAAAAGAAAAATGTATTTATTAAAATCTTGAATACATAATACAACAAACAATTATATTATATACATACATATTGCAAAGAAGCTAGTAAACAGAAGTTATTTTGACATAGAAGGTTTCATAAAATCTAGTAAATTCGTTTGAAGAATTGAAGATTTTTTTTCTCCCACAGAATTTCATCGTAACTCGCTATTTCGTTTTTTTGTTTTGGGGCAGAAATACGCTCATCGTTGGAGTCTATGACTTCCAAAATTTGTAACCCTTGCTCAATTAAACTAATTCCTTTTGTCAAGTTTCTAACCGTCATTTCATCTTCTACGTAAACTGGGTCTAAAGAATCTGTGTTTTTAAGGTCTTGCTCACGCATTTCTGTGAGCTCATCAATTAATTGTCAGTTCCTGGTTGTGTAAATCTAGCAGTTCTTTAACGTCATCATTATCCACTTCTAAATTTAGTTGTTTGGCAAAACCGACAACTTCTTCAATCACATCAGATTCTGGCACTGATTCCGCTTGAGTTTCAGTTGCGAAAAAAATAGACACACCGTTTTTCCAAATGGCATTCAAAGTTTTTTGTGAAATTTCATTCCAAGATTGTCAAATGGTTCTCAGAGCATCTAAAACATTTAATTGTATCCAAACATTTTCAACAGAGAGCTCGTTGTTCTGTCTCACAGCTCTATGCGGATGCGTAAATGATGTGTGTAATAAGCTTTAAATGTTTTGATGGCTACCTAATCGGTTGAAGCATATTATTTGTGTTTAGGGGCAAAAATATCACTTTCATGTGCATGTCGGAATTAGTAGGAGAATGGCTAGGTGCATTGTCAATTAATAGGAATTACAAATATTCTTTGAGCTTAGCTTGTGAGGTTATGTTAAAAACAAATAAAAACATACACAAAACTCACAAGTTATTCATTTATTTACTCATGAGTAAATAAATGAATAATTTATGAGTTTTGTGTATGTTTTTATTTGTTTTTAATAGGAATTACG
The DNA here is from genome assembly GCA_036971475.1 of Prosapia bicincta. Classification (NCBI taxonomy): domain Eukaryota; kingdom Metazoa; phylum Arthropoda; class Insecta; order Hemiptera; family Cercopidae; genus Prosapia; species Prosapia bicincta. Next base: position 91,878,210 of record JBAIZL010000004.1, on the reverse strand, counting down.
TCAAAAGGAATTTGTTTAGACCGACAATAACGTTTGTTTTGAAGTATAAAATCATGACCAAACCAGTCCCCAAAAAAGCTGTTGTCAAAGCCTTCCAATTCGACTTCCAAGTCACGGGCAAGCTAACTTTAGAAATATTTTTTAATGTCCTTGGATTTTCTGAGCGATAAACTATGAGAGATTGCAACTTACAGTTAACAGCTGTATTTGTGCCAAATATCACTGTCAATTGGACTTTGGTGGCTTTAAAACCTGAAAATATTTTCTCTTCATGAGCTATAAAAGTTCTCATAAGCATTTTCTACCAAAACAGGCTAGTTTCTGCATAACTCGGACAGCGTGATTTAAAATCGCGTAACTTGGGAATCGCGTAAGACTGGGTAGCATAAGTTGAGGTATTACTGTATATATATATATATATATATATATATATATATATATATATATATATATATATATATATATAAATAAATAAATATATATATATATATATATACATATATATATATAAATAAATAAATATATATATATATATATATATATATATATATATATATATATATATATATATATATATATATATATATATATATATAGATTTTTTGGACTAGGAGACTGACAGACTTACCTTGGTAAGAGTCCACACTGTAGTCTTGAAATAGAAACACATAAAAGCACTTAAACAATGATATATTTCAACCACACAGTGGTCTTTGTCAATCGAAGAGAAAACACAAAAAGAAAGAAAAGATTTTCTTTTTGTGTTTTCTCTTCGATTGACAAACACCACTGTGTGGTTGAAATATATCATTGTTTAAGTGCTTTTATGTGTTTCTATTTCAAGACTACAGTGTGGACTCTTACCAAGGTAAGTCTGTCAGTCTCCTAGTCCAAAAAATCTAAATAATCTTTACCAACCAAAACTAACCTAAATATATATATATATATATATATATATATATATATATATATATATATATATATATATATTCTTGATATTTTACGTTATCCATTGTTTTTCCGTTGCATTGACTTTATGAAGTTAATATATTACTATTGTAAGTAATTTTTCCACCATTAAGTGCAATGATTTTACCTTGAGTGATGAGGCACCTTTCGGTCACTTGACCATTGTCGAATCACTGATTATTTTTTTTTTAATTTTTCGGGTCAGATGTTCGGTCCGCCGTGTTGGTAATTGTTGACGTCATATACGTTTCCTCTTGAGTCTTGTGTATTATGTTTTTGAATAGTATGTCTTCTGTATATGTTGTTTGTAGATTCATAAAATTGTTGCGTATGTTTTTATAAATGTGGTATTTTTCTAGTGAGTTTAGTTCTATTGGGTTATTATTTATTTCAAGTATGGTTAGGTTATTTTTGTAATTTGTTATTTCATGTTTATGTGATATTAGGTGTGCTGCAACATTTGATACAGCACCATCTTATATAATCGCAAAAATACTAGACAAAATAATAAGATCTAAAATACATATCAACAACACATACAATATAAAAAATGGATACGAATTAATTAATAAAATAAAACCATAAAAACAAACAGCAACACAAAAATAATAAGTTATGACATGTACCCTAGCATCCCAATAGAAGAAATCATAGAAATAATAAAAAACAAACTAATACACAATAACGAAAAAAGAAACACAATAGATAGTATCATTACGCTAACCAAACACATATGTAACCAAAATTACTTCCAATTTAACAATAAATGCTATAAACAAACAACTGGATTCCCCATGGGATCACCCATATCATCTATCATGTCAGAAATATATTTACAAAACTTTGAACAAATAATAATTAAACCTATACTAAACACACACAATATTTCACTATGGACAAGGTATGTAGACGATATACTTGTAATATACCAACCTACCATTCACAACGAACACATCATAATATTAAACAAACTAAATACATACAACGAAAACATACAATTCGCCGTTGAAACAGAAATAAATAGAACAATCAACTATCTCGACATCACTTTAAATATAAATGATAATAAAATAGAAACTACAGTATACAGGAAACCTACTTCCAACAACACCACAATACACTACAAATCTAACCACCCCTGGACACACAAAATTAATACTTACAGTAACATGATAAATAAAGCAATAAAATACACACAGGATAACAAACAAAAATTAAATGAAGAATTAGATAACATTACAAAAATAGCAATAGAAAATGGATACAACAAACACCTTATAAAAAATATATACAATAAATTCACAAAAAAACCTAACCTCAACACAACACTACAACCGGAAAACAAAAATAATAAAAATAAAAAATCTACCTAAAATATAAATACACCAATAACAAAATAGAAAAAATAACAAATATATACAACAAAGAATACTACACTCCAACATACAAACCAAACAACAAAATAATAAAATATCTTAATAACACAAACCACAAAACAAATTCAGAAAAACATAACCTATCAGGAATTTACAAAATTACATGTAACAACTGTAACGCATTTTACATAGGGAAAACAACCAGATCATTTAAAATAAGATTTGAAGAACATTATAGAGCATTCAAAAACAAAAATTCAAAAGTATCAAATGTTGCAGCACACCTAATATCACATAAACATGAAATAACAAATTACAAAAATAACCTAACCATACTTGAAATAAATAATAACCCAATAGAACTAAACTCACTAGAAAAATACCACATTTATAAAAACATACACAACAATTTAATGAATCTACAAACAACATATACAGAAGACATACTATTCAAAAACATAATACACAAGACTCAAGAGGAAACGTACATGACGTCAACAAACACCAACTTCACAGACCGAACATCTGCACCAGAAAAATTAAGAAAAAATAAGCAGTGATTCGACAATGGTCAAGTGACCGAAAGGCGCCTCATCACTCAAGGTAAAATCATTGCACTTAATTTTGGAAAAATTACAATAGTAATATATTAACTTCATATATATATATATATATATATATATATATATATATATATATATATATATATATATATATATATATATATATATATTCTTGATATTTAATATTATCCATTGTTTTTCCGTTGCACTGACTTTATGAAGTTAATATATTACTATTTTTGAGTAATTTTATCCACCATTAAGTGCAATAATTTTACCTTGAGTGATGAGGCACCTTTCGGTCTTTGACCATTGTCGAATCATGATTGTTCTCTGCTGTGGATGCTACGTCCGTGAAGCCGGTGTTTGTTGAAGTTACGCGCACTATTTCTTGATCTGTGTGTATGAGGTTTTTGTATAGTATGTCTTCTGTATATGTTGTTTGTAAATTCATTAAGTTGTTGTGTAAGTTTTTATAAATGTGGTATTTTTCTAGTGAGTTTAGTTCTATTGGGTTGTTATTTATTTCCAGTATGGTTAGGTTATTTTCGTAATTTGTGATTTCGTGTTTATGGGAAATTAGGTGTGCTGCAACATTTGATACTTTAGAATTTTTATTTTTGAATGCTCTATAATGTTCTTCAAATCTTATTTTAAATGTTCTGGATGTTTTTCCTATGTAAAAAGCGTTACAGTTGTTGCTGTGATTTTGTAAATTCCTGATAGGTTATGTTTTTCTGAATTTGTTATGTGGTTTTTGTTACTAAGATATTTTATTATTTTGTTGTTTGGTTTGTAAGTTGGAGTGTAGTATTCTTTGTTGTATATATTTGTTATTTTTTCTATTTTGTTATTGGTATATTTATATTTTAGGTAGATTTTTTTATTTTTATTGTTTTCGTGTTCCGGTTGTAGTGTTGTGTTGAGGTTAGGTTTTTTTGTGAATTTATTGTATATATTTTTTATAATGTGTTTGTTGTATCCATTTTCTATTGCTATTTTTGTAATGTTATCTAATTCTTCATTTAATTTTTGTTTGTTATCCTGTGTGTATTTTATTGCTTTATTTATCATGTTACTGTAAGTGTTAATTTTGTGTGTCCAGGGGTGGTTAGATTTGTAGTGTATTGTGGTGTTGTTGGAAGTAGGTTTCCTGTATACTGTAGTTTCTATTTTATTATCATTTATATTTAAAGTAATGTCGAGGAAGTTGATTGTTCTATTTGTTTCTGTTTCAACGGTGAATTGTATGTTTTCGTTGTATGTATTTAGTTTGTTTAATATTATGACGTGTTCGTTGTGAATGGTAGGTTGGTATATTCGACAATGGTCAAAGACCGAAAGGTGCCTCATCACTCAAGGTAAAATTATTGCACTTAATGGTGGATAAAATTATTCAAAAATAGTAATATATTAACTTCATATATATATATATATATATATATATATATTTTTTTTTTTTTTTTTTTTTTTTTGGACTAGGAGATTGACAGACTTACCTTGGTAAGAGTCCACTCTGTAGTCTTGAAATAGAAACACATAAAAGCACTTAGCCAATGATATATTTCAACCACACAGTGGTTTTTGTCAATCAAAGAGAAAACAAAAAGAAATATGAGAGAATGAAATAAAATAAATATAAGTTGTAATCACAGATTGTGTAAAAATCAGATGTCAAAGATGCACAGATTAAAGATATATGTATTGTTTCCATGAGCATATGAGTGATTATAGTTTATATAAGTCTGTTAGGGGAAAAGAGTTTGGAGACGTCTGATGAGGATTTTAGAGGATTTAGGTCTAGTTGTTTCAAATTCATTACATGAAGATAATCTTAGTCATTAAGCTTAAAATAGGAAGCTACCTGAGACTAGGAGAAGAGGTGTAATATAGGCCTATACTTGGTAGAGGGAGGCATAAATAGGCGAAGTAATATTAGTCCAAATAGCAGTCACTGGGAAGAGGTGGTAAAAGATGAGAAGGACCCAGGTTCAATCATAACGTTGTTTTTAGTGAACTTCCTGTCTCTACGTAAAATTGTCCCATCAGTAATTCTAATAGAAAATGCCCACTTCTTTTTCACTAAAACTTTATTGAATACTTTTGTGAGAAGTATTTAGGGGATAGTGGAAAATAATAAATAAGCTAATGCTTTTATCAGTCAGCAATTGAAAATCTCACCAAACGGCTTCACAAATATATGGTTAGAAACAAATCCTAATGAAATGAAAGGCTTTATAGCTGTGGTCCCCTAAACATGGGAATAATTCAAAAGTTCTCTGTTGTGTTACTTATCGGTATATCTTATCTTCACAAACTAATATGCTCATTTACTAAAAAGAAGCTTGCTCAATATTTGTATTCTAACTGCACTTAGTTGACAGGAACAGTTCGGATTGTTAGGAAAGGAATGCCACAACAAAAACTTGGACGTTTTCTATTGGCAGAAAAGTTTATGTGAGAATAGGACTTCTGTAACACATGGGATTTAGAAAGAAGCAAATCAACAAAAAACAATTTATTTTATTGTCATCCAATGCTTTGGGAATGAACGAGATGTATAGTAATAATCATAAATATGGAAAAATTAGTGTAAAAAACTAACTGAGGCAATTATGTTTGTTGTTGTTTTTTTTCCAGTTTAAAAACCAATCAAGGTTATTATTGTCTATCATCGACGAGGCAATTACAACCATAGCATGAGAGAATAGATGGGGCAGCTTAAATAGTCTATACTCTATACTTATACTTATTTAGATAAACTTAGACGTCAAAAGCATTGGAGGAATGTCACTCTTAATATTTGTGGCAGGATGATATTAAATGCTTATGTTTTGTTCTAGTTGAACAACGACAAACCCATTCTCAAGGTTTAATTTCATAAACTCGGTAATTGTAAAGTACTTGTAATTTTGGGATTACTACCAAAAATGTTCATTGATGTGTAGGGGGTGTAACATTTTGCCTTCTCACATTGAGGATTGGTTTCTTAAATGTCAGGAGGTTTGTTTTTTGTAGCAAAATGTTTCAAGCATAATAGGGCAACAAATAAGAGTAATGAATTGTCTTGCTTGTGAACCATTTTCCTTCACAAAAACTTTATACAAGTGCATAAATAAACATGATTTGCAATCCAGATTTTAATTGAAACACTACAAATTTATTTTTAAAAATTTGTTATTTAATTTTCTGGACACTCTTAAAATAATGTAATAGTTCTGAAATTGCATCTAAAATTTATAGAAAGGTTGTTTGTATTATAGTTACCGAACCTCCAAAAAATGTTTTAAACATTTAAAAAACCTTTTACTTATAAATATTTTGTAAATATTAGATTGAAAAATATGAAAACGTTTTACATAAAATGCAAAACACCTATTCTAAAAATAGAATATTTTTTACAAAATGACTGGCATATAGTAATGCCTTCTCCTACACAACATTAAAAATGACATTTTAGCTTTAATTTTGAGAGAGTTCTGATACTTTTTAGTTTTGAACAGTTAACCTACTTAGTGTGCGGACTGAGTATCATTGGGCACAAACTCTTGACAGTCTAGACCCACATAGTGAATATTTGTATCACCCATGGCTTACCAGTAGCTTATGAAATATTACAAGTTATTTCCAACTCAGTTTACAAAATGTATAATAGTAATTATGTAACTTTAGAACTATTTTTATCTTTATTTTAAAGAATGCAGATGTTATTTTGGCAGAAATTATTATTATCTTCGTATCTACTAATAAATAAAACAATTTGTAGCATTTAGGGGACTTTTAAAAGAAACCCTACTTTGTAATAACATGACCGTAACTTCTGTTGTTGAGATACATGTTAAAAAATTGATGGTTTTTGTAAAATCCCAAAGCATAGAAATTAAGTTTTTCTTTATAGTTTGACATTTTTTATATTTTATTCAAGTTAAATTAACAGTTTGAAGCGTTCTGAATTCTTTGTTTAAACTATTTCTTTAAAAAGTATTTTATTGATTTTTTAATATAAGTACTATTTTTTAAAATTAATGAACTTTTCTTTATAGTTAATGTTTTTGCAGGTAGTTAAAGAAAGAAGAAAAAGTGAAACAGAAAGTTTTGCAGCAGTTTTCACAACTCCAGGAAGTAAATGCCATAAGAAAAAAATGGAGAAAGAAAAAGTAGTAGTTAGCAAACGACTAAGTGAGCCTTTGGATTCTTACACAGAATCATCACAGCCTAAGGATTCGTGGACAAATGTTTTTAAAGGGTATTTTTGACAAATTTTATTAGTATTTAAAAAATTTTAATACAGTAATAAGCCCACTAATCTGGCACTTTGTGGCTTTGATAGTGCTGAATTATTAAAAGTGCTAGATAATGTTAAAACACCTACAAATCAATGCCCTTTGCTCTTAAAGTATGACTTGTCTGTTGGATCACTAATTATTTAAATTATTTGTTTATTCATAATTATAAATTTGAAAATATTTTTTGGTGATGACACATTTTTTGATTGAAATTTGAAAAATGATATATATGTGTGTATCGGTTTTATTGGGTCTGCCATTGCTGACCAATTTCTAAATTTGCCTTCATGTTTTCTTATTGTAGCAATGTTCCTTTGATAGGTTCCATTCACTAATTGATTTATTGATGGGCTTTCCAATCATGTTAGTCTGGGTTTTTCCTGTCTTGCTCTCGCTTGTGGTATTCATTCCAAAGCAACTCTTGGTAATCACCCCTCCGATATCCTCTTTATGTGTTTGAACTATATCAGCTGTCCCTTTTTAATCTCCTCTAGAACTATCTCCTTCTTCTCTATCATGTCTGTAATGTGTTTATTTATCCTATATTTTTGTCTAAAGAACTAACATGATATCCTAAGAGTGTCCATTTCTACTGCGTTAGTCTTACTCATGTCTGCTTGAGTCATTACCCACATTTCTGCCCCGTGAGTGAAGACACCCTTTACTATGGTGTTATATATTCTTTTTTAGAAAACTCTAAATTTCAATAAGTATATAAAAAGCTAGCACTGAAAAGAAAAAATATTTGGAACACAAAAAAAAACTCAGGAATAATTTTAAATTCTTTTAATTTTATCAATTTTTTAATTCACACAATAAACAGAACAAGAAATAAAACTTAAGTTTTTAACACAATAGACTAAATTCAATCCTTAATATTTTAGTTACAAGATTTTATAACCTAGGCTATTTTCTAAGATCTCTTAATATCCCGGGGTTTTATGCATGGGCTATATTTTCTAACTCCGGATAATTAAATAAATTTTAATAAACAAGATTCATTTTAGAAAATAGTTTTAATAATTAGCTTCCTGATGTAAAATCTTAAATTTGGAATAAGAAAAAGGTCCCTAAACTGTTTGAACTGGATTAGCTTTCTTACTACTAAACTATTATATGATTTCAAGATATTCTAATAACTTACAATTTTAGGTTTTCTTATAATTTTAAAAGTTCACTAAAGGTTAGTTTTATAGCGTTATGTACTTATCAATTTTCGGAGTTTTGCTGGTTGTTCATATAGGATTCAGTTCTCTTTAAATTTTATATTTCACACACAATTAAATTCCTTTTAGTTACTTCAATTATAATAATACTGTATTATAGATTTTAAATTCACTTATTCTCGTTTTAATTTTGCCAAGTTTCTTCACAAATTCATATAATTTTAATGAGATTCTTCAAACGGGATTTTGGCTTCTAAGAATGGCTTCGCTTTGTTCGGCTGCTCTTGCTAGACTAACGCGTCGTTTTTATTTTTAAAATGTTTAAAACATGGCGGCCTTTCCGTCTCCAAACTTTTGCTTTCATGTAATGAAGTTTGATTTTTTCCCACTAGAGTCGACTGTAACATTGACCTACTTTCTAGCTATTAAATCTGTTGAACTAACGAAATTGTTTTCACTCGTTTTAATTTGGTTAACATACTGCTTCACCTATCCTATCCTCAACAAACCTTCCAGTGTTTATTTAATTACTATTATTTGTGTGTGCAGTGTCTTTGCTTTTTACTTTTGTAATAATTCCGAAATGTGTATGTTTCGCATGGATTAATACAAACATAACTTCTATCTCATTGTTTACCTCAATCGTGTTTTACCTTCTCCTTCAAGTAATTTCTTACGCCCTATGTTAATAAAGTTTACAATTTTTTATATTTTATTATTATTAGATTATCTTGTTCTAATTTTATTTATTAGGTTATTTGATCCAATAAATTTCCTAATGCATTTTACAGTTCAAAATCTTGTTTATATGTTACAACCTTTTCTAGGCTTTCACCTAAAATTAGTTTTAATTTAATCTGACCAATCTCTTAATGAATTTCTCCGATTTCATATTTTGTGTGAGCTATTTCTAATCTATTCTTCCAATTCTTATACAACATTATATAGCCCATTCTATAAATGGTACAATATATATATATATATTTAGGTTAATTTTGGTTGGTAAAGATTATTTAGATTTTTTGGACTAGGGGACTGACAGACTTACCTTGGTAAGAGTCCACTCTGTAGTCTTGAAATAGAAACACATAAAAGCACTTAAACAATGATATATTTCAACCACACAGTGGTCTTTGTCAATCGAAGAGAAAACACAAAAAGAAATACAAAAAAAAAATATGAGAGAATGAATCATTCATTCTCTCATATTTCTTTTTGTGTTTTCTCTTCGATTGACAAAGACCACTGTGTGGTTGAAATATATCATTGTTTAAGTGCTTTTATGTGTTTCTATTTCAAGATTACAGAGTGGACTCTTACCAAGGTAAGTCTGTCAGTCTCCTAGTCCAAAAAATCTATATATATATATATATATTATTTGATTCCATCTTAAAGTGAGCTGTTACTTTTTAACTAAAAATACTTGTAAAAATGTTGCACTTGCCTAAAGTAGTATTTTTATAGTGGTTAAGTACCTTTATAAATGTTCTCAACAATTATAAAAGTAAGTGTTACTATAGGCAAATGTAACATTTTTACAAGGTTTTTACTTACATACATTTTTTTAATAAAGGGATATTTATTATATAAAGCTTAAAAAAATAACACTGTTTTTAGACAGTATATTAAGGTAAACAGCAAACACTCTGTTAACTGCTCTACAACTTAAAATTTAAAATTATCTCAAGCAAAATCATGTGTAATACTGTAGAATTGATGAATGTATCTTGAAAATGGCCTAGTTCCAGTTACCAAAACACCTTGGAGGAATACATATCATGTTTCACAAATGAGCTTCATAGTGCATAATTGAAGAATTTTAGTGTGCCATGTCCATAAATATGATTATAATCACTCCCAGTGAACATAAAGAAAGCAAATATCTGTCTGAGGATAGTTTAAGCTGTCGACATGTTGATATTTTTTGGTGACACTTAATGTTGAGCAGGTTAACACTTGTGTACTAGGCCTGGGAATAGGTTTATCTCATGGGTAGCTTGAACCAAATTATTTGATTCCATACATGTTTATTTTAACATCAGGTTTAGGTACTTCACAATGCTCTTTAAACCACTTGCAGCAAAAAGTCAGAACAATTACATACTTTTTAACTTGCATGAAGTTAGTCAAATTTATTACAATGAGTTTGTTTTAGTGATGTTTTATTTGTTCTATCTTATTTATTTTAAAGGGATTTATGAGTGTAAACATAAAAGAGAGGGAATTTATACATTATGTCACAAATTTTCTTTTTTAAATTTTGATTCATTAAAAAATATATATTTTTTTTAGTGTAGTAATGTGTACTTTCATGATTTTATATTCATATTTTAATTCCTTTTTTGATATATAGTTTATTTTGTTTGAACAATAATTACAAAAGGTATACATGGTCACTTGATCATTGTCGAATCACTGATTACTTTTTCTTAATTTTTCTGGTGCGGATGTTCGGTCTGTCGTATTGGTAATTGTTGACGTCATATACGTTTCCTCTTGAGTCTTGTGTATTATGTTTTTGAATAGTATGTCTTCTGTATATGTTGTGTGTAGATTCATTAATTTGTTGTGTATGTTTTTGTAAATGTGGTATTTTTCTAGTGAGTTTAGTTCTATTGAGTTATTATTTATTTCAAGTATGGTTATGTTATTTTTGTAATTTGTTATTTCATGTTTATGTGATATTAGGTGTGCTGCAACATTTGATACTTTTGAATTTTTGTTTTTGAATGCTCTATAATGTTCTTCAAATCTTATTTTAAATGATCTGGTTGTTTTCCCTATGTAAAATGTGTTACAGTTGTTACATGTAATTTTGTAAATTCCTGATAGGTTATGTTTTTCTGAATTTGTTTTGTGGTTTGTATTATTAAGATATTTTATTATTTTGTTGTTTGGTTTGTATGTTGGAGTGTAGTATTCTTTGTTGTATATATTTGTTATTTTTTCTATTTTGTTATTGGTGTATTTATATTTTAGGTAGATTTTTTTATTTTCATTATTTTTGTGTTCCGGTTGTAGTGTTGTGTTGAGGTTAGGTTTTTTTGTGAATATATTGTATATATTTTTTATAATGTGTTTGTTGTATCTATTTTCTATTGCTATTTTTGTGATGTTATCTAATTCTTCATTTAATTTTTGTTTGTTATCTTGTGTGTATGTTATTGCTTTATTTATCATGTTACTGTGAGTGTTAATTTTGTGTGTCTAGGGGTGGATAGATTTGTAGTGTATTGTGGTGTTGTTGGAAGTAGGTTTCCTGTGTACTGTAGTTTCTATTTTATTATCATTTATATTTAATTTAATGTTGATATAGTTGATTGTTCTATTTGTTTCTGTTTTGACGGCGAATTGTATGTTTTTGTTGTATATATTTAGTTTGTTTAGTATTATGATGCGTTCGTTGTGAATGGTAGGTTGGTATATTACAAGTATATCGTCTACGTACCTGTCCATAGTGTGTGTGTTTAGTATAGGTATAATTATTATTTGTTCAAAGTGTTGTATATATATATTTCTGACATGACATTAAGAAAAAGTAATCAGTGATTCGACAGTGGTCAAATGACTGAAAGGTGCCTCATCACACAAGGTAAAATCATTGCACTTAATGGTGGATAAAATTACTTACAATAGTAATATATTAACTTCAAAAAGTAAGTGCAACGGAAAAACAAAGAACAACGTAATATATATATATATATATATATATATATATATATATATATATATATAGGAAATTTTGGACTTGATAGGAGACTGACAGACTTACCTAAAGGCAATAGTCCAAAACTGCAATCTCTTGGAAATAAGCACATATAAAACACTTAATACACTTTTATTTGAAATATTTCGATCAACATGATCTTCTTCAGTCAAGAAAGAGAAAAAAAAAGAGAAAAAACCTCTGGTTTTTTCTCTTTTTTTTTTTTTTTTTTTTTTTCTTTCTCTTTCTTGACTGAAGAAGATCATGTTGATCGAAATATTTCAAATAAAAGTGTATTAAGTGTTTTATATGTGCTTATTTCCAAGAGATTGCAGTTTTGGACTATTGCCTTTAGGTAAGTCTGTCAGTCTCCTATCAAGTCCAAAAATTCCTAAATAAGCTTTAAGCTCTACTAGAACTAACCTAAATATATATATATATATATATATATATATATATATATATATATATATATATATATATATATATATAGATTTTTTGGACTAGGAGACTGACAGACTTACCTTGGTAAGAGTCTACTCTGTAGTCTTGAAATAGAAACCTTATCTCTTTTTCCCTGACAGACTTATATAAACTATAATCACTCATATGCTCATGGAAACAATATATATATCTTTAATCTGTGCATCTGTGACATCTGATTTCTACTCTACACAATCTGTGATTACATTTATTTTATTTCATTCTCTCATATTTCTTTTTGTGTTTTCTCTTCGATTGACAAAGACCACTGTGTGGTTGAAATATATCATTGTTTAGGTGCTTCTATGTGTTTCTATTTCAAGACTACAGAGTGGACTCTTACCAAGGTAAGTCTGTCAGTCTCCTAGTCCAAAAAATCTAAATAATCTTTACCAACCAAAACTAACCTAAATATATATATATATATATATATATATATATATATATATATATATATATAGGTTAGTTTCGGTTGGTATACATCTTTTGGACTAGGAGACTGATAGACTAACCATGGTAATAGTCCACTCTGTAGTCTTGAAATAGAAACACATAAAAGCACTTAACCAAATGAAATATTTCAACCACACAATGGTCTTTGTCAATCAAAGAGAAATTACAAAATGAAATATGAGAGAATGAAATAAAATCTTTTATTTCATTCTATCATAATTCATTTTGTGTGTTCTCTTTGATTGACAAAGACCATTGTGTGGTTGAAATATTTCATTGGTCAAGTGCTTTTATGTGTTTCTATTTCAAGACTACAGAGTGGACTATTACCAAGGTAAGTCTGTCAGTCTCCTAGTCCAAACCATCTTTATATATATAAACACAACTTAATTAATAACAATTATTTCACCATTAAGTGCAATCAATTTTTACCTTGTGATGAGACACCTTTCGATCATTTGACCATAGTCGAATTGCTAAATCGAACCGAGGTAAAAGTTGATTGCACTTAATGGTGAAATAATTGTTTACAATTAACTTGTAATAACTCTATAAAGTCAGTGCAACGGAATAGTAATGGTCAACAGGGAGCGGCAGAAATACCTGACGGTTTTTAAATAAAAATAGCTTCAGTACTTATACATATTTTTTAAAGTTTATTATTTGTTACACATTATATAAAGATGGTAATTAATGAAAAACACGGAAATACTACCTGTTATTACTTAAAGATAACATCACTTAGTGGTGTCCATTCCTCGTCATGCATTCCTCCAGTCTTGAAATGAAACTGTCAAACACTTTTCCCAACATCTCGTTTGTGATGGAGGCGATTTCTTGAGTTATGACTTCCTTCAAATCATCCAGTGTACGGGGTTTATTTGTGTAGACTTTTGATTTGAGGTAACCCCAAAGAAAAAAGTCACACACACTGAGGTCAGGGGATAGTGCGGGCCAAGCAAAGTCACCATTTCGTGAGATACCACTGCCACGGAACTTAGTTCTCAAATAATCCATGACGACATTTGCTGTGTGAGAAGAGGCTCTGTCTTGTTGGAATCAAATCTTTCTAATAGCTAAACGTTTCCTTTTTAGTTCTGGTATCAAAAAACTGTTTAGCATCCGTAGATAACGTTCATGGTTGACTGTAACCATACACCCACCTTCCTCAAAAAAGTACGGTCCGATGACACATTTCTTAGTTACTGCGCACCACACAGTAACTTTAGCACTATGTAAAGGAGGTTCGTGCAACTCTTGTGGGTTCTCATTCGACCAATATCTAAAGCTCTGTTTATTAACACAGCCATCAAGATGAAAATGAACCTCATCACTCATTAGAAGAATTTTCTGGTCATCTTTCAAATTGATCATTTGCTCTGAAAATGCCTGGCGGTTAGCGTAGTCATGAGGCTGAAATTTTTGGACGATGGCAATTTTATACGCATGATAGTTTAGATCTCAGTGCAAAATACGTCTTAGAGTGCGATCAGACATTTGAAGAGCGGCAGCTTGTCTACGGGCCGGTCTATGCGTGCCTGTTAGCACACCATGTCTCACTTGCTCAATGTTGTCTGGTGTTCTCACTAACCTTGGACGGCCTGTAGGCCTTTGTTTTAAAGATAAACCAGCTGTTCTAAAACTATCCACCCATAGTTTGATTGTGTTTTGGGATGGGATGCGTCCTCTACGACGCACATTAAAATGCCTACGAAACTGATGTTGTGTAACAACAACCGAATCACCACTTTTAAAATACGTCTTAATGACAAATGCACGATGTTCACCAGGCCACTGCTCCATAGCTACTGAAATGGCGTCGAATGGCCTTGTCAACTCCCCACCACCATATATATATATATATATATATATATATATATATATATATATATATACATATATATATATACATATATATATATATATATATATATATATATATATATATATATATATATATATATATATATATATATATATATATATATATATATATATATATATATATATATGACAAACTCTAAAGTGAAATTTCACAAACGCTTCAGGTAAAATTAACATATTTTATTTGTTAATTTGTAATTTTATAGTATTTTATTGCAAACAAATTTTGTTTAGCTAAAAAATGAGCTCCAAATCAGAATGTTATAAAAAAGTTTTTATTATGTCATTTTGTGTACTAAATAAGCAAAACAAATAAATAAAAACAAACCTTTTTTAAAATGAATTCCTACTTAAGGTAAAAAAAATTATTTTAGTTATTTTTTATTCAATAACTACAATTAATATGAATAACCTATGGTTTAAAATAGCAGTTCTATCACATAACCTGTTCACATAAAATAGGCTATTCTATAAAATTATATGCTATCAGTTATTTCAAGTCAAATGGGATGAAATAATTATATTACATACCTTGCCCATTTGTGAAAAGTTTGTCTCCCATATAAAACTCAAATTAATTCATTAAAAAAATTTATTTAATGAATTATTTATTGAAAAAACACTGTATTAACATCAAGTGCCATCCACTACATGTTTTAAAAAAATGTATTTAAACTTGAGTGGAAGAATAAAAAGTATTTTATTAACAATTGAAAATTTGAACCAGATATATAGAGGGAAACTGTGAACTAACAAAAAGAATTGAAAAATAACTCCAATCTAGAATCCTATATAACTTAAATGCCTAGAAATATTAATCTGAACTCTACTTTAGCATATGAATTGACCCTGGGTATCAGTTATATTAGTAATAACTGGTATAAATTTGTATGTGAGTTTAGTGCATAAATATTACAAATACAAAATGAAAAAAACCTTCTCTGGTTTGATTTCTTAATAATTGTTTAAAGTATTTTTAGAATATAAAGTAAATTAAGACCTAAAACATACAGGCCGTCAAAGTTGTATAAGAAAATCCACAGTATACGAATTTGGTTAAGATACGATAGTAGGAGAAATAGTGGTGTAGGAAGTACAACTGGAAAGGGGTTTAACAGCTGATTCGCCGAAATGCATATGATTGTATGTATAGTTTCCATAGCCTAGCAAAATGTGGACTTCAAGAAGGAGGGCCATCATACTTGTATATCCAAAAATGTAATATACCTGTTGCAATGCAAATTTTTCCCGGCAAATTAGATAGGCCTTACCACGGGTGGTCTGAGCATCAGAATGAATAGGCACAGACATGACGTTGAAACCATGAACATAGACAGGCCAACTGCTCATATCTTCCAATGTTTGTTATACCACCAAAATAATTAAGGCCCTCCCTCCTGATTGCAACCCTTCAGAATTGAGAAGATGGGTGTTGTCATACCAGTGGTACACCAAATCTAGAGAACCTCCTAACCTCAACATAAGAAAAACTCCTTTTACCTTTCCCCTAACTTCTACAATTTTTAACAACTCCATTTACCTTCCTTCTGACAGATTAGTAATATCTAGTTTCAAATAACCAATAATTATACAAATAACATATAGTACTATATCATAAACTATAAATCTGTGACATTTGGATATTTATACACATCTGTGGTTCACTTCAGTCTTTTCAATTTCTCTTTTTTGACTGATAAAGGTCATTGTGTAATCGAAATATTTCAATAGGGAGATATGTTTTTATATGTGTCTATTTATTTATTGCCAAGAGATTGCAGTTTTGGACTATTGCCACTAGGTAAGTCGGTCAGTCTCCTATCTAGTCCAAAAATTCCTAAACAAGCTTTAAGCTCTACTAGAACTAACCTAAATATATATATATATATATATATATATATATATATATATATATATATATATATATATATATATGAAGTTAATATATTACTATTGTAAGTAATTTTATCCACCATTAAGTGCAATAATTTTACCTTGGGTGATGAGGCACCTTTCGCTCACTTGACCATTGTCGAATCACTGATATTTTTCTGGTGTAGATGTTCGGTCCGTGATATTGGTATTTGTTGACGTTACACGCACTTTCTCTTGATCTGTGTGTATGATGTTTTTATATAGTATGTCTTCTGTATATGTTGTTTGTAGATTCATTAAATTGTTGTGTATGTTTTTATAAATGTGGTATTTTTCTAGTGAGTTTAGTTCTATTGGGTTATTATTTATTTCAAGTATGGTTAGGTTATTTTCGTGTGATTCGACAATGGTCAAGTGACCGAATGGTGCCTCATCACTCAAGGTAAAATTATTGCACTTAATGGTGGATAAAATTACTTACAATAGTAATATATTAACTTCATAAAGTCAGTGCAACGGAAAAACAATGGATAACGTAAAATATCAAGTATATATATATATATATATATATATATATAATTAATAAATTAAAAATATTTCAAAAACAAGAATACTTTGAATGAATATATTTATTCAAAGCTTTTTGCCGATAAAATAGTACCATCATCTTCAGGAAAATAATTATCTAATCCATTAGATACTTATTTTCCTGAAGATGCTGGTACTATTTTATCGTCGAAAAGCTTTGAATAAATATATTCATTAAAAGTATTCTTGTTTTTGAAATATTTTTAATTTATTAACTATATTACAAGAAAACATATCACCATATTTAATATATTATATATATATATATATATATATATATATATATATATATATATATATGTATAGCCAATTCATTTATGTAAAATTGTAATTTAAGGTATAGTATTTTACTATTTATTAAAAGCCTGAAATATGTGTTACCATTCATAAATATCAAAGTTTTATATTTCCAGAATAGTTATACAAATTTTTCCTCATTCTAAATATTTTAGTGTAGTGTCTGTGAAATAAGTTGCAAATTATGAATCGGCATTTTAAAATTTAAAAAAATTCTACTGTTCATCAATCTGCCAAATTATTGACATCTGACAAACTATAGTTAAAAATTTTTTTTTGTTTGTTTTCTCTAACGTAATTCCGCTTAATTTTATTATAAAATATTGAATAGTTATCATTAATAATTGTTTATTATAAGTTGTTAATTTTAAATTTTACAGGTCAGTAATTGAGAATCACATGAATAAACCGTTAAACAAATCACCAAATTTAAGCAGTAACTCATATGGTACAGATACAGGAAGTGGCTCAATACAGACTCCTCTCAAACAAATAGATAAAACTGAACCACCATCAAAATGTTCTCATACTACTAATAAAGATCAGACAAATATTTCCAAAAATACTCCAGTTCAAAGGTTAACAGAAGTTACAAAAGAGAACAGAAAACGTTTGTCTGGCATCAAGAAGAACAGTCTTTCAAACAATGGTAAGAGGTTCTATACATTTTAATTTATATAGTTTAATAGCTACACAGAACCACCGACTTAATAGATTTACAAAACTATTCACCAAATAGTCAAAAGTAATTGCCCTTTTTTAAATATGCACAACTATGAACTTAATATTTATTCCTCACTACTTATCTAATAGGTGCACATAACTTGCTATTATTAACTATATGAATAAAAGGATACCATCTTGGATTCACAGATTTTAATCAGACCACTTTATAAAAAATTCTCAAAATGAAAAGTTCAAATGTAATTAGTTCAACTTTGGCCTGAGCCAAAACCATTCTATAAATCTCTACTTATCAGCCAAATACAGTAAAATCTCCTTAATACGAATTTCAAGGGACCATCCAAAAACAGTGTCTTAAACAAGGAAACATCTTATATGGGAATAGTAAATACTACAACACTAACAAAAGAATACTCTATCTGCTCAACATTATGTGTGCTGTATATTCCTACATAGTCATCAAAACAATTTAATCAAAATTTTAAAGTATGAGTATGATTTTCAAATATTTCAGCTGAGAAACAGCTGCAGAAATATTATATGAAAAACAGCTGAGTACAAATATTTTAACAGTAGAGGATAATTAAATATAGGAACTTGGTATCAGGTTTAGTTAATGGAGTAGACCTACGTCTTAACGTACTAGATATGTTTGACAAGCGTAAATTAGAAATAATCACAGGTTATGGAAAAGAAAACATTTACCAAGAGTTACAATATCAAATGAAAAGGAACCGATTTCCATTAAGTCTTGCATTTTCAATAACTATAAATAAGGCTTAGGGTCAATTATTCTTGAGAGTAGGGCTTCAATTGACCAAACCTGCTTTTACACATGGCAATTTATTTTGCAGAGTCGAGCGCAAATTTGCATTATGATTGTTAAAAAAAATCAAATTGAAAATGCATTCACAAAATATAGTATGTAAGGAAATTTTGTTATGAAAAACAAAATTATATTAAATTTAATTTGTATTATATTAAATACTTGAATTATATTAAAGTTAATATGTATTAAAACATAAAATGATGATACAAAAGTTTAAAATTGGCCCCTACAAGCCCCTAGTCCATATATATAATTTTGTAAGCCGAATTTTGAGTGAAAAATTGTGGGAGCTTGGAAGGTTGTACAGAGCTGGAAGATAGATCAAATTAAAGGTATTGACACGAAGAAGCAGGGAAAAATATAAGTTTTTCTCATTTTACAACATTTATAGGGTTTTGAGGAACTTAAAATACCCAAAATCTACATAAGAAATACATTCTAATGAAAAACAGCTGAATACGATTGTCAAATATTTCAGGTGAGAAACAGCTGTACAAATATTATATTAAAAACAGCTGAGTACAAATATTTTAACAGTATTAAAGATTAATTAAACATATGAACTTAGAATCAGTTTAGTTAAGTTTAGTTTAGTTAATGGTTAGTTAGGTTTAGTTGAAGTTATCGATCTTATTGTACTAGATATGTTTGACAAGTGTATTAAATTAGAAATAATCACTGGTTCTGGAAAAGGAAACATCATATTATTACCAATAATAAAATTAATATCAACAGATTCTAACATACCATTTCAAATTAAAAGGAACCAATTTGTTTTAAGAATTACATTTTCAATAACTATAAGTAAGGCTTCAATTGACCAAACCTGTTTTTACACATGATCAACTTTATGTTGCACTAAATTGAGTAAAATCTTGAGGTGGATTATAGAGACACATTAAAATACTATTAGTCAATAAAATAAAGGTAAAAACTCATTCACAAAAAATATAGTTTATGAAAAAATTTTGTTGTGAAAAATTTGAGTTATATAAAATAAATTTGTATTAAAAAAAAATTATACAAAAGTTGAAAATTTGTTTCAATATGAACTGGAGCATTTGCCCCTACAAGCCCTTAGTTAGATGTATTTTATAAGTTTCTAGGGAACATTTTTGAAACTGTAAGCAAAGAAACTAATTTGTATGACACTAAATATTTCAACAATCAGGTTTTTTATGAGTATATGAAGTTAATTATTTTTTAATGTAAATACATTATTAGTCAATACATGAAAATAGGTCTACATTTATTATTTACAGGCTAAATTAATTATAATAAAATTAATTTGTATTAATTATAGTAAAATTATTGAGTTAAATTTATAAAAGTAGTTTTATGAAGAGTAGTATACATTTCAAGAGTATTAAGTCATATAAGTTTCAAGATAATATAATCATAAACAAAAAAGTTATAGTTGTTTTTATAAAAGTCTTTAAAAGTGCCAAATTAATAGGAATTCTCAGGTTACACCAGGCTCTGAAACACTGGGAAGCCAATGGGAAAACCAGATCAAAATAACAATGAAATTCAGTAACTGATTGAATAGACATAGAAAAAAAATAAAATAATACACTTTGTATTTTGGCTGACAGTGCTATCAGTGTAATATAATATTCTATACAATTTTTTATAAATGTTTAATGGTTTAATTATTGAAGCTCCAGAAAAAAATTATATATATTGAATCTGCTCAGAGTTTCCAGGACAAACTTATGTTGAAAATAATTGCTTTAAAAAAATTTACATCACTTACATGGAAGATAAAGATTGGATATTAACATCTTTCTAATAAGAACGTCTATACAATCCATACAACTAGATGTACATAGAGAATAGACAAAAAAAATGTTAATATATAATCTTCAATAACTACTTCAAAATTGAATATCAAATGGAACAAAATTGCAAAGTTGTGTGGGTGAACCCTGCATTTTTGCTGTCAAACAGTTGATAAGAAAACCTTTTGTTCCCTTATTTATAATAAGTAAATTGTTTTTAACTTGAATTTAATTATAAATGTTTACTTCCTACATTTAAAAATACAGGGTAAATAGTAGTATGTATAATAAGAAATGGGATCTAGGATACTGCACCCTTTGAATTTCATATCCAATGAATGGATTGACATGTAAATATGACATCCATGATAATGAGCCATCTGCCATTTTAGCTTAATTTCCGTGGAACTTTTTAAAATATTTTTTTATCTATGACGTTCTGGGACTCAAAACATCAAAGGAAGATACTGTGAGAATTAAATGCGATGGTATGATACTTATTGCTCCTTTTACCCTAAAATATGAGTTTGTGACTATGTATTAATGTGTGCTCACAAGAGGCACACATGCCTATACCATAAAGGAATTAATATCACAAATAAAATGCCCATTATAACTATTTTCATGTGATTCTTAAATCTTCTGTATAACAAAATAAACTTTAATATACTGATCTTAACCATGAGTTTTCTTTATTTTTATTTTGTTATTTAGGTTGTTTTCATAAATTAGTCTCCAGGGAAAACAATGTTTGTATGAATGTAAACCTACCTGGGGAAGATGCTGAAACTTCATCTACAACAACTGAAAGTTCTTCACATGATGACGGTGATAAGGTAATTTAGCTTTTACTTCTTGCTTTAAAACCACAAAAAATTCTTTTTATATTTTAACAAATTGAGTAAGAAATATTTTACTTTCAACTGTTTTGATGAAAATGTTTATTATGTATAATAATTAGTAAATGAAATATATATATATATATATATATATATATATATATATATATTTATATATTTTTAGGTTAGTTTTGGTTGGTAAAGATTATTTAGATTTTTTGGACTAGGAGACTGACAGACTTACCTTGGTAAGAGTCCACTCTGTAGTCTTGAAATAGAAACACATAATAGCACTTAAACAATGATATATTTCAACCACACAGTGGTCTTTGTCAATCGAAGAGAAAACACTTTTAGCAGTTTAAAGCAGTTTGTAAGCAGTTTTAAGTTTAAGTGCTTTTATGTGTTTCTATTTCAAGAATACAGAGTGGACTCTTACCAAGGTAAGTCTGTCAGTCTCCTAGTCCAAAAAATCTATATATATATATATATATATATATATATATATATATATATATATATATATATATATATATATATAATTGTCAAATCACTGATTATTTTTCTGGTGTAGATGTTCGGTCCGTGATGTTGGTATTTGTTGACGTTACACGCATTTTCTCTTGATTTGCGTGTATAATGTTTTTATATAGTATGTCTTCTGTATGTGTGGTTTGTAGGTTCATTAAATTGTTGTGCGTGTTTTTATAAATATGGTATTTTTCTAGTGAGTTTAATTCTATTGGGTTATTATTTATTTCAAGTATGGTTAGATTATTTTGTTATTTCACATGTATGTGATATTAGGTGTGCTGTAACATTTGATACTTTTGTATTTTCATTTTTGAATGCTTTGCAATGTCCTTCAAATCTTATTTTAAATGATCTGGTCGTTTTCCCTATATAAAATGCGTTGCAGTCGTTACATGTAATTTTGTAAATTCCTGATAGGTTATGTTTTTCTGTAATTGTTTTGTGGTTTGTGTTATTAAGATATTTTATTATTTTGTTGTTTGGTTTGTATGTTGGAGTGTAGTATTCTTTGTTGTATATATTTGTTAATTTTTCTATTTTGTTATTGGTGTATTTATATTTTAGGTAGATTTTTTATTTTTATTATTTTTGTGTTTTTTTCTGTGTACTGTAGTTTTAATTGTATTAATATTTATATTGAATGTAATGTCAAGATAGTTAATTGTTCTGTCTGTTTCTGTTTCGAGGGTGAATTGTATGTTTTCTTTGTATGTATTTAATTTTTTTAGTATTATGATGTGTGTTGTTGTGAATAGTAGGTTGGTGTATTACAAGTATATTGTCTTCGTACCTTGTCCATAGTAAAATATTATGTGTATTTAGTATAGGTTTGATTATTATTTGTTCAAAGTGTTGTAGATATATTTCTGACATGACTGATGATATGGGTGGTCCCATGGGGAGTCCAGTTGTTTGTTTGTAGTATTTATTGTTAAATTGGAAGTAATTTTGGTTACATATCTGTTTGGTTAGTGTAATGATACTATTTATTGGGTTTTCTTTTTCGTTATTGTGTATTAGTTTGTTTTTTATTATTTCAATGGTTCATTCTATTGGGATACTAGCGTACATTTTGGTTATGTAATAACTTGTTATTTTTGTGTTGCTGTTTGTTTCTATGTTTTTAATTTTATTAATTAATTTGTATCAATATTTTATATTGTATGTGTTGTTGATATGTATTTTAGATCTTATTATTTTGTCTGGTATTTTTGAAATTATGTAAGATGGTGCTGTTTTGAAATTTATTATTGGTCTAAATGGTGTGTCAGGTTTGTAGATTTTAGGTATGCTTGCTAATATTGGTGCAGATGGTTTGAATGGGTAAAGTCTTGTGTGGTATTTTAATTTATTGCTATAGTTTAGGGTATTTCTGTGTAAGACTATTATGTTTTTTATTGTATTAAGGTATTTGTTAGTTGGGTCTGGGATTTGTTCGTATTTATTTTCATTTATGTGGTTTGTCATTGAATTGATGTATTTGGTATTTTCTATTATTACTGGTGTGTGTTTGTTTTATCTGATTTTAATATTACGTATTCGTTGTTTTCTAGATTTTGTTTGAGTTTCATAATTTTTGTTTGTTTATATATTGATTTGTTTTTTTGGGTTTTTATTAGGTTAAATTTATTATTAATGTTGTTTCTTATTTGTTCAGTGTTTTCGTGGGTAATTTTAAGGATGTTAGATTCTGTGTCAACTATTAGGTTTTTTTATTATTTGGTTTTTGTCAAAATTGGTTAGGTTATATTTGAAAGCATTTGTTATTGCTATTTTTTCTTTTTCAGTGAATTGTGTTTTTGTTAAGTTTATGAATTTTTTGTTCTTAGAGGTGTGGTTTGGGTGTTGGTTTGGTTTTAGGCTAGTTTTTAGGTTAAGTTTGTTTTATAGATTTTTGATTGTTTTGTTATGTCTATTTATTGTATTTATTTTGTGTTTTATTATGACTTGTATCTTTTCGTGTATTATAGGTGTGAGATGATCAAAGGTTTTCATTATTTCTAAATTGGTTGTGTAAAGTTGTAAGTTGATTTGACTTTTTTTATGGTAAGCAGATTAAATGTTTTCTTTAATTACGTGTAATTCGGCTATTTTTGTTGCTTTGTTAATGATTGTATTTTGTTTATTTCTTATGTGTAGTTTAGTGTATGTTGGTGTGATATTAAGTGTTATGGTAAGTGCCTCATCACATAATGTAAAATTATTGCACTTAGTGGTATAAAAAATTAATTACAAGTAATAATAATAACTTCACAAAGTCAGTGTAAAGGAAAAATAATGGACAACGTGAAATATCACGATATATATTATTTTTTTTTGTAAATATATTGTATATGTTTTTTATGTCTTTTATTTATGCTATTTATGTTTTTTATTGTATAAAAAACATATACAATAAATTTACAAAAAAACCACCTAACCTCAACACAACACTAAAATCTGAACACAACAATAATAAAAATTAAAAAAAACTACCTGAAATATAAATACACCAATAACAAAATAGAAAAATTAACAAATATATACAACAAAGAATACTACGCTCCAACATACAAACCAAACAACAAAATAATAAAATATCTTAATAACACAAACCACAAAACAAATACAGATAAACATAACCTATCAGGAATTTACAAAATTACATGTAACGACTGCAACGCATTTTACTTAGGGAAAACGACCAGATCATTTAAAATAAGGTTTGAAGAACATTACAGAGAATTCAAAAATAAAAATACAAAAGCATCAAATGTTGCAGCACACCTAATATCACATAAACATGAAATAACAAATTATGAAAATAACCTAACCTCACTTGAAGTAAATAATAACCCAATAGAACTAAACTCACTAGAAAAATACCACATTTATAAAAACATACACAACAATTTAAAGAACCTACTGACAACATATACAGGCGATGTACTATTAAAAACATTATACACGCGGCTCACGAAGAAATTTGTGGGTCATCAACAAATACTAACATCACGGACCACACCAGAAAAATAGAGAAAATTAATTCAGTGATTCGACAATGGTCATGTGACCGAAAGGTACCTCATCACATAGGGTAAAATTATTGCACTTAGTGGTGGAAAAAATTATTTACAAGTTATAATAATAACTTCATATATATATATATATATATATATATATATATATATATATATATATATATATATATATAGATTTTTTTAATTTTTTAAAATTTCATTCTCTCATATTTCTTTTTGTGTTTTCTCTTCGATTGACAAAGACCACTGTGTGGTTGAAATATATCATTGTTTAAGTGCTTTTATGTGTTTCTATTTCAAGACTACAGAGTGGACTCTTACCAAGGTAAGTCTGTCAGTCTCCTAGTCCAAAAAATCTAAATAATCTTTACCAACCAAAACTAACCTTAAAAAAAAAATGTATATATATATGTATGTATGTATGTTGAAAATGGGAGAAAAAACTATATTTTGTATAGTTTTATGTTGTTTTCTCAGCTTTTGAACAAAGATCGTAGCTTTTGCACAAAGAATAAGACCCAAAATTGGGTCTTCCATAGAAGGTTGTTACAAAAACCACCACAACATCTTCTAATTTTTTTTTTTACTGTCATCATTGATTTTCTTTTATCCCTATTTTTAAGTACTGATATGAAGTTTAAAAGTGTAGGTTTGCTTCTTTTAATGTCTGGAATCGTTCATTGTTCAACACAGTAGATCTCAGCCAACTGATTACCCCTAACCCCTTTATGTGATTCATCTATAATTAGTTTTTCCGTTAGCTATAAGACAACTCATTTTAATTTAGAAGTCACGGGTAATGTCAAAACACACTTACAAACAAAATGGATTGATGTGAAACAGTAGTTTACCAGTATGACGGATTGCAGCAAACTATACAGAATTGCACTTAAACG
This sequence comes from Prosapia bicincta, assembly GCA_036971475.1. Lineage (NCBI taxonomy): Eukaryota > Metazoa > Arthropoda > Insecta > Hemiptera > Cercopidae > Prosapia > Prosapia bicincta. The sequence continues at coordinate 91,851,981 of JBAIZL010000004.1, read as the reverse complement.
TGACTCAGCATCCAAATACTTTTTTCGCTTTGCTTACACTAGTTTTGCGGAGCAAAGGCCAGTAGCACATGTAGATCAAATCATTTGTTTGGAAATCACAATATGTTTCTGTCTTAATTTTTCTTCTGAAAATCGGAAAACGATTTGGATAATCAGCAATTCGGATAATCGGAGTTATACTGTACAAAGCTTAAAATTGTTAAGCAGAAAATTATGTACACATATTGTACAGTTAGTCTTGCAAATTATTCTAATCCAGCTGGATGACCAAGGTAAAGCAAATATAGTAATTTACTATAGCATTTTCTCCTAGGTGGCCAAATAAAGATGTTAATTAACACTTTAAAGCCTATGCCCGAGTATAGATCAGGCTATTCAGTTAACACTAGTGGTCTATACCCGTGTATAGCTCGGGTCCCTGCATTTATTTCCACAGCAACGTAATTCCTGTGTATTCTCAGTTTCATCGACATTGTTCTTTATATTGGTTATTCTACTTTACATGTGTTTACCTTTAGGCCATTCAGAGTTTTATTTTACAAACAAAAAACAAATTTGGCCAAGTGTGGGGACCAAGAGCTATCAGCAATTTGTTTGACAGATATTGGTATAGTCAGATAATGAGTGTTTTATTTCTGCATGTTGTTTGCATTAGAAGTTTGTTGTTCTTTATTCTAAATCTTATCTATCCGTTATTTCGTTTTTTAAATTTATAATTTGTGTCATATTCGCTTAGGCTTCCGAGTGTGTTGTTTTTCGTTTTAAATTTATGTTTGAGTTATTTAGTATATTTAGTTTTTATTGTTAGAGATATTACGTTATAGGTATAATGGCTAAAGCACTTTGGGAAGCGATTCAATACAAGATATGTTGATTTTAGACAGTAGTAACAGTGAAACCAATCTTGGCCGAGGTACAATTGACATATCTTTCATTGATGAACTGAATGGAATTGTAAAAGACTTAATTTTAGAGAGTTTTCTTAAATTTAAAGAAATATTTATAAATTACATTCTTTTTTAGCTTCAAAACAATATATAACATGTAATATTTATTTTCATTCCAATGTAAAATAGTGAAGTGCAGTGATGTACAGTGTTGCTAGTTTATTGTGTTGACTTTGTTATATATTTTTCAAATGAACATATCACCATCTATATATAAGTGATCAATTTGTATGTATATTTATTTCCTGAAAGCTTGTTTCATTCCCTTTACAACAATGTATATTTTTTTGTAAATATGGTATTTAGTATAAGTCAGGATTTTTTTATATTTTACCTAAACACTTCCAGGCAAATAGAGACAGGCGCCTACTAAGGGGATAGGGTTCAAAGTGTTAAAATGGTTACAAAATATATGACAGTAAAGAAAAACACATATTGTAAATACAAGGGAAGAGAGCATAAGGGGTTAAAATCTGGTTAACTGCTAATAAATCCTTCAATTACAGTAATTATAGTTTAAAAAATATAACTATTATTTTCCATCATTGTAATATAATTTGCAATCTGATACTGGATATTTAATTACCTGGTGTTAAGGATAAACTGCTAAGGAAATAATATTGTGTAAAGTTTTAGTCTAAGATTTTGTACTATAAATATCATTTAATTTTCCATTTTTTAAATATTTGTTGTAGGAAGTTGAAGCAGCAATGTCAAAACAGCAGCCGGAAAATACAAACACATCAGCACAAAAACCGATAAGGTCCCAAAGCAAAACAAAAAGTGATATAACTAATGACGTAGTAAAACAGAATGGGCCAACAGAACGCTCTGGCGGGAGTGTATCTTCATTAGAGCCAGACTGGGATGAAGATGAAAAAACTGGGCGTGATAATTATGAAAAGAAAAAGAAAACTCATTTAGGTGGAAGAAATGGACGTAAGCAGAATGGAAGGAATAATAAAATTAGCGATCCAAACAATTTACCCATTGCTGGGAGAAGTAGAAGTGGAAACAGTGGCACTAAGCAGCAAACTAAGAACAAGGACAAACAGGCTGTGATTAGGAAAAAATCGAATGACAAATCACTTCCATCACATAAAGGTAATGTTTTAATTTTTTTTTATAATTTACCTAGTGATATAATTACTGTCTTGAGTTCTTCAACTCAAATATCTAGCGACTGAAGAACTATGGTTTGAAACACGCGGTGTAGAAGGAAGAGATTTTGTCTCGTTGAGATTATAAAGCAATAACTGTATGTGTCTTGAATTCATGAGAAGGATGCCTGATTAGTTCTGGTAGAACTCAAAGCATATTTTAGATTTATTTAATTGGCTAGGAGATTGTCTTGCATAATTTAGATGGAATATAAACATGAAGAATAAATTCAAATAAAAAGGGTGACAAATGAAACCAAAACACAAAGAATTTAATGCTATAATCTTAAATATTATAAAATTTTTGTCTTTGATGTTAATTTAAAATTCAATTTATAAATTACAACATTCTGATGTTACAGTGTAATTATAACGAGATAGTTGGTAGCTTTTAAATTTGTATACTTGAGAAAAAATTGTTATTGTTCATTAGTTAAACAGAATTTGTTCTAACTGTTACAGGCTAGCAGCTCACCCACATTTTAACCCTTAAGGTAGCGAGTGTGAGGTCACTGGTTAAAACTAATTTCTCTTGATAGCTTATGCAAAAACATATTTACAGTTCTCTTTTACTGATGATTTACAGATTAGAACATAATATTTTAAACGAGATTTTTAGAGACAATTTATTAATACAATTTTTGCTTCAACTCGTAATATCTACAGTAATTATCTATCAGTCTATTTTAAATATTTGACAATGTATTATTGACATTTCTAATGTACATAAAATAAAGAAATAAAAATCATTCCCTAACTCATTGGTTATGGAGTCATTACTAGGTATATACGTTTTTTTAAATCCTCTTTACCAATCAGATAAATTCTATTTTTATGATATTTACTTCACATCAACTTGATATTTTTATATATATGTGCAAAGAAACAATGTGAGAGTAGATTTATTTGCATCATTGGAAAGAAACTTGTTCCAGTTTTGAGAGGAACGATGAATATTAATATCATAATAGTGCGTGTTTTTAAGCATACAGCTAAAGATTATTTCTTGTGATTTTTATTTATGTAAGTGGCCGGTGTAACACATAATTTCGATTAACTTTTGAGTAATTTTTGTTTTTTTTGTAAATTATAATTTTTGAAAACTGATTTTTTGATTTGTTTAAACTCTGTTCTGTTTTTACTATTTGAACTGATGCTTCAGAAAAATGTTGTTTGGTTTTGCAATCATAATGTTTTCCTCAATAATGTATATTATAACAGTTTAGTTTGTCTTACCTCTAGCTCTAGATGGTAAACATTCTCCTAGGAAACATGTTGCCTGACTATATGCATAATTAAAGTCAAGGTTTTTTTTTGGGCTCTTGAGTAATTTTTTTAATATTGTAAGTAATACTGCATCATTTGTAAAATTTTACTTATTTCAACTATACAATTTTCAAGCAAATATAGTTTTTTTTAACTACAAATCATTAATATAACAGGTTCAAGAAGAGTATACATTTTTATTGGACTCATTTTTACTTCAATTTTGTTTGTATTTAATTCACCCTTGCCAAAAAAAACCAATTAATAACTAAGTCACTGAATATTGTCTTTCTGAATCAATTATGAATTTGAAAAGATTTTGGCCTATTTCTGACATGAAAATAATCTAAAACCTAATCAATCCATATGAAGAAACCTACATACACACAGTAATATTATTTCATTAAGTATTCACTTATTAAAACATTAAAAAACGGTCAGTGATGTTACCGAACAGTAGTTCTTTATCAATGGGATTTCACATTATATTTAAACTTTTCCTCGTAATCCCACTTTCATGCTCTGGAGGATGATTGTGCCATGTGGAATTCTATCAAATGCTGCCTCTTGATCAATTATCAGAGCAACTGTTAACTGCTTACGTCCAAAGCCCTCATATATCTTGTTTATAAAGTACAATAGAGCATATGTGCTGCTTCTTTGTTGCCAAAATCCAAATTGGAATATATCTGTCCAGGAATATTTTTCCAGCCTCCAAGAAAGTCTGTTGTTTAAAAGACATGTGAGCAACGTTTCAATGCATGAGGTTAATACTGTAGGCCATCTTGTATCTGTCTTTTCCAGGTTTCTCAATAGAAATAATTTGTGCCATTTTCCATTTTTGAGGAATGTCTCCACTTCTCCATACAGTATTTCCATTAGCATTTGTGGAGACTAGGCTTTAACATATCATTATCATATCATCCTGCCCTGGAGCAGATTGTATCAGCTTTGAGGCACTATTTTTTTAACTCGCTCATGGTGAACAGTACATCATTTGGGTTGTCTTGCAAACACAAGAGCTCAGTGTGCTTTATTAAAGTATTAAGAAGTTGGGGGGTTTTTGCCATTAAATATCATCCATATTGTGCTTGATGGTGTATTAACATTATTGGAATTCATAAAACTTCTCTAAGACTTTTTTTTTGCCTCGATGACTGCTCGATGTAGGACTGCATTGCATTTGTTATAGAATTCACTGTTTGACAGGGTTTTAGTCTTCTTCTATTTTTTCTAAGCTTTGATAGGTTTTCTTCTGAGTTGCTTATTGTCTTCATTCAAATAGGTATTCATATATTTTCATCTAGCACTGCCTGACTGTTTAGGTATGTTTTTTTCTGTGGCTTTGCGGATTCCGTATTCTGTGGACTATAACTATTGGGCTGTTTGGCCTTTACAAATGTGTGTTTTCTTTTCAAAGATCTTCCCATCAGCTTTAAACAACTTGAAATCTGCTGGACCGCTGCATAGTTCCTGGTTTGCGAATTCCCCACTTAAAGGTTAATGAAAACCAGAAAGTGATCACTGCCCATATCTTCGCCAACTTTCCACTTCTCTTTTCTTCAACTTTTCTTTTTCTCTTCAGGTAAGATGGAAAAAAAGAGGTGTCCAGGTTATTAAGAGCACCAGTCGATGCTGACTGAACGGTATCTCTTCCCTTGTCATCCAATATATTCAGGCTACTTAACAATGACGTTTGAAGGTCCAAGACTCCAAATTCGATGTTTAGTATTGAAGTCTTCTACCAATAATGCATCTTTATTATTTTGAAGCATGTTTACCAATAATGCATCTTTTATCGATCTGTGACAAAATTTGAAGATATCCATTGTGGAAACACTGCAGACTCATGAATTAATGTCACTAAGCCACCACCATTACAGTTTGCACGCAACTTATTATACATTTTCATTATAGGAATTTTAGATGAATCATTTCATCTTTTGAAAGAGATGCTTCTTGTATGTATGCTATAGTGACTCCTTTCTCTTCTTAACATTGTTTGCTACTTCTGACTTCTTTCAAAGTGATATGTATGATGACAAGACTCATACCTATATTTTTTGGCTTGATGTTTGATTTTTTTTGGAACTTTTCTCTCCCTCTGTAAGTTGCACCTAGTGACACATGCCCATCTTCGCATAAAAGTTGTTTGGTGAAGGTTCTATTTGGGCACCATACTTCTGTTATGTGGATTTTTCTCACTTCTCTAGCTCTCATAATAATTTTTTGGTCGAACTAATATCTCAACCATATTGATTTAATGTTGTTTATTAATCCAAAATAAAATCTCAACCTACTTGAGTCTTCTTGTCTCTGGTTTGAGTGAAGATTCGTTGAAAATCCTGAGTACTATATTTTAGGTTCTTGCTATGATCCATGGGACTTTCCCTCCCCTTAAAAAAACTAATGCTGGCGTTCATTTCACATTTAAGGAGCTGGACGAAGACCTAACAGCTCACCCCCATGACTTTCCTTTATACATGAAGATTTTTAAATTGTGCATTTCTTATTAAATTCCAGTTTTATTATTTTTTATTTCATTGATATTTAATTCAACTAATAGTTCAACTACAGTATTTACTCACAACTAATGAGCTTAGTTTGTTACAAATCTTTACATCTTTAGGTTTCCTCTTACATTTCTCTTGATGCTATTAGAAAAATCTGATCAATAGAGTCCTGAAAGATAAAACTCTTACCTTAGAAAAGTGCAACGGACATTATTTATGAGTTACTGGCGTATTCTTGATATGTAATTATAGTCATTTCCCGATAATTTGTGCTTAATTCATGCAAGAACTTGCACTAATTACCAAATTTGCAAATTATCTGCAAAAATTGCTTATTTAAGTTTAATATCCAGAAAGAGGCTCTCTTTATTTTTTACGGGTTACTAAGTAACTAAGCTATAAAATGAAATGCACATTAATTACTGAACATTATACATTCTAAATTTACAAAAATACTAATACATTATTTTCAATTTGTTTTAAAACAAAAATATCATTTAGACTTAGCTATAAAATCTGTAGCTTTTAATTGTTAATATGCTAATCTTTAATTTTCCTTTCAATGTATTGTGAATTTCTTAAACATACAATATCTGTAAATGAAAATTCATTGCCATTTTCAACATATGACAAACATGTAGTATCGACCAATCTACGGATATATATCTTTTTGCTGTATTGAGTTGCCTAGTTCTAGTTTCATAAATAAATTAATGCTAATTTCCATACTAGTATCTCTGCCTCATGATAAACTAATTTGTTTGGCAAGTTTGCTTCATCAATATATTATAGTAATCATATAAATCCATATGTATGGTTTTATGAAAGATGTTTATTTGCCCGAACTTTTATCACAAATTATCCGCCTGGGAATTCTAAGACGGACCATAGTTTGACCATAGTTTTTTTTAACCATAGTTTTTTTTAAAATTGCTTTATATTTTCAAATAAAATAGGGTTGTTTATTTTTTTTATTATATCAATATTTCAAAGAAATAGTGGTTGTTCTTATTATTGTATAACATTTTACCAGAGTTAGTTCCTTTTGTTTTGATTTGAAGTGTTTTTTATGACTAACTTGGATTGAACCGCCTCTGAATTCACATTTCAACTCTAATAAACAAATGTTTTAAATTAATTTTAAAAATACTTAACTAAGTGAATACGTAATTGCTTACTTGCTTGTTGTAAATGTTTAAAAATAGCTATGGTTGAAATTATCAAAACCAGAACATTTGAGTTTCATGAAAATTTGAACAAGGTTTATTTTTGAACTGCCATTTTTTTACTATCTAAATAATTAATACCAGATATTTTCAGGGGTTTTAAGTGTTTGTAGTGTTTTTACTCTTTGACTTACAATTATAAATGATACATCAAACGAAAGAGTGACAGTTTTACACTATGTGCATGCTTTATTTCTACCAACTTTTGTTGAAACCGATAGTTGCAAAGATGGTGACTAGTGAACAGGAGGCTTTTTGTGTTTTACAGTTTGCTAAGCCCAAATCTTTTGTTACAGCTTCTGTGCAGTTCATATCAAATACTGTTGCAATTATATAATGAGTAAGGCATGTAAAGGAAAGAGTGCTGGAGGACCAAGTGATGAAATTGTTGAACGAATGAGAAACTCAATTAAATATAGTCTCTATAATTTAATTTTGGAGAGAATGTCGTGAGTTAGCAATTTCAGAGATATCTGTGTTGAAAATGTTAGGGAGATGCTTACAACGAGATCCTTATCGTTTAGAGTTGATACTTGCTCTAAAACCTACAGTCTACGTTTACTTTGGAAACAAAATGGTGCTGTATGACGAAGATTTCTTGCTATTATCATCTTCAGTGATGTGTCCTAACATGTTACCTAAATGGACATGTTAACAATCATAGTATGTGCATCTGGGGTTAGAAAATCCCCATTAAGTGGTATAGTTGCAACGAGACTCTCTTAAATTCAATAAATTTAATTTTTGTGTGCCATATCATGGTGAAAAGTTTATGAGTCATTTTTTTTTGTTGCTAAAACAACTGTAAATATTGTTTCTTATCGTGATGCACTACAACTATGACTTTTCTCAATTTCACAAACATAAACCAAAGAACTTCATTTGGTAGCAGGATGGAATGATGCCTCATGGCATAACACAGATTGAGATTGGTTAAACTATGTGATCCTTAACCACTGGATTGCCAGGGCTTGTTAGCATCGCCTCTATATTCACCTTATTTAACATCACGTGATTTTTACATTAGGAGGTATACAAAGCACTACATTAATGTGTCTCTGCTACCAGCTAATCTACCACACTTATGAAACAGGATTCAATTATTTGTTGCGTCGATTACTGGAGAACAACTGCTTAAGATATCGGAAGAACTCGCCTATTGACTGGTTGTGTTCAGTGTACCAATTGGTACTAAGATTGAAGATTTGTAGAAAAAACTGTTTGAGATGCTGTTTCTTTTAACATATCATTTACAATTGTAAGTAATAAGCTAAAAATACCATAAAGTCTTATAACCTTGATATTCATTTAGAAGCATCTGGTACTTCTGTTTTTAATATGTAAGTAAAGTTTAAACTAGTTATCAAAACTATTGACCTGATTTTTTTTAGGGTCATCATCAATTTGCGATCCAACTGTAATTTCTCCTGCTCCATCAGCTGTATGGGGTGAATCTCGGGCTTCTTTTAGCGACGTAGTTGCTCGGTCAGATTCATACTCCAGTGTATTAGCACCTCGACAAAGTTCTGAGAGCAGTTCAGTGAGTTTTGGACAGAATGGAGCTTCTTCTATATCATCTTCAGGATCAACTTCATTAGGTATTTGTCAGTTGTTGCTACATAACAACATGTAAGGTTACTAAAATATACTAAAATGCTTATACAAAAATTATTTATAATTATATTATAAAACATAAATATATCTATTTGGAATGATTGATCTATTTATGATGATGAGTTAATGCAAAATAATATATGGTTGGTATTACTGAAATATTTAAAAACTATTATTTCCATTGACTTTAGAAATTTTCCTAGTATATAATACTGAACAATTTTGTAAAATACAAGTGAAATAGGATTGTAAGTTTTCATACTATCTTTATAATTTCTTGATAATTTTCTTGACAATTATCTAATGAGCAATTTTCTTCTATTCCTAGAAAATATAAAACTTCCTTTTTCTTAAGATGGTTCCTTAAGTTTTTTCCCCATATAATATCTTCCACTGTGCAAATCTTTCAAGTATGCAAGGTATGCTGTGACTTCCATATTGGTTTTTATCAAAAAAGTATTATTCACTACTTTGAAAGTTAATACGAAATCTTTTATAGTGAGAATCTGGTTATCTGTAATGGTGTAAATTTGTTGGTCTCTATTGTTTTAAATACATTATAAAGTCTATGTAACAAGCTTTGGGGATTTGATAAAGGGAGAAAATTACATTATTTTGAAAATAATTTTTGTTTAATTTTCCTCTAGGGAACATAAATAATTATAAATAAAAGAATAAATATAACTTTATTATCATACTCGTTTCAATGACAATATGTCATCATCTTCAGTGATGCTACATAATTTAAACTTAATTGAAAGAACTAAGCCATAACCTATAATGTTTTAACAAAAGTAAGAACCAGATCTGGGCGTTGTCAAATTTACACCCACGGCTACTAATATATTTACATTAAACAACATATGATAACTACAAATATTTAATTTTGATGAACCTATAATATTAATAAAACGTAATAATAAGAAAATTATATAAATAAAAAAGGTAATATTTAACATTAAATTAATTTAAAATAATTTTGAATTGGTCCTAATTCACTATTTTTTACTTTATTTCTATTTCTATTTATAAATAAAGTTTCCCATGCATCTAATTCATTAAAATGTATCACATTTTTTAAAAGGACAACATTTTTACTTTTAAACTCGTGTTTCTCATCCAAACAATGCTTTGCCATAGCTGACTTTTCAGGCCTATTATTCAAATGTTTCAAACCTATATTTAAAATATGTTCTTTTGCTCTAACTCATATGTTTCTTTTAGTTTGTCCAATATATTTCATCTGGCACATATCATCACACTACAAACTATAAATTCCAGATTTATTTTCATTTTTGATTATATATTTTTGGTTCCCTAATAGACTTTGTAGGTTAGTTCTTGTAACTAACGTTACTGTTCTTCTCCAAAGCTTTTTTAGCCAAGTTAGATATAGGAGGATGGTAAGCTAATCTAATCCATTTTCTTTCCTCTTTATTTTTTAGTAACGTACATCTTGAATTATTAATTTTTGTCCGTTTCATTTTGTTATTGATGTTATCTATCAACGATTCATTATATCCGTTAAATTTAGCTACATTGTAAATATAATTTAATTGCTTTATATAATCTTCTATCGAAAGAGGTAGAGTAAATTAATCTTTGTATCACAGAGCAAAAGCTGCTCTATGATACTGTTATAATATTGTTATATTATTTAGGTAAAAATATAGTCTTAATGACGTTGGTTTTTTAAATTTTTTTTTGTATTTAAATTACTTGTTTTAATGTGTAGAACACGAATATCAACTTTTTTCCCCAGAAAATACAAAACGTTACTTTTCACATTTTAAATGTTATGCTGTAATGGCATGTAATCCTATTTGGTGAACTGGGCACACAGTAGCTACAGTGCACTGCACTACTCATAGATTTGGTTGTAATTTTATACAACATTACTAATTACCTACATTAAAATATACCTACAAAGTATCAAGTCAGGATAGATTTGGTTATAATTTTATTCAATATTACTATCTACCTATATTAAAATATACCTACAAAGTATCCAGTCAGGATAGATTTGGTTATAATTTTATTCAACATTACTATCTACCTATATTAAAGTAGACCTACAAAGTATCCAGTCAGGATAGATTTGGTTGTAATTTTTATAAATATTTAGACTTAATGCCAATGTAGAAAATTACAACCAAATCTATCCTAGACTGATAAAACTGGATATTTCATAGGTATATTTTAATATAGGTAGATAGTAATGTTGAATCAAATTAAAACAAAATCCATCCTGACTTGATACTTCATAGGTATATTTTAATGTAGATACATAGTAATGTTGTATAAAACTATAACCAAATCTATCGTGACTGGATACTTTGTAGGTATATTTTTTTAATATAGGTAGATAGTAAAGTTGAATAAAATTATAACCAAATCTATCCTGACTGGATACTTCATAGGTGCATTTTAATGTAGGTATATAGTAATGTTGTATAAAATTATAACCAAAAGTTAAATATTTATATTTGAAGTTTAGTATTAAAATAAATTTACTTTGACTTCGTGCAGGGCGCTGTAGCTATACATGCTATTACAGACTAACATTAAAAATGTGCAAAAAAATTAACTTTTCGTATTTTCTGCGGAAAAAGGTGACATTGTGTTTTACACATTAAATTGAGTAATTTTTAAAAAAACAATTTTTTTAAAACAATATCAATAAGACTCGTTTACGCTATACATGCCATTACATATTAACATGTAAAATGTGAAAAAAGTAACTTTCCGTATTTTCCACAGGAAAAAAGTTGATATTCGTGTTCTACACATTAAAACAAGTAATTTAAAAACAAAAGAAAATTTAAAAACCCAACGTCATTAAGACTATATTTTTACCTTTATTTGTATATTGTTTATAAATAATTATGTTTATTTAAAACATAAATAATTTTAAAATAAACTGTTTCAACTGGTTTTACTAGGTACATTGCTTTGTATATTTCAACAAATGTTGTTTTTTAAAAAGATATAATTTTTTTGAAATTAGAAGCAATATACATTAGTTTCATTACTGACAAAATTATGTACAGTTATTACAACTATTCTTTGAGCTTAGCTTGTGAGGTTATGTTAAAACAAATAAAAACATACACAAAACTCAAATATTATTTATTGACTCAACATGAGTCAATAAATGGTTAATTTGTGAGTTTTGTCTATGTTTTTATTTGTTTTTAATACAGATATTGTTTAGTAATGCTTATGCATTTCTTAATTTAGAAACTAAATGTACAGTTAAAAGAAATCTATAAATCCTGAATTGGCCTTTAGGGAAATACCTTTTCTGGAATTTTAATTTGTGGTGATTTATATTAAGGCCTGGTGTCTTTGGTATATAACCTAATACAATGTGCCCTTCTCAAATTCTTTATACTTATCAGATTTTAACCTTGCTAGGACTTTCTGTGGATCTGTCTTGTTCCAAAAATGGCATGGAAGATTGTCATTTAAACTAGTAGAATATTTAAAATAGTAGCAGATATTTAAAAAAAAACCAATAGGCCATAGAAAACCTTAGAAAAGGTTTAGAAGACTGGCAATAATATCTAATAGTTTTTGTTTGCGTAAAGCTCGCAGTAGTATCGAGCAGGGTGTTGGGGAGTGTCTCATTCTCTAATTACATCAAACAATCTAATGCTGACATTTATAGAATTGATAGGCTTTCACACAATTTATAGATTGGAAAATATAGGTAAAATTGGGACTACAATTGACGATGGTTGTGTAAGCCTATTCGTTTCGATTTGAGTAGTAATCGAACAGTGAACCAGTGTACACCATGTGTTTATCGTTCAGACTTGTTTTAAAGGTGGTGATTCTTGTGTTACTACACCAATGTGCATGCAAGTTTCATAGGCATTTTAAAGTGGGTTGAAGAGAATGCATTCCACTATGTAACATAATTGTGCTAAGGGGGAATGCTTCAGTGGAACAGGACTAACATTAAAATGTAAGCCTACAGACTGTACAAAATCACCAGGAATACCAGACACCATTAAAAGTGTGAAACAAACTATGCTACTAGGTTACCCTGACCTACTGTAAGTCTGACTGCTCTTCAAATGTCTGATTGCATGGTGAGGTGATACTATACAAGAATTTACACTTTTATCTGTATAAAACGGCTGATGTTAAAAAACTGAAGCTTCAAGACAAAGCAAATGGTAAAAAGTTTTGAACAAACATTCATTGGATGCTGACAAAATTCTTGTAATGGATGGTGGATCTAAGTTACATTTAGATAGGATCTTTAATTAACAAACTATTAATGATTATTAATTAAATAATTTTATTATTATTGACCGAATTCAAACCTCTAAGAATTATTTGAATGTCCTCTGCATTGTGCAAAAGTTATAGTGTAATATAGAGTGACCAAGACGTATGATTGGGCCATACTTTTTTTAAAAGAAGATGGCTAAATTGTTACAGTGAACAAAGAACTTTAACCAAAATACTGGCTAATTTCTTGATTCTTGAACGTAAAAGAACATATCTGGCTCTAAAAAATTTCTTTCTAAAAAAGTAAACAACTGTTCGTACATGTAATGTAGTCTTGGATTATTTGAGGTCAAAGTTTCTTGGCACTGACATCTCAAGCATTGGTAGCACTGCTTTATATACTCTTTTAACCTTGGTGTTTGCGATTTTTGTTGTTGTTGGTATTAAAATCAAATGTGTATACCCAGGGAAACTTCGTATGCAAGAACTGAGGGGCATTAGCCAAGTAATCGCTTTCGTATCAATAATATGTTAAAAGAAAGTGTTCTATGACTTGACTGCTAAACAAAAAGAGTGTATGCAATGAATGGGCACTATTTACATGATGCCATCTTGAAATCTTTAAAAGTTTTCATTTGTTTTCCATTTTATTTCATAAATGACTTGTAATTTAATTTTTATTTATTAATAAACATCCAGAATGTTTATAAATATTGAGTCCATTTTCGTTTTAAAATCCTCAGGTATTATTGTCAGTCCCTTGTATTAATTTATGGAAAGAATATTTTGAAAGGAATGGGTGTTGACACCCACTAGTTTTCAACTTTATAGTTTGAAAATACTCACATTTTACTTGGGCCTGGTCCGAGAACTTTATAATCAAAAACTAAATATAGTTTTAACTTTAGATATCTGGGGAATGGTATCCATTACATTTACTATTAGTTCTGTTCAGTTAATGTTTTTGGGTATTACTATTTTGTTTCTCATTTTAACCTTTTTTTTGTTTGCTTGATTAATTCAAAGGAACAATGGTCTGTACTAGAAAAGACCAAAGGAAATGATCATAAAGATTTTGTCTTTTAGGATCAATTGTAATGTATAAAAAATCAAATTTATTCTTGTCAGGTGTTGAAAAAAATATAAGTGATTCATAATTTAAACATCAAACAATCTAATGCTGACATTTATAGAATTGATAGGCTTTCACACAATTTATAGACTGGAAAATATAGGTAAAATTGGGACTACAATTGACGATGGTTGTGTAAGACAGTTTACTCTTACTCTGAAGCAAAGTACATAATGTGAGTACGAAGTCCATCAAAGGGTTAAAGGCTTTAAAATATATTTTTTAAAATTTAAACAAGTCCATATCAGATTTTGTTAATTGGGGTAAATACATAAATCTATCTTTAAATTTGTACTGTATTTTATAGATTTTATCAATTCTTTATGCACATAGTTTATTTACTTAATGCACAAAATTATTTATGTACTGTTGAGTAGATTATATTATTTATGATGTTTGTAGTACTGTTCAGTATTTAAATTTTACTTTGTTAATATTTCTAAACATCATTAGGTGATGAAGTCAATATTACTATTTATATCTAATAATGCACATCTTTGTATAATTTACTTTTACTGTAATAGATTTTTGTAAGATAAACTAAAAGTAAATTTGAGGATTTAAAATATTTAGCTAAGAAGGATTATAAAAAATGTAGTGTTCTATTTCTTTAAAGGGTTATAAGATATACTCCATTTTCTTGAAGAAAAAAAATGTCATCTAAACTTGTAAAATTTACCTTATTTAAGCAGAATAATTATTGTAAGAAATAATCACAAACACAAAGTACTATTTCACTACAGCCTACAGAGAAAATAAACTATAGAGCCGAATTATTTTAAACAAAAATAATGCTTGTTTTAAATAATCAGATTTAAACTACATTCCTACAGAGATAAGGTTGTACACACAAGTAGGGCAATTAATAGGCTATTTCTCTTTAAAGGCTAATTAAATCCTTATCAGTATTACCAAAATTTATAAATATTTCTATACATATATTGTTATTATGTAAAAGTATGATTAAATAAATTGAGATAAACTGATACTGTTATCAAAAGTAGGTGCTTTTACACAGTAGAAGTTGCTTTTGCTCTTTTGAAGAGTAATAAACTTCTACTGATCCTCCATTTATTGAAGTTTGGTCATAAGAATAGTTCTCATCAAATTTACCTTTTTTTTTTAAATAAAGAACCTTGAATTTCTGTTAAACCAAAAAATTTCATTTCCGGTATGGTTCTAAATTGTCTTATTCAGTGTATTTTATATTTCAGGAATAAATATAGTTATAAGTGGAAGGCGGAGAAAACAAGTTTTCTTGAAAAAATTTAAGAAAGAAAACAGGCATAGAGGTTAAACCAATACTTTTTCCTTTAAAATATTCTTGCTTTTATTTTGCTATAATTGTTGTATTCTTCATGTTGTTGTCATATATAAAAGAGTTAGTCTTTAAAAATGGCCAAGGATGTTTTAGACCTAACGTCTTGGATTATCTCAAGACAATTTTGTTTGCTTGATGTATAGAGTTGGTTACTATAGACATATATGATATTACATTCCTCTTTCTTCAATGTCTTATATCAATTAACAAAACCACATGACTTCAGTTTTTGTCTGAGACAGTGAGGCCAGAAAATTGAATTTAATCAAGCTTCCAAATTATTTTAGTAAATTTGTTGAAAAGTTTGTTACTACACAACTTTTATTATTTTTTTCAAAGAATTTTGTTTGGAATAATGAACAATCACATTTATCTAAATATAAAGAGTCGTCACAATAGCAGTAAATAAATTTCTAAACCCCTCACTCAAGTAACAAAACCGCTAAAATATTTGTATCCCTATCCTTATATGCACTTTGATAACAATTATATTATATTATGGAGAACTACTTACTTGAACCAAAACCATAAACTGTATATAATTAGTACTGGTTCAAGCAACTCTGTTTTTCTGAAGTTGATATAATTGAGATCAAATTGGGCTCCAGGGTTAAAATGAAAAAAAATATGTTAATTCCAATTTAGTTTTATTGTGAAACTTGTCACAGTGCAACATATAAAAAAAATACCATTGGTTGAATCAGTAGACCTTGATTTCACTTGGAGTAGAAATTACTTGGAACTTCTTTAGAAATGCGTAACAATCCAGTGATCAACAAATTGTCTTAAAGATTTCCGAAATTCAGACTTTGGTTATTCTAACAGTTGTTTTGGCTTTACTTAGAGATTGTGTTTCAATAATTTTCAAGTACAATTATCTATTCAAAAATATTGAATATTTAATTGAATACAAGGTAATGAATAATTGATAACATACAATGAATCGGTTTTATAGAACCGCATTTTTTGTTACATGTAGTTACTTTCTATAATGTAAGTTGAAATATGTGTGAGGAAAAATATTATGTTTCCCTATACATTATTATAAATATAGTTAGTGAATTAAACCATATTTAATGGTTTATTTACCAACTCGTTCATTTACTACAGCTTATTTAAAAATAAACATTCAAAAGTATAAGTTAAACATTTACAAATATGACTATAAATTTTAAATTTAAAAATTCAAGTTAAAATAATAAATAAGGTTATGCTACATTCTGCATTTGGTGAATTTTATGCCTCTTTTTACAATAAAACAAATTATATAGTAAATGTCTACAAAAAATGTAACTATTAAAGACTTAATCATTACATTAATTTTGAGTTACTTACATGATTTTATTTATGAAGACAATTATTTGAGTTACACTTTTGTCAGCTCAATGATTCTAGTGTTATTTAAAGTATTTCTATTTTGTTCGAAGTTTGGGATTTTTATCTATTTTGTTTAACATTACTGAAATCAAGATTTGTGAATAAATCAACCAAATCAGGACGTTTTTGTTACTAATGTCTAAATTTTATATTCGTATTAAAATAATATTTAATGACAACAGATGTTCCTAATGTGATTGGATCAGTTAAGAGAGTTTTAATTACATGAGGAATTATTACAGTAATTGAGCATTTAAGGTATCTCTGATGGTCTGTAATGGGCAATAGTTCCTTATTCCTATTGATTATCGTAAATTTTATATTGTCTGTCTTATCATTAATTTTTAACTTGAATTCTATTTTGTTTGCATCATTAATATATACTAGCTTTGTCAAGAGTAGAATACAATTAATCTTATAAAAATACAAAATTAATTTTGCACTTAACACAGTGTTGAGCACAATTTTTATCACTGGAACTACATTTGAGTGTGAACAACTGAGATTTTCCTATTCTAGTTGTGTGCAAATATTGGATCATACATTTTCCATTTATTTCCTGTAATCAAAAACTGTATTCTCCAAACTTTATTTTATCAAACCTAACAAATTTTGTCAAACATACAAACCTTGTTTTGTATGTTCTAAACCTATAATTTTGTCATTGTTAAATTTTTTCTAAAAGCTACTGAAATAACTCTGCTGCTTTAGTTATGTTTTAATTTCGGTACTTAATTTTTTATTCTTCTGATTTTCACGAAAAATTATCAATTTGGACTATGACCTTAGTAAGTGTTTTAATATTGAGAATTGTAACACTGTTTTGGAACATCAGTTCTAGATCTACTTTAATACATCATTTAAAAAAAAATTGTATTCATACTTTAAATATAGGTTCAATTTCAGTTATGGATTCTCATTGATTTTACAAACACATTTTGTAAATTTTGATACATTGTAATTTGTATTATTTAACCAGGTATCATGCCCTATTAAACTGTATGATGCCCTATTAATCTTTTTCTTTTTGATCATTGTAAATTGACGTTTTCATCATTTTAAAGGACCTATTGGGCCAAGAAAGTCTTCGCCAAATAGTATCTGGGGCAACTGGACTGAAAATAATGAAAAGGTACAAACTCCAGGTCCAACCACTTCCAGCTTGTTCATGGATTCGCTCAACCAGCCAACCAGTAATAACCAGCCAGCTCAGGTATTATTAATTATGGCACCTCTCTGTATTCAAAAAAAAAAAAAAAAAAAAATGTATTTTAAATGAATCTATGAAACTGACCAATTGGAATTGTTTTAGCCTACTGCATTCAGTGTATGGTCAGAACCTAATATTCTTCTGAAAATGTTGGAAGCTCAAGAACAAAGACGGCGAGAGGAAGAAGAATATCAAAGACGAACG
This sequence comes from Prosapia bicincta, assembly GCA_036971475.1. Lineage (NCBI taxonomy): Eukaryota > Metazoa > Arthropoda > Insecta > Hemiptera > Cercopidae > Prosapia > Prosapia bicincta. Next base: position 91,833,769 of record JBAIZL010000004.1, on the reverse strand, counting down.
ACTTTTCAAGGTAAAAACTTAAATCTAGAAAAGTTAATGCATAAATGTTTTCATTCAAAAAATCAGGGAAATTTAAAATATCTATGAAAAAGTTTTACTTTTCTATAGTAAGGCAATTGTTACTAGTTGATTCTTACTAGGAACACCCATTACTCATCAAAAATATAAGCTTATAAATATTATATAATTATTTCCTTAAGAGCAATAATTGTTTTGTCTCACTCATATACTAAACAATACATATGCCTCATAATAATACCCATTTCAGAGATTGTAGTTATACCTTGAAGAGTACTAAAACATTTAAAACTGTTCAGCTTTTCCAAGACGATTGCTGAAACCTAAGGGGTGAGGAAAGGTTAAACCATTTCAAACATTAATCATGTCCATTCAATCATTAATCATGGTTATAACTTTCCCTTTTTGAACTTGCATTCTCCCCTTAAACCCATTAGTCAATAATGTAGACATTTAAATTTGTAGGAAAAGGGGTTGTTAGCTATCAGTTGTCTGTTACTGGAAAAAGTGTTATTTAGATCTATATACTTTAAACCCTGTGCATTATAAGAGATATGCTCATATTTTGTGATACAAAGAGGGGGAAAAAGAGCGTCTTATAATTGAAGCAATGTAATATAAGATTTGTCAGCTTGCTCGATTTTTAATGAAAAATCAACTGTCTATTAAATTAATTAGAGCTTAGCTAGTGATCTATGGGTGTACCTGTCGCTATAGTTCTGCACATAACCCCAGACACAATGGCTGGTTTAAAAATATTCATGGAAACAAAAAAAATGAATCTTGTTTTGTATAAAGAAGAATAACCTTGTGAGCCTTGTATTAAAGATGGTAGTAAGAAGTTGATGGTGGCAACATCACTGGCATTGCCATAACTAAAAATTTAATATTTTTTAGTGTCGAAGAACAAAAAGATTTTTCCAAAGTTTCTTCTTTCCTCATGAATAAAACTATTTATTACTGCCTGTGCTTAAGGTCCTGTTTCGTCCTATTGAAAAATGAGACACTATTTGTTGCGACCTGTAATAAGAGACATAGTGGTTCTTTTTTTGATATGGTCATGCTATCTGTGGCTCGGGATAGACTTTGAATTTCTCAAATGGGGTCATCACATGTAGGGGTATTATATGTGTCTCTATAGAACTATCTACTCAATCAGTTACAGATGTTGTACCTATTATGAAGACAACAAAGGTGAGAAAGTTGCAACAACCTCTTTCATTCTTTTGCAAACTGGAGATACCCGAATTCATATATGCATAATACCAGAGGCTCTCAGTGAGACCATATGTGGCTAATCCTCAACGATGTTTATGGCATATTAGTTCTTCCTGTTCCAAGCAGGGTATGCGACCAATATAGCATTAAAGGCTATGATGATAAAGATTGCATTAATGGTCCAGAGTGTGCGAACTAAGATAGTGATCACTTGGTGCAATCTTTTCACAGTCCAAGAAAGCTTGAGTATTATGGCTAAGTAGAGGATATCATTTGCTGAGGCCTGGAAAGTCTTTAGAGCTATTTAACCTGACTGTGCTGACCCAACAAAGAGAATAGAAAATCTAACAGAACAAGTTACTATAGTCACAAATGGCTAAAATTTTAAATTTACCATAATCTGCAAACTCATCAGGTGATTCCTTTACTGATTTCTCCTGCAGGAGGGCTTTGTAGACAAAGGGAACCTTTGACTGAGGCATGTATCTCTGTGCAAAAAAATAAATTGCCAACCAGTTATAAGCCTGTTGTGTCTAAGTTGGTTATTAGAAAAGATGTTCTTGAGAGAAATGTACTTCAGTAGCTCAGTCGGCAGTTACAATTGCCATAAACATTAATGTTAACATGGTAAAACCACCCCTCCTAAATAAAAAATCTCCTTAGATTCCATCCTCGATCAGGTGGATATGGAATTTAAGGATCTCAAGGCTGAGACGTTTGTGAACATTCCAGGTAAAAGAAAGAGCTCTTATGGGTGTCGAATAAATCCCTTGTTAAATGTATTTAATAACGCCAACACCGTTAGGAGTCACAGAAAAAATCTGAAGGTACTTGTGCAGATGTGTTTCCAATGTTCATATGTTTTCAAGAGACATATCTCCAAAAATCACAAAAGTGATTATTTCTCTATAAGTGAGTATTTCGTTTTTCGATTGGGCATAAATACAGAAGATCGAGCTAGAGGTAGCATAGCCATCATAGCCCGTTACTGTATTGATGGTGTTTCTCTAAACTTGAAATTCCTTTACAAGGAGTAGCCATACAAACAGCTGTCCTATATAAGTTCACTTTGTGTTGTGTCTACACCAAATGACAATTTTCAATACACCAGTTTAATTGACTTAGTAATCCAGTTACCAACTCTGTTCCTATTGTTAAATGATTTTAGTGCTCACCATTTCTTTTGGGGGTTTCCGTCTTGGAACTCTCGAAAACAACTTGTGAAGACTATAAGAACAGAACTGGGTTTATATCTGCTAAAATGTAGGTTCTCTCTCAATTAGCAGCATCTATAAAGATCAATTTATGTGATTCCTCTCCCCATTTTATGCTTGACATCTCCATTGGATTTCTACAAAGGGCTTTTCGAATTATGTTGTATCATATGGATTACTTATCACATGTTGTTGATATGGATTATCTGACTTTCATTGATGTAATTGTTGATCATTTAACCAATTCCATTTTGAATGCTGCTGAAAAGACCATTCCAATAACATCTATGGATCCAGACAGATATGATAATGAAAGCGCCTCAATTTGATTTTAAAATTTCTAGTTGTATTAAATAATTTATTCCTGATGTGGTGTACCATGAGACGTTTTTGGCAATTTATAGCCCCTACCAATATAGTTACTTAATTTTCAGTGATTGGTCTAAACTGGACAATGGTGTTTTATGCATTTTTTAAGTCGGGACCTAGAGGTTGCCCTCAGCTTTCATTGTTTTTGCAACAGAACTCTTTGCCTTTCTTAAAGAAATAACTGTCATTCGATCTAGACATTCTCCTTACTTTTTGTTTTTCGATTCCAGTGCTCTTGAAGCTCTTCAGAATGTGTTCTCTGTTAACCCTTTAGTTGAGGATATTTTGTACACAGTACACGAACTTCAATAATGGGGTGTTACAGTAACATTTTGATGGATCCCTGGTCACTGCTGTATACCCAGAAACACAAAACCCGATGAAGCGGCTAAGATTGATATAGGTAAGAAGCCAAGTACACCTTACAGAATTGATTACTCACAGAAAGTGGATTTCCAGTATGTAGACTATTTTCAAAAATATTTAAAATGATGCCTAGAAAAAAACAATACTACTACATTTTTTATAATTGTTAATAATAATGAAAAAAGAACTTGAATAAGTAAGGAAAATTGCCCAGCATTATTTTTTCTTATTTATTTATTATAAAAAGTATTCATATATACGTTTTGTAATGTAAAAGTAATGATAAATATTCTAGATTCCTGGCCAGCTGTGAACTCACTATGGGATCCATTTCCTTCAACATCAGCAGCTGCAGTAACTAGGCCAATAGAGAATGGGGCTACAAATGGTCCATTTTGGGGATCTGAAGTATGGGCACCAACTCCACCTCCAGCTGATCCTTGGGCTCCACCAGGCTTGTCTCCTCGACCTCCTGTTTCTCGGTTAGATGAGCAAAACATTATATCCAACTCTACTCCGAATGATGTAGAGGTGAGTAGAAAATTAGAATCCATGTGATTACAAAAATTGATTATTTTAACATCATTACCCCAAAATCTACCTCAAAAATCATCTCAGTTACAGCCCAAGTAGACATATTTCCCAACATTTTCATTTAAACAAGTAATTGCTGCTATAGGCAAGTGTTTTCATTTACCTTAGGCAGTTAATATATGTTGAATTTTATAAGACTAAATTTTAACTTTTAAAGATGTTATGGGTAAGCAGTTACATCTAAAAGAAATGTACTGCAAAAATCTAACCTTAATTAATAAAATATTACAATGATTAATTGAAATTCTGACTGTGAACTGTATTTCTGTTGCAGCATGGACTTGAATATGATCCGTTCCGTTCTCTCAGCAATATTTGGTCTCCACAAAACAGCAATATTTGGAAGCATCCTACTTCAAAGTAAATTTCATATTTACTCTGCCACCACTTCTACATATAATACCAGTCTTTAGACTTTATTTGAATTTGAATTAACAAAGCTGTCCATTTAAAAGTATTCAACTTGAAAAGAAGGTTTCATTTTTATTTATTTTTTTGACTTGAAGCTCTAATGACAATGCTTTTTAACAGCTCTTTTGTCTTCTTCTTGTAATTTGTTGATTAGCTTCTAATTTCTTTAATTAGGCCTTCTTCAATTGATCCCACAAGCCAAACATGTAAATACTCTCGGTAATCCCACTTAACAAAACTTTTCTTTATTTGAATAAAACTTTAAAATGTTTGTTATAATTTATCTCTTGTGTCAAGAGAAATGGACATTTAACTGCCAATGGAAACTCTGGTCTTTTATTTTGAGATTTTTTAAAGTAATTTCTTTTAATTTATTTGTAAGTACTTTATATACTTCAAAGGTTGTATTTTTTGAAGTAATCTACAGCAATGCAATCTGAATTGACAGTTAGTTGATTCAGAAAAGTTTTCTTTAATCATTGAAGTCTGTACATTTTTCTGATGTAGAAACCATTTATCTTTACAGAATAATAGTGTAATTTTAACCAAAGAATTTCATTATTTGTTTGTGTGGATTACTTATGTTTGTTCTGATGTCTGAACTGTTTAGTGCAGACATCATCATATTGGTGTTGTCGTAATTCAATGGAACCAGTCTTGTCAGCCATTGTTGTATAAAAAAATATGACTACATGGCATAAAAGAAATACATGTTTGTTTTTTTATAATATTTATGTTTTGATGGAGTCTATTTATTTCCTGTTGCATTGTATCCAATTCTATTCACATCCAATACACTTGCATTCCTTTCAATGTTGTATGTTAAAAAACAGAACTGGAAAATAAGAGTTTATTTTCTTATATAATTATGTTATATCAGGTTAAGACATATCAATATTGGTCTGTTTTAAATGTAACAAAATTGTGCAGAAGTGCATTCAGTATAATTTTATGTTTGTGTAAATTGATATGATTGATAAAGATTTTTATTGGTTTGATTATTCCATGAATTATTGTGCTCTGAGGGGGGAATTTAGATTGAGGATTATTATTTAATTTTTGTGAAAACATGGTAGTATATTCTTTCTGGCAGAGGGTGCTATTGTGAACTTAGCTCAAAGTAAAATCCCCCCTTTAATACTAACACTTTGTATTTAAATAATTTTCCTAGTGTTTAAAACCCTGTATTCTACTAATCTCTCAATGAAATGCATAAAAATGAGATGGCGTTAATAGAAACAGTGTAATTAAAGTGAGAGAGATTTAAATCTAATTGGCATGACAGGTTTATCTATGAGTTCCTGAGTTATCTTCTAGAAATCTTTGAAGTCTCAACTTTATTTCCACTTTTTAAAAATTCATAAGATTAATAAAGATAAATTATAATGATATTTAGATTTTCATTTTTCTTATCAGTTCATTACGGTTTACAGTCTCACTTTTATTTCCACTTCTTAAAAACTAATAATTGATAAAGATAAATTATATTGATATTTAGATTTTAATTTTTTCTTATCAGTTCATTACGGTTTACAAGCTTCTGAGTAGGGTTGTATACCAATATCTTGACTGAATATAATTTTTTATCTTGATATGTCCTTTTTTTCAAAAGTGATAGATTTACCTATGTGTGTGTATATATGTGAACAAAAGAGATCAGTTTTTCTCTGACTAACCAAGGATTCAACCCTATAATTTACATAAAATATTTTAATGTGTAAGTTTTCATGATTACAGACTGTGTTATTACCCAGGTAAGTCAATCAGTCTTCTAATCGCAAATAAGTGTTACGACTACTAGAACTAACCTTAAAGTGTGTGTGTGTGTGTGTTAGAAATTAAGTTTTTCAGAATAAAGATGAATGAAGTTATGAAGGGGGGGATTCTCTTAATTTGGTGTACCATTTGTATGTATGCCACTATCTATATTTTGAATTCTGATGGACTGTAGTCTGTCAGTCACCGAAAGACCTGATGTGACTAGCAGTGCGTTTAGATGTTGTATCTGTCTGTATTCATGTCTTTGGGCATTTATTCTAATATTTACACCTATTTATAGGTCTAAATATAATAATTACTACAGACATGCTGCAACCATAAATACATAAAGGTCAACCCTTAACAAATAGTTAGACCCAGTATTATGTCTCTTGATGATTTGCAGTGCTACAAATATAATTACCCCCATTATAACTACCCAGATGATAACATATAATTGAGAAGATTGGAATTATTATACCAATGGTTCACCAAATCAAGTTAAACCGCAACCTTACTTTACTTCTTTGCACAGGCATCCAACTTCAAGAGTAGCCAACAGCCCGATGTCCATGGTTTATTATCCTTGCCAGCCCACAATGTTTCTTGTTTATGAGAATATCTTTCCATGTTTCCACTTCGGCTCTCAGAAAGTCCCTCATTGGGTTGGGGTACGTGCAGTCAAACAAAATGTGCTTTCATCTTCACCCTCACAAAGTGCACAGATTGGAGAATTCAAAAGACCAAATCTAAATAAATATTCCTCCGTCACTAGATGTCCGGATCATGCTCGAGCTGCAAAAGCTGTAATCGGAAGTGAAACTTCCCTGAATTTGTCCTCACTCAAAGGTTCAGGCTGAAAATGAAAAAGATAACAACCTGTGGCCTCTTCTTTCCAAGATTCAGTCCAACATTTATGAAAGTATTTATTTGCCAAGCTTTTACAATACATGAGTGGATATTTGGCTTTAAATGTTGGGTACATATGGGATGCCAATTTAGCTGTTTCATCGGCCATCTCGTTTTCTGGTATTCCACAATGCACTGGTACCCATTGAAGAGTTATGTCCTTCACCATGTTCTTCAGGTTGTTAGCAAATTTTCTTATTTCGGCAATGCGAAAGGAATAGTCGCCTGTGGATGAATTTAAACCGCAACCTCAACAACAAATAACTCCTTTTATCTTCCTTTCGAAAAACTTAAAATTTTGTCCTCCGAAAATATCTTTATTGTGCTTTTAAAATAAGCAAGAAATATTGAAATATATCTAAAAGGTCTATTATATCTGTGACAATAATCAGGTTCTTCCTTTTCTGATTGACAAGTAATATATTGCAGGAGCAGTGCTTTGGAAGAACAAAAAAATTAAAATGTTTATGTTAGTATATTTCATTGAAATACATTATATACCAAATTTTTGCTAAAAAAAGTCTGTTTAATTGCAAAAAATTATTTGTGTGTATATATGTATATGTATATATATATATATATATATATATATATATATATATATATATATATATATATATATATATATATATATATATATATATATATAGATTTTTTGGACTAGGAGACTGACAGACTTACCTTGGTAAGAGTCCACTCTGTAGTCTTGAAATAGAAACACATAAAAGCACTTAAACACTGATATATTTCAACCACACAGTGGTCTTTGTCAATCGAAGAGAAAACACAAAAAGAAATATGAGAGAATGAAATAAAAATAATTCCCTCAAATAACTATACTATATAGTTATAACTATACTATACTATACTAGTATAATAACTATACTATACTATATATATATATATATATATATATATATACTTACTTCTTACTTCTTATTACGAGCTTCCAAGGTTGGCCTCGATGGCTCGATGTCTCCTATACACACACTCTGCCAATGACCAGAAACAACTTTGTTTCAAGATTCTGTCCAGGGTACATTCCCGTCCTAGTTGCTTTATCAAGGGACTCCTTGTTGCTGCTGTTACAGGACACTTCAAAAGTATGTGCTCTAATGTTTCCTCTTCTTGCTTGCACACTCCACAGATAGAGTCGTTAGTAATATGAAACCTTTTCAAATATGTATTGGTGACAATGTGTCCCATACGAGCTCGTGCCGCAAAAGATCCCACTGAACGTGATAATGACTTGAAGATCTTTGGATCATTAGGTTGTTTTTGTAATGAATAATATTCGCGCCCAGTATTGCATTCTCTCCATTTCTTTCTCCAACAGATGTGAGATTCTTTATCAACTGCCTCTTTGCAATTAGTTAAGGAGTAACAACTTTCAGGAGATGGAAACAAGTTGCAAGACTCCTTGGCAGATCTGTCAGCTTCCTCATTCCCAGGAACACCACAATGACTGGGGATCCATTGAAATGCAATATTTTTCTGTTCTAAGTTTTTTAACAATTTAGTTATTTCAGATGTTCGAAAATGGTAGTCTGTAGTGTGCTGTACTTGAAGGGCCGACCTGGAATCGGTGAGAATGCAGATGTTCTGTGCATCCATAGTATTGCTAAAAACCAAAGCAGCATTTAAGGCCATCAATTCAGCATTCATGCTTGAAGAGGAATCGCAGGGCACATAGTAATCCTCGTTTAATTCTGGACAATGAAAAGCTGCACCTCCCCTATGGTTCTCTTTATCAACGGAACCATCTGTGTAGATTTTTACAAAGTTGTTATATGTGGTGTTTATCAATTCCATAGCGACAGATTTTAGTAGGTGAGGTGAATCTTCTTTTGTGAGTGAACCTGGAATTTCAAGATTGGTTTTTATTGGGATTCGAAGCCAGGGTTGTTGTTCCAAAACAACTGGAATTTTTCCTGATTCCATTGTGTTTAATGATTTGCAGGGTTTGTTATGATGGTAGAACAGTAACTGTCGGATGTTAGTTACCAATGCAATGTTAGAAAGAGTGTTAAGTGAAATTGCCTTCATCTGAAAATGTTTCTTCCACATTCTGTTTTTTTATATATAAGTCAAAGGGCATGACTGACAGTTCAATTTCCATAGACTGTATACTTGTGGTTGGACAACCCAAACAAATCCTCAGAGATGAGTTCTGTAATATTTGTAATTTTCGAATATGAGTTTCAGCTGTTCCACCCAAAACTTCACAACAATACATGATTTTTGATCTTACAAAGGACAAATAAAAATTCCTTAATATATATGTATCTGCTCCCCATGCCCTGCTGGCTATAACTTTCAACGCTTTTATTCTATTTGCACATTTGTCCGCTATGAAATGGACATGTTCTTTCCACAGTAGTTTTGGATCCAGTTTAATACCCAGAAGTACAGGATTTGGGTTATGCCGCAGTACGTTTCCATTTAAGTTTATAACTGGTTTATAGTTTGTGTGCAAGTATCGCCTGGAGAAGAAGTATACTTCAGTTTTTGATATTGAAATGGTTAGTCCCCATTTTTCAGACCACTCAGAGATTTTGTTAAGTGCCTTTTCCAGTTGGTGAGTAGAAGCAGTTGGGTCTTTATCAGTGGCCCAGATAGTGACATCATCTGCAAAAATAGCCATGCCGATGCCTGGAAGGTCTATATTCCCTAAATTTTGCATCATTATGTTAAAAAGAGTAGGACTAATGACTGACCCCTGTGGTATTCCGTTTAGAGTACATTCTTCTTCAGAGTAGGTATCATTGATCTTAGTTTTAATTTTCCTATCCTTAAGGAAGTCTACAATGTATTTCAATATCCTCCCTTTTAAACCGATTTCCATACACTGCGAAATAATAGATATGCATGAGACCTTATCAAAGGCTGCTTCGAAATCGATGAACACCGCTGATGTACACATTTTGTTTGAGAATCCGGTATATATACTTTCTGTAAAGTTTAGTAAAGCATCACAGGTGCTTCGTTTAGGTCTGAACCCGAAAAGACATGAACCCAGCAGATTATAATTTTCAAGCCTCCAAGTTAAGCGGTTATTAACCAGTCTCTCCAAAAGTTTACCGAGACATGATGTCAAGGCTATAGGCCTGTAAGAAGAAGCAAGTTCAGGAGATTTTCCTGGCTTTACAAGTGAAATAATTATAGCCTGTTTCCATTTTTTTGGTATGTTACCTGTCTCCCAGATTTGTGTAAAATTGCATCTTATTTCTTCCATAAATGACTCAGAACAATGCTGTAACATTAAATTATGAATGTTATCTTCTCCTGGCGTAGATGACTTCAATTGTGCTACTGCAGCCTTCATTTCAGTTTCTGTGAAAGGTTTATCACAGATATCGGTTTGGGAAATTGCTTCATTCAAAGTTGTAAGAAAGCTCTTTTTCTCATTCTTCAGATGAGTCGACCAATTTTCCTCAATAACTGACTTTTTGACATATAATTTGTTGAATACATTAGCAATGTCATTATCATTAGTAGTTATGATCCCATCCGGATTTGTGATCTGATAGATTTTATTATCAGGTTTTCCCTGATAATCTTTTCCATACAGCTGAGCAAGGTGTGTTTGAGTTGATGCTACCTATGAAGTCATGCCAAGAGGTCCTTTTAGCCTCTTTTATAGCTCTCTTACATTTAGCCGATGCCTGGTTGTATTTGCTTCTATTTTCGGGTGTTCTAAATTTCTTCCACATTTTTCTGGCTTTTTGTCTTTCTAATCTAAGGAGAGATATTCTCTTATTCCACCAAATGTTACTAGGCTTTTGTTTATTTTTATTTACCTTAATGCTAGGGATACTTTCCGAGGCAGCAATCATTAGTTTCTGTACAATGTTTTCTGTATTACTTTCTGTGCAGTTTACTGTGTTATTAGTAAGATGTCTAAATAGGGGCCAATTTGCATCTTTTATTTTATGTTGCGTAGTAATAATTCTATGTGCATTAACATTTCCCTCTTTACTGTCGATATTAAAATATACTGGGAAGTGGTCACTAATTAGATCTTTACCCACATACCAATTACTGATTATGTCTAACAGATCTGGAGAAGACAGGGTAAGGTCCAATGTACTCAATGATCCTGTACTTGATGACTGGTATGTTGGTTCCTTGTTTTTGTTTACAAGTACCAAATTGGAGTTTACAATCCATTCGTAAACTATTAGGCCATTCCTGTTGTCATTTCCCTTATTCCAAGAGCCATGTCTAGCATTAAAATCACCCATGATAAGGAGACATTTATCTGAAATCAGTAATTTTTGAAGTTCCTCATCAGTTACTAATTGATTAGGAATATATACGTTGATTACTCTTATATTAATATCTTGGTTAATAGTTATGTCACAGCTAAGTGCTTCCATATTTGTGGTGGTGATAGATTGATGACTTCTAACAACTATAGATTTATGTATCAAAGTTATGACACCACCACCTCTGCCATTTGCTCGTGAATTGTTAAAAATATTAAAATTCTTGAAACGAGGGTGCCGCTTTTCGTCTACAGGCAACCATGCCTTTTGAACACATATAACCTTAGCATTACTCAAATCCAATTCTTGTTTCAACTCTTCTATTTTATTCATCAAGGAGCGGGCATTCCAGTGCAAAAATTTCTGAGATTGATATTTAATGTGTGAATTATGCAGGTCTTTTGTTTTTCTCTCACGTTCATTAAAGTTTGTACCCAATGATATATGTTGTTTCATCTTCTCATCTTTTGACTTTTTCTTCATTTGGATATGCATTTCTACTGCCTGCTTTCTGCTATGACACCATAATTTGATTCTTTTGTTTTTTCCCACTCCTCGATTTCTCATAATAATATTTCTATCTATTCCGTATAATTCTCTTACACATTCAATGTGCTCGTCCTTGATATTCCAGATGTTTACTTTAAGAGGATCAGGATGATTATTTCTTTGCTTATTATAACAGAAAGCAGTCCCCACCCGGAGATCCGATTGGGGGACTAATACTCCGGAATGTTTTACTCTCTGATTCATTCTGCCATATTTGTGTATGTATTAGGGGGCTGCAGTGGTCTTATGCAGCTTCTGTGGACACCTCTTAGTTCACTTGGGTTTGCTTAAGCTAATGGAATTCCAAGTTTAAGCCCCCTCACCGCGTGGACTAGGAGACTGACAGACTTACCTTGGTAAGAGTCCACTCTGTAGTCTTGAAATAGAAACACATAAAAGCACTTAAACAATAATATATTTCAACCACACAGTGGTCTTTGTCAATCGAAGAGAAAACATAAAAAGAAATATGAGAGAATGAAAAAAATTCTCATATATATATATATATATATATATATATATATATATATATATATATATATAGTAATATCATATATTTTGAGAAAAATATCAGTGATTCGACAATGGTCAAGTGACCGAAAGGTGCCTCATCACACAAGGTAAAATCATTGCACTTAATGGTGAATAAAATTACTTACAATAGTAATATATTAATTTCATAAAGTCAGTGCAACGGAAAAACAATGGATAACTTAAAATATCAAGAATATATATATATGCTGATACATATTTCTTCACGGATGGAAAAATATGATGAATAGTTATTATCTGGAGTACTCCGTTCAATTGCAGTGCATAAAATCGCAGTTCCGACGTTTCCCTAGAATCTCATCTAGCATTGACGAGGTGAACCCAACAACAGTTGACTCTCTTTTCAACTCTCTCTCAATGAACGGATGTACTCTAGATAATATATATATATATATATATATATATATATATATATATATATATATATATATGTGTGTGTGTGTGTGTGTGTGTGAGTGTGTGTGTGTGTGTGATATTTAACATTGTCCATTATTATTCTGTTGCTCTGACTTTTTAGATTTATAATATGTTATTGTAAACAATTATTCCAGCATTAATCCTCGAAGTGCTAAAGGCTTGGTCCAAACCAAATGCGATAATCGCTGCCAAACAATTACCTTTGTTCCAATTCAATTATATTTTATATTATAATAAAGTAAAAGAATTGGTTTATTTAGTACTCTATTCCATTAAACTTATTGGATGATGTAATAGGCCTAATTGAAGGGCTAGTGAGTCAGCAGTCTGTTAAGAGTTGGGTGTAGTACTTGTCGGCGCCAGTTCAGTGTTGTTTATTACAATTTATTTATTGTTTCAGTTATGATATAAGTGGTTTTATTTATGTTATAAATATTTTCAATTATTACATTTGTTATATTATATTTGTTTGTTGTGTGATTCATGATAAATTATGAATGAGCTAAGCCATTCAAATTAAGTCAGAATGTGCTTGTTTGATGAGTCTGATACAAACATTTCTGATATTAATATAGACTTGGAAGAAATTCCAGAACATGATGATAGTTATCTGGTAGTGGAGAGGAGTATAACTTTGATTTAGATAATGATGTATATAGTGAATCTGATGATGATATAGAGCTAAAAAACAGGCCAAGTTCTTCATGTACTGATAGGCAACTTCGTGTACTCAAGATAACTTGTCACAACCAACTTCCCAACAAATCTCTGTTTCTGAGAATGAAGATGAACTTCCTCCAGATGAAGGCTCAAATGAACCAATTACCACTTCCTTACCACTACCTTACTTCAAATAGTAATTGGTTTAGAGTGTATCCTCCAGAACCCTTTAATGTAAAGGATAAATCTATTTTCCATTCTACATCCACTTGACCAGCCAAAAGGTATTGGAAGAAGATTTTTGACAATTTTTTTAATATGACTTTACTGAATGCCTTCATCTTCTATAAAAACAAAACAAACAATCCTCTTGGTAGGTTCAGTTTTATGATAGAAATAATTATTGCTGGTTGAAGGCGAAACAGTTGATGCTCCTGAACATCATCCAGGACCAGCATGTGATATGCAACATAACTTGGTGTGTCATCCTGGAATGAGTGTGCGCCTTTATGTAGTTTGTTTATTCAAAAAAAAATCTAAAAGTAGGTTCTGTTGCCCAGAGTGCAACTCTGGTGCCCGCCCTGGTTGTTTTAAGGACTTAGAATATTTCTGGAGACTAAAGGGCGAGACATCAAAAAGCGTGCAGTAGAATCGGATTCTGATTAGGCATTGACATCTACATAGGATTAACTTGAAAATATGTATTTAGGGCTATATGATTTTGATTTTTATGTTATATTTATAAACCTGTGTAAAGTGATAATAATTGCCAAGAAAGACTAGTTTTCCTGATCACAAGTGATCCTACAATCCTAGTTGGGAAATAAATAATGTGAAATTTTTGATAATTTTTTTTTGGTTACGTTGGTGCGTATTATGTTGAAAACACTAATTATTTGTGATTATAAACTATTTATGTTATACTTTTCTATATTCAGGACTAAGTTGCCCATCTTTTATATATTTTGAATTTCCAATATTTTACAATGGTGTTTCTAAGATTAACTCGAAAGTAAGGAATATTTTGAAATAAAGTTTGTGTTTTCTAATCATCAGCAGTTTTTTATGCTTCAATATAATTTGGTAAGTGTCTGGTTTACAAAATTTTATTCTTTTGGTTATTGTGAACATTTTGATATACAATAAATTATACATCAGAGGTATTTTGTATTTTCTATTTAATTAAACATAAAATCCTGCGCCTCGCCATTAAAACACCTAGCACTACAGAGTGTGCCATTACTTGACCATTTTTGAATCACTGAATTATTATTCTACTAGGTGACCGAAAGGTACCTCATCATAAGGTAAAAGTTAAATACATTATTGAATAATTTAGCATTGATATTGCATTTTCTCAAAAGTCAGAAATATTTTATATAGAATGCAAAAATTAAGATTACAACATTTTAAAATTGTTCCCTGTACTGAAAATCTCCATTAATGAAATGAAAACAGTAGTGTGGAAAACACTGCTTATTACTGTATTAGGAAACTATGCAACATTCACATTTTTTACGTGGTCAGTTCTTAGTCTGCTAATGTATCCATTAACTCTTTCCCTTTGATAAATTAGATTATATCTGATTGTGTTTCTTTTATTTTGAATATATTTCTTTCTCACTCATCAATTTACAGCATTACTTTCAAAACCCCATCTCTTAGACAAGGTTTGTCTTGTCCCTGGTCCTTTTATTTGTTACCAATATCTGTTCTATCATTATACAAGGATTATGTGAAAGTAATCGAATATTGTAGTTTTGTTTTTCACTAATTTACAATACATCATCTACATCTTTTGATACACTACAGATCTCATTCCAAAAATGTTGTGTCTCTTCTTGAAGCTGTCCTGTAGACTCTTTAAACTTGTGACTGCCAAGAGATTTGGCTGCTGCAAGAGTTTCACTTTGGAACATTGGACCCAGAATTTGTAAATTTTTTAATCTTACACAAGTAAACCACTCCCACACTACGGAGTTGATTTTTTAATTACCAGTTAACTTTACTTTTCTCTTCATTTCCTGTTTCCCTGCAACCCCTAATTTATTATTTTATCTACAGGGTCCATTCAATAAGAATCGGGACTGGTTCTCTGTATCCTCAACGGAGCAGTGGAGGGAGATCCGACTGGTTAGCCTTGGTAGAGGGGTCCCCCATCACTCAGGCGCACTTTAATTCGGTCACCTGCGGGCATGCGTTAAAACAGGAGGTGGATGTTTGTGGTGTGTGATTTTTTATGGTGCCATCAGTCAGCATGAAGCAGGGCATCGAACGACGCTACGCTATGAAGTTTTCCTTTAAACTCAGGAAATCCGTGTCCGAGACACTTGAACTCATTAAACAGGCTTATGGGGATAATGCCTTGAGCAGCACAAGTGTTTTTGAGTGGGCAAAATATTTACGGAAGGCCGAGAGCTCGTCAAAAATAAGCACTGCGCCAGATGAATGACGACTGCTTGAACCGATGCTCAGGTGGGCAAAGTGAAAAGTTTTGGAAACTGACACATGTTTAACCATTGCCCATATCAGTGAGAAGACTGACCTTTTAGTTGGAACCGTTCATACCATTGTAACAGAGGATCTTGCGAGGAAGAAAGTGTGCGCAAAGCTGGTGCCGAGTGTTGAGCGAGGAACAAAAACTGTTGCGGGTGGAATTTCACAAGAAATTTTGGACTGCTTCCAGGAAGATGAAGATTTTCTCAACAGTTCACTTCTGGGTTGACCATGTCTGTTGATATTTGCTGCCATGGTGTTATCATGTTCAGTTGATAGGTACGTAACATTTCTCATATCTCCTCTTTGCTAAGCATACTCCCTTAGTATAAACGTGTGTTGTTTCACCTTTCTTCAGTTTAGCATCTTTTATTACTTGAGGGAAAAATTTCCTGTCTGGCCTAACTGTTCCTGTACAATAGGTTTTGTTTGGCAACAATTGGGTAGCCAAACTGAAATTAGTGTAGTAGTTGTCCATATAGACTGAGTAGCCATTTCCAAGATAAGGCTGCATACCTTTCATTACAACTTTAGCTCCATGACCTACTCCACCAACTGTTTGGTCCTATGATCCACTATAAACAATTAGTTGAAGAGTAAGCCCTTGGCCCTCACAAAGTGAATAAAACTTAATGCTGTATTTGCAGTATTTACCCTTAACGTGTTGCTGGAAGACTAGTCTGCCTCTCCAAAGCATCTTACCCTCATCAATACTGATTTCTATTGAGGGCTAATACACTTGCCTCATTTTATTGTTAAAACAGTCAAGGAGATGCTGGACTTTGTGTGGGGGTTTGTCTTTGTTTGCTTCGTCGTTCATTGAAAAATGTGGATACCTATGAAATTTCATGAACCTGTCTCTAGATACGTGCCTTTTGAAAAAACCTATGTCATATAAATCATCACTTTTCCAATAATCCTGCAGTCTATTTATTTTAATATTCCCCTGACGAATTAGTAATGCTAGAAAAAACCTTTAGTACAGGAACATTGAGGTCCTTCCAATGGTGTATACGCGAAGCAGGAGTAGTACTGGGACCACACAAAAAATAAGGAGCATAGGTGTTAGTAGCACGGACAACATGCTCCAGAAACATGTCATCAAGCAGTAAAAAGAAATAGTCAACAGGACAATTTAAACCAGGGCGTGAAACAAGTGGCCCAGAAAATTTGGTAAAGGGAATGTGCCAATGAACGAGGTAGCCAGTTTGGTACATAGTTATTACCGTAAGTAGGCTCTTCATTGTCAGAGTCTGACTCTCCTGAGGCAGTTGTATCAGAATATTTATTCTCTTCTTCACTCTCTCTATTTAATGTGCCAGATGTTGAAGCCATGTTTCCATGAGTAACGATCCAGCACTCACACAGGATGCACAATGAAAACGCACTCAAATAGGTTAAATCACATGAGAGTACCCATCAAATTGCTTTGTTTAAACTAGAAGGTTTGCCTACTTTCTGCCATGTGCACCACTTACCGCGAGGGTGAGAATGGCTAGCGAAGATGATGATGTGATACTACAGTATGTCCCCCGAGGGCTGGCAGAGTTTCAATTCCCTACTATTAAAGCACAGAACACACTGACATCATAAACTTTACCTTACACAAGGACATTCTGTGATATATGGGAGTGGGTCTTGGATGTCCTTCGCAGTCAACGTGTTAATGACTTCTAAGGAGTGTATCTACAGAAAGCATTGTAACAGAACCCAAGTAATATATTTCTCTACTTATGATTCAACTATGGGAATCAAAAGAATAAATTTTGTGATACTTTAAACCTAGTGGTTAACAAAGTGTGCATCATGGTTACCTGTGATGCCCAGTAGTCTACCTCTGACCTGAACATTTAAAATACAAATATCCTGAAATGCATTAGGATGTAAATTTACAAATCTGTCTGAACACACACAATGTTGTAGATAGTAGTAAAGTGTTTAACTAGTATTTTTTTTAAAGAGTTAAACTGCTAAGCTATATCAAACGGTTCTGTCCTTACTTTTTAGCCAGTGAATTTTTTTGTAACAAGGTTTCTATTTTTATGGGGTTGCATGTCCACTACTTAGGTCAGGCCTAAAACACATGATTATTTTTACACGATTAAAGATTTTTTTGGAAAATATACCATTATGTGCTACTGCTGTAGTAAGAATAAAATAACTGATAAAACTTTATTACCTACAACATAATGGCCAATTTTCTCTATGGGCTCTGCAAAAAAATATTTTTACCTCAAGGAGGCCATGAGTTAAAAATAATAGGGAACATCTGCTTTAACTAGTAGATGTTCCAAGACGAGAAGACAAATAATTACTTGAATATAATTTTTTTTTTCACAAAACTACCAAGAATTGCTTTTACAATTTTGTTACATACAGGTATGTGTTTGTAACTATATATATTATATATATATATATATATATATATATATATATATATATATATATATATATATATATATATTTAATTATAATGTCTTGTGCACTAAATAAATGTGTTAAATATATTATTTTGTTACATAAAGGTTTGACTGTATGTATGTTATGTATAGATATAAATGTGTGCTGTGTTGATTTATGGTTAATTACATAACATTAACAAAAATACTTCTACACTATTGTTATACTTAAACAACTATAAATCGATTTTTAAAAACACGAAATTTAACATTTTATTTTCCAACTGATTTATTGGCTAGTTAATTAAATTTATAACCACGATATTTATGCAGATTAATGTAAGACAACTATGAGGGCATTAGATTTCTTTGAGGATTTCAGTTGCTTATGTTTATTCTGGGATTGTAAACATTAAAATCTATTGGCGTCCATCCTTTTCTAAGCTAATGTATTCTGGGCCAGTAGTTCTTTGATGTTTTAATTTACACAGTTTTATCTTTTTAGACTGGAGTATAAACTTGAATTATTGAAGCTATCAGAGTTCTGAAGGTAAAAGTACGTAGAGTGTTAAAAAAATTAAATGAGTAAATATTCTTGTTATGTAGTTTATTAACTAACAACGAATATGTAAATATACAAATTACATTCCCTCTAATTTATACCTTTTCTTGTAAATATAAAATTTCCTGTGTTTTAATCAGACTTATTACTTTCCTGGAAATTTTTAAAAATTTTCTAAAAATCATGGGTTTTGATCGATTTATGAGAACAATTTTTTAAATAAAGTATTCAGACCTTATATATTTTTAAGAAAAAATACATGAATGTGTCATTTGTTTTATTTAAATATTATATTGGACTACTAAACAATATCAATTTTTAAAATTAGTTCTTCTTAGCAAGTGCTCCAAACCTGTAGTGAATGACATGACTGTATGTTTGGCCAGGGTTGACAGTGACTTGAGGAAAGTTAGGCTAAAACAAACATAAAAAATCAATACCATAAACATACACGGCATAGAATATATCTTAAAATAAATATTTTTCTTACTGACACCAAATTTCACTTTTTTGCACTCATCTTGTGTGTGTATAAAATATTGAAAGTAATTGTTCATCCGGCAGATGTTTGTATTAAAAAGTACAATGTATAACTGTCCTTAAGCACAGATACACACACACACACACATAAACATATAATTAATGATTAAAAATATTTCAAATACAAGAATAGTTTTATTTTATATATTATTACAAGAATAATATATAAATTAAAACTATTCTTGTATTTGGAATATATTTATTCATTAACTAAATTACAAGGAAACGTATCACAATATTTAACATACACACACACACATATACATTCATATATATATATATATATATATATATATATATATATATATATATATATATATATATATATATAAGCATTACCCGGCGCACGTTGCTGGTAATCATAATTTTGCAATAAGAAAAGCACAAATCAAACATCTAAATAATTATATTTTATTTACTGCAATGCTAGATGATAGACAATGTTTTTCTTTATTTCTTTAGGCGTATAAACATACAAATTTTATGTGCCTCAACACACAAGCAAGCAACATATAATTGTCGTGGTATAAGGTAAAATGTTCCAAATTTATTCCAGCAATGATCAATTATTGTCGTTGTGCCTTGTTTATGATTATTGCAAATGCAAGATGCAAAAGAAATTGTAGTTGTTTGAAATCAATTGGTAGATCTGATGAAATCATCGGTTTTCATTAATTTAAGGCCATCTCTCTATTGAACTTGCCACCTCTGATTTCTGCCAGGATCAAGTTGGATGTCAGTTTTTTTGTGGTTAGTCTGATTCCATTGCACAGCTTTGGTTGTTTCAAATTTTGCAAGAATATTATCAGTGATCCTACTTTTAATATCAATAAGTGTGATAGCAATAATTGTACATAGAATTTAGCAATTTTAAACAGTTTAAAATAATTAATAATGTATTTTTATTTTTACTTATAGTTTATAATTTTTTAAAATTAATTTAAGTAACCCTAGTATAGATATACATTTTAACATTAGACTTATTGAAAACTGTACACTAAACCATCCTATTCCTCTGGGACCGAGCCCTGTGGATGGATTTACACCAAACCTCACACGAACTATCCTGGGAATATGTTAAACAATCCTTCCAAATTTCATTATCTTCTGTTCATTGCCGTTTAGGTGTTCATAAGATAATGGATACCCAGATATATACATACATAGGTTTTTGAACCATCCTAAGCCTCTGGGGTGGAGCCCTGTGGATGGATCTACACTAAACTTTACTCACACCATCTTGGGAATATGTTAAACAATTCCTCCAAATTATATTAACTTCTGTTTAGCGGGTTAGACGTCCATAAGACATACATATATATATACATTGGTTTTTTAACCATCTTTAGCTTTTGGGGCAGAGCCCTGTGAATGTAACTTCATCAAACTTCACAGGAACTATCCTGGGAACATGTTAAAAAACCCTCCAAATTTCATCAATTTTTGTTCAGCGGTTTAGGCGTCTATAACATAGATACACACAAACATTCATTTATATATATATATATATATATATATATATATATATATATATATGTATGCTTTTTAAGAGATGGGTTATCATTTTTCATTCCTTGTGGTAAGTGAACTCTGCAATTTTTTTATTTCTTTCTATTCACTAATGTTTAAATGAAATTTATAAATACCCTATTAACTGCATCAGGATATTTCTGTGATTCCAAACAGAAAGCTCCATGTTTAAAATAATGTCCAGTAGGATCAACTATGCTGTTGCCAGTGTAAAACTGCAGTCCTGGTTGGTCTGTACTAGCTTCAATGTATCTTCCACTCTCTGGGTGCACAACTCTAGAAATAGGAATTAGAAAAACTTGTAAATACACAAATTATAATAATTTCCCTATAAATTTTAACTAAATTGCAGCCTTTTAATGTTATGATAAATAAATAATGAGTCGTACAGTTTTATCATTGAACAGTTCCGGTCAACTTTTTATGACATTGCAGATACTTTTGAAAACTTACTTTTGTACAATTTCTCTGGTTTAAACCAATTTCAGCATAGTATGAGTTTTATTTCTTCTGACATAAGTGACTAGTAGAAATCATAAAAAAACTTATAACATTCATTTCATAGCTACTTAATTATTTCTTCTATCCTCATGAGTAGCTCCTAAATTGAAAATATAAATGAGCAGTTTCAGTTAAAATCTATGAAACAGTTCTTTTACACTTCATGTCTTCTAATAAAAACACAAATAAATTGAATTGGGTCTAAATTTTTTTTTTTCAATGTTTGGTCCTATTAATCTTTGTTTCATTTAAGGGACGATGATCATTTGAGCAATAATAGGCAACATTTGTTTTAAAGTATCTTTTGAACTCAACAAAAAATTTAATTTAACTTTATGACCTAAGATACAACTTTTGTAAATATACATATAATACATAACTAAAAATGTGAATCAGTTTTTTATCAGTGCTCTCTTTAATTTAATCTTTTATCAGTTTTAAGGTGTAGAATTACGTAGCCTTGATTGTAATAGATTGAGAAATAATGTTTAAAAAGAAATTATTAGATCACATCACCAACACATAGTAAAGGTATAGATTTAAATGCAAATACCTAAGGAAAAAATCTGAGTGAATATAGATTAGGTAGTTCAAGAGGGCTTTAAATACCTTGCTGCCCGCCTAACTTTTCCTGCAGGCTGTTGGACGACATAGTTGATGTCAAATCCCTTTTCTTTGGTTGCATTTATTGCATCACCCAAAGGTACTTCTCTTCGTAAGTCATAAGGTGTATTAACAACTTTCAAAATTTGACCTGTAAACAAAATAAAGATTTATAATTTTTATTAACATAGTTCATAATTTCAGGATTGCTGCAAAAATGGTTACTCAAATCAAACTATACTATAGGCTTGAAGTTTATACAGAAATTATTTAATAGGTTATAGATTTGATGGTTTTTTTTGTTTCGTTTTAGTAAACCTTCTAATGGTGTGTATAGCTTTTTTCAAAAGGGGCAAACTTCAAAGATATCTATAAATCTATACATTACTCAAATAGTTTATATCTATACCCTAGTTTAAAATTTCCCAAGATTTACTCTGAGAAAGTTCAATAAAAAACCACTATTTCAGAAATTTCCATTTTATAGAATTAGTTTTTTAATGTCTATCACTCAACTACTTTGACTAGATACTCCAACAATGAGGAGGACATTTTAAAATTTTTTTTCAAGATGCTACTGTTGGCGAGCAACAACAATTCTTAGAAATAAACTTCACTTTGTGAAAGCAAGGATTAAACTGTATAAAATGATCTCTACATGCAATTTTTACAATGGTATTAGTGAGAATACCAGGAAATGATTTTTTACTATGTTACAACTCCTGAGCGTGACTGTCGACGTATGGAGAATGCTCATGTTTTTTTCATACTATTGCATGAGTGTTTAGTGTCCATAAGGTGATTTGCAAAGACGGATTCAATAGTAGTGTGTAGTGCCCTTTTGTGTTCTTTATATATTTCGGCGAAAGATCTGCCTGTTTGTCCAATATAGAACTTATTGCAATTGTTGCATTGTAGTTTATATTCCTAGATTGTTGTATGTGTTGGTATTGTTGTTAATGTTGTGTCTGATAGCCATTTGGATTTTATTTGTTGTTCTGTAAGCTACATAGTATCCTGCTTTTTTAAATTGGCGTGCTTTTTTTGTGAGTTTGTTTATGTATGTGAGGGTGATAAATTTGTTTGTGTTTGTGTTGTTGTTACTGTTCTTGTTGAGTATTTTTCTCTGTAGTTTGTCTATTAAATAATTGTCATATCCGTTTTTGTGAGCTAAATATTTCATTGTGTTTAGTTCCTCTGTGTAATTAGTTGTGGACATAGGTATCTTGTTTAGTCTGTCTAGTAAATGTTTGAATGCTGCGTGTTTATGTTGTATTGAGTGGTTTGATGTGTTGTGTATCAGTGTATCATACTCTTCGATCACATCACTTCAAACTTTCAGAAACTGGTACCAAAGAAGTACGACTGCAGATATCCTAGCGGCAAAAATACGAGCCGGAAGAAGTCATAAAATGAAAACGTTTCCTCCAAGTGTAAGAACAAGAAGTCTGGTCGTAAGTAATATCAAAGTGTAATAAGTAATTAACAACCAACTCGTCATGAACAGCAACAACATTTCGATATTTATGATATTACTTATAGTAATAATTTCAAAAATTCGTTTGTTTAAAACAAGCAGAAGGCCTGCTATAATTCAGTACTTGTTTATATTTTTGTTAATTTGTATACCTGAAAAACTTTTTTAATTTGAAATAAAGCAAACAAGGGTCAAGCTCTAAGCAGTCTGGATTGAAGTTTTGATATAGGTACCTGTTAAGAGTGTATATATAGACAATTATTGTGTTCTCTCTCTACTTTAGAGTTGAACACAAAATTTGTTATATTTACATTTTTTTATTTCTACAAGACACTATTCTAATGATATACAATAAAGTTGTATTGCAACATAATACAGTACAAAACAAAATAAAAATAAACACGATTTCCATTAAATAAATTAATTGTTTTTCCCAATATAACAGTACATACTGGAGCTTTTTATGATCTTATATTTTTAAATCCTATTTATCTTATCAGTTTGAACTGTCACTTTATGTTATAAGGCATACAATAACTATTGTTTGTCAGTTTATTGTAAGTTATAAATCAGGAACTAAATATTCTCAACATTGTTTATATTTGTCCAGGGAATTTCTTGAAATATGTAAAATAAGTACATTATAATGTAAATTAATATTATAACATGACCAAGAAAGAATAATTTTGGTTCTTTTAAGCTGATAGTAAAAAAAAAAATTTTTATAATTACCAGTAGGTACAGAATTTGAGTCAACAGGAGTATATTCATCTGCATATATTGAAACCACGTGGTTGTTTAAACCCTCAGCACCAGATGTCTAGAATGAAACAAAATTTTTGTTTGATCCCTATTCTGTATTTTAAATCTAATACAAATTTTAACATTTATCTCTTACTATTATTAAATTTAAGTGATTACTTAAGAGCTTGATTGTTGACGCATTTCAAAACAACTGTTCCTCTACTGAGTAGAAGGAACGATTGTTTCGAAACGCGTCAGCAAGTAAGCTTTTAGGTATTCATTTGGTCCCCCATTATTTAATTATAGTTTAATCAGTGAATTCAAGATGATTACAATAAGCAACATTTAACTTTTACATACTATTTTAGAAAAGTTATACTGTTGAACAAATTTTAAAAAGCCTTCTAAAATGTAAAAAATTTAATTTGACATTATATTATATAATCTGTTTTTGCATATTTAAAATTAGGTAAAAGTAAACACTGTAATAATGGTTTTGTTTCTATGATGGTGAATTGTTCTTGTTCTTTACGACCCAACTAGCTGATTATCCATTAGTAGTTTTTTTAAAAAAAATAATGATTGAATTTTCATGTAGGACACAAGATATATCTCAGTAATCATCGCTATTAACACATTCAATGCAAGTCAATTTACACATTAATCAAGACTTCTTAGTCATATTACCAAATTGATAATCTGAACTCAAATATTGAATTATTGTTAGTTTTTATTTCTGACTGAAAATTTTATTTGCATAAATTGGTATGTTTTCCACATTTAAATTTGTTACAAGTTTTAAAATTGTTTTAATTAAGTGCTGTAAAAAAACTATTCTCAATTTAGTCCAATATATCACCGTTTTTTAAATTTGTAGTATTTAAATTTAATACAATATAAAATCTCTAGTTCTCTGAATTACAAATAATTTGTTTACTGATCAATATAAGGTGAAAAAAACATGATATACAGGGTCGGTTCAATAAGTATAGGGACTGGTTTGGTGTATCCTCAACAGAGCGGGGGAGGTGGGTCCAACAGGTCGATCTAGGTAGAACGGTCCCCCATCATTCAGGCGCACTTTAATCCAGTCGCCTGCAGGGAAGTGTTGAAACAGGAGGTAGTTTTAAGTGACATGTATTTTCTATGGAGTTATCGTGCCAGCATGGAGCAGACCATCGAGCAAGGCTACGTTGTGAAGTTTTGCTTTAAACTCCGGAAATTCGAGCCCAAGACCCTTGAACTTCTTAAACAGCCTTATGGGGATAATGCCTTGTACTGCACAAGAGTTTTTGAGTGGCACAAAATGTTTAAGGAAAGCCTGGAGCTTGTCGAAGACAAGCACCGCATTGGACGCCTGACGACCGCTTGAACCGATGCTCAGATTTTAGGATAGCTTCCTTGATATCTACAGATATAGAATATTTAAAGCTCTTCTCCTTACATTTACTCATTTTCTCCTACTATGTCAAAGATAGTAACATTCCTTACTTTCCCTAATACTTACTGGTCAGGCCTGGCAATGGTAATGACATAAGTTGGGAATTCTATTCAAAAAATGAAACCTATAAACTCCTTAAACTTATATCTCCTAGATATTTAATTCCTATATTTGTATATAAACCTGTTTGCTAAGTATTTGCCTCAGCTAGCAATATACTAGAGGAGGGTAGAATATAATTTTAGAGGTATTACCTATTTGAAAACCTTCTGATTAAGGAATCTGTGAAACTATATGTTATTAATTTAGATGTAACTAATAACTGGTAATTCCAATTATTTTAAAATTTTACCACTCATACTTTTTTTACAGGATTTTTATGAAATGACAATACTTTCAAATTTTGACTGTTAACATTTTATTTTTATTTTACCCATTTTAAATAATTGTAATAATAAAGACATTGACTAAAATATGGTTTTTGGTAATGCTACTTGAATGAATTACTAAATTGAATAACTAATTATCATTCTAATGTTTAAGGGGTTGAAGTTTATTCAAACTTTTAAAACTTTTTCTTCATTATATGCACTTTCACAAATTAGATACAATTTTAGATGCCTTTTTGATACACTTTTATTTATTTACTGTGGTTTTACCTTACAAATTTTCAATTTATATTTTTGAATCATATTTAGTTTTATAATTTATTAAATACAATTTAATCACTTATACTTTTAAATGTTTTAAACTTGCCTATAGTAGCCCTTACTTAGCTTGTTGAGGACGGTCGTATCGGGAGATGTGTCCCTTTGTCAACTCAGACCGTAACTCAGACCGAGTTATGTATATATATATATATATATATATATATATATATATATATATATATATATATATATATATGTTCTTTTATTCACTTTTAATTATTATTTTTTATTAATAATTATTTTTTATATAATATTACCAAGTATTACATGTAATTTTTATTTTTATTTATTATTTTAGCAGTTCTTAGGCTTGTTACAAGCTTGGTTGAAATCTGTACATTGTAATCATGATCTAGTGTTTGAACAGATACAAAACTCTTTCAAATACCATACACAGTTTTCTCACTAAGATATAACTTTTATATTATTTTGATTTAATTTGTAAAGAACCATTGTTTGCATCGTAAAAACTTAAATAATATCCCTATTTCAATTGTTATTTAAATTGGGCATAACTCCTGTATAAGTACCCACAAAACCCCAAAAAATAGCCACTGTGGGATGAGCTACGTTTCAATGACAAAGTCATCATCATCAGTGAGTGTTACTACTACAAAGTCTTACTTACAACTGTTGTGAGTTAATAGTTTGTAGTAGTAACACTCACTGATGATGATGACTTTGTCATTGAAACGTGTATGATAAATAAATAAATGAATAATTTGGGAGTTTTGTGTATGTTTCTACTTGTTTTAACTAGGGATGGGCCGATTCCTAAAATTTTCGATTCCGATTCCGATTCCGATTCTAAAATTTTCCTTTCGATTCTCGATTCTTTAGTCGATTCTCGATTCTTTCAAGTTATATTAGCTTATATGCTAGTTCTCTAATAATTAATTTAGTTAACATCTTGGTCATATGGCAAAACCTTTTAAAAGTTCCGTTTTAATGTAATAGGCTACACAAAACCTTCAACCGTGAGATTGATATCTGTCTATAATATAATTTATTAAGGTTAAGTTTCGGAGGAATAATACAGTGTTTCTGTTATCCGTCTATTCGCTCAACCGTCATGGCCACGGTTCCGACGGTGACGGTTAATCGAGTTTTTACTGTACTTTTTTGTGTTTTGTTCTGACATCTATAAATCAGTGGCAGTAAGACACGTGGGTGAGAGAGAGAGAGCAAAAGAGAGTATCGAACCCACTCTAGTGAAAGAGAGAGACGAGCGATGTCAAACGACCAGAAATGGTTACGATCTTGATTGCTGTTGCTTCATAAATAATAATATTTTCGTTTACTTTAATCATTTAATTCATTCAAATCAACTAATACATAAATAAGACATAGTTGGTAATTAATTATTTTTCCACACAAATATAATAAATTTTGTTTGGTAATAAATTACTCCACACGCATATTTTAATAGTTAACAAAATAGGAATCGGAATCGACACTTTTATGAATGAAGAATCGAGTATCGACGATTCCTCGATACCACCTAGAATCGACGATTCCTGGAATCGAGAATCGGAATCGGCCCATCCCTAGTTTTAACATAACCTCTCAAGCTAAGCTCAAAGAATATTTGTATTTAAAGTTTGTTTGTTTATTTTAATTGTTTCATTCATTTTTAACCCTACAGTACTATTTATGATATTTTGTAGTAACCATGACAAAAGTTTAAGGTTGTACAACGAGGTTTCAACGACAACCAGACAGGGGGGGAGGGGATTCATATACGTCTTTGAGAAATTCATTTTTTGGTATTAGAAGCGCAGTGCAAAATTGCACTAGACTTTGAACGTGAAGATCCAAAGTTCAAATTCGGATAGACCCTCAAATTTTTATAGTTTAATTATTGAATAACTATTTGAAAAAACTGAATTAACATCAATTGTCATACACTATAAGTTTAAAAAAATGTGTTTGAACTTCAATGGATGAATAAAAATATATATTATTAAAAATTGAAAATTTGTACAATATATATCAAGAGAGTAGAGCTAATGGAATGAATTTAATAAATATAAAGGAGGTTGCTGGGGAGCCCCTCCTATATATGAAGGGTGTAACAGGTTGCTGTCTCACCTTCAATGGCAGGAAAAGAACCTAGTAGGAATGTTCGTCATTCCTCATTGTGTTGTTGTGAGTTTCCATTGCTACCTTATGGTTTGACTGTAATAAAAACATAGCCCAAATTTCTGATTTCAATATATAATACTGCGTCAAACAGATTTGAATACAACACATGAAATTAAATTAAAAGTTTTTAACAACTGCATATTCAATATACTTACATCACCAGCCAAGTTGAAATAAGCATGATTTGTTAAGCTGATTGGAGTAGGTTTTGTAGTTGTTGCTTTATAGTCAATTACTAATCTTCCATCAAGGAGAAGAGTATATCTGACTGTTAATTTTACCTCTCCTGGATATCCTTCTTCTCCATCAGGACTTGTATATTCCATGACTACTGTTTGGTCTTCAATTCTAGATTTGAACAATTTCTGCAAATTAAATATTTTTATATTAAAAAATTTTTAACCATTTTTATACTTACAGATTTACATTCCTTGTGTAAAAATTTTAGACTACATTTGCTTTAATTACCATTTGTATGTCTCTTTAGTAGAGGTGTAGGCTTTATGCACCTATTAAGAGGAATTTGCTATTTGCTCAAGATACTATGGTCAAAAAGCACATAATATTTACAAAACTACAAATATAACTATCTATTATTAAATGTGTTTACAATTTCTTTAAAAGACCTCAATGTGCATAACCTCTTTTTTCGACAGTCTCATATTTGAAAAATAGCACTAATAAAGTATAACTCCTAAATGAATAAATTATAGCTTTTATGAAACTTGCTATATCAGAGAATGAAGTTTTTAACAGACTTTCGAAGGAGCCCCATGCACCCAATATTTCCTAATGTTTATTAAGAAATATTTTAATTTCCAATGTATTTAAGTTACCCTTAGGATGCCTAATGTGAAATATCTTAATAAGTCAGATTTTAGGGAAATGTATATAAGGCCAATATTTTGTATTTAGAAATATCAACATCTGTATTCCACTGAAATTGAAAGAGAAGAGTGCTGGATATTGAGTTGAGTTATACAGAGTGCTGGATAATTTTGGCATGGTTTAAACTGAAACTTACACTGCATTTATCATAGTTGGTCTTTTGCTTTTCATTAACAATTCATTAACGTAGCAAGGGGGCTCATTTATGAGTCTGTATATACCCTTTTAACATGAATTCTTAGATATCCATTAGACATTATTTAACAGCAAAGCTTGCTGTGACTTTTCTGTTAAATTGTTATGTTTCATTATCAGTTGGATTTAGACATTTGTCACACTGAAGTTGTAATTGTCAAATTTATATATCTAACCCCACATCACACTAATTTGAAGGCTTGCAAATTTATTATGTTTAAAAGATGTTTTTAATCATTTTAGGCTGTACAAAATACCTAAACTACTGAAAACAAATTTTTCAACCTTACATACGAGTACATGTAAGAATTTAAATTTAAACAGAGCTTTAAAAAAATTTTAAAAATGATTTTTACAAACTAATTTCGCGACACTGGTTAATACTCTGACTCATAGGCAGCAAACTAATGTTTAGGAACAGATCTAATATTTTCATTTTATCAATTTTTTTTATAATTTCATGTATACATTAAATATTAGCATATTAAGTAAAAAATAAAAATGTTACATTCGAATAGAATGTATTAGATCCCAGTCCTTCCCTGCCAGAATGTCCAACTCCCCCTCCAAATGTTTGCCCACAGCAGGAATTTCTTGCTGCCCTACTGATATATTTACTAATTACCACTTACTTTAACTTTATTATCTAGTCATAACTTATGTTCTAGTTTTATTTTTCTACTTCATCTTTCATAAAGAGACTCATATTTTTAAATTCAGTCACTATTTGACTATTCAAGGGCATTACATTTTATGCTATCAGATATGAAGATCCCTTGTTACTGAAAATGGAGAGGAAAAGGCTTGAACGGGCTAGTTTTCTTTTGACAGTCACTTCATTCCACCTAACCTTCTTTATTCTATTACTCAATAGCGTGTTGTAAGGAGACACAATCTTGTGACTGGAATAAAGAGCAGGTCTGATTCAGAAAGGAAGATAAGACCCTGACATAGTTCTCTTGAACCAGACACATTCTGTTTCCTACCTTAATCCTATTAATTTTTTAATTAGAGAACAGGTCTTATCCTATTAAAGAACATATTAGTCTAAATTATATTTTACTCTAATGAACATAATAAGCTTAGTATTCTAAGCAAAACAGTTAAAAATAATAAAAAAAATAAAATACATACCCTTCTTTTATGTATTTTCAATAAAATTAATACACTTGAGCTATGTGATATACCTCAAAAGAATTTTCTGGTTGAAACACTGGAAGAGCCTTCTGGCTTTTACTTGCCCACTGTTGCTTATGTTATGAATTAATACATTTTCACAGTCACTCTTAATCACTCTATTATTAAATTAACTCAAAAATGGTCTATAGCTCCAAAAAATTTTTAATAGATAATTTTTCAATGTATTGGTTTTTTGTAACACCTTCTAAATTCAACTTGCTAAGAGGATCCATTTTATTGATTAAAGTTACAAACACATAGTTTTTGTGTTGTACATCTTGAGGGTTTTAAAATGATTTCTATTGGAATCAATATGATTATATTCATAAATGGTTTAGAATAATTAGAAAATAAATAGAGCACAAAATGTGTAATGATTACATTACAGAGAACAAATTATATATCTTAAATACTCTCAATGAAGTTCATTGTCTTTCTTTACACAGTTTTCACAATATTCATTAAATAATTGTTTGTTTATGCCATCCTGCTGAAGATGTTTTATCTAGTCTTATTTGAATCTTACCTTGTTGAAGCCTACTTTGCCTCCATGAATTGAATTCGGCCCATCATTCTTGAATAACTCATAAGTCTTTCCATTTAGTGTAAACTTTCCACCCCCAATCCTATTGGCAACTCGTCCAACTGTTGCACCTAGATAGAGGTTTTCAGCTTTGTGGTATGCTAGAAAAGGCATTAAATATTTAACATTACAGAAGTTTTGATATCTTAAATAACATCTCTTTATTTTTCTACATAGTAAAAAATACAGGATGTGCAAAATAACCTCCCTAAACGATTACAGTGCATAAAATAATATGAAAGTGGGTTCTACTAGTGGTGCATATTGAACTACTATTAACGGATAGTTAGCCCAACAGTGGCATCCAGTAACTGCAGCTGTTGCCATTAACAAAACAAAAATTAAAATTAAATAACAAAGAATATTTAATGTATTAATTACCAACTATAGCAGGATTTATAGTTTTAAAGAATATTTTAAGTTTGATACCTCTACTAGAATTATATCATGATTTCTTTGCTCTAATTTGAATGGAGTACTGTCAGGACCATTAACCATGCGCTTGGCTTTGACAGATCACAATAGGTGAGATGGGGAGTAGAGGGCTGAGTTAAGTCAGCATATATATTTTCCTATAAACATGATAAGTTCTGTCTAAACACTGATGGTTAGTAATTATAAAACTAATACAGCCTTCACAGTTTCTGTTCAAAAATGTGTTGCCAATCATAGCTTTCTGTAATTTTGGCATAGTTGAATGTTTGAATGCATAATTAGTTTATGGGGAGATAGGCTGTAAATACAAATGGACATTAAATTTTAAAGAAATGTTAGGGCCTTCTCGTTAGTTCGTGTCTCAATTCAAGCTATACATTTGATGATGGTAGTCAGCCTTATAACATAAATATATATTTGCTTCTGTCATACATTTTCTGTTTGTCATATGGAAGATAATGCTTATAGGAAAATAACCATTTGATGAACTTTATATAATGACTTGCATGGGACGGTTGATATTAAATAAATTCGATAATAAATCTGCTTTGGTATGAAAAACAAACAATCTTGAATTATGTATAGACATATAATGATGCAGAAGCTGTTGATGAATGGAACAGTCTGAAAATGTAACATGTTTTCAGAAGTGGTAGTACACGAGAAAGGAGTGAGTAAGTGCACAGTTAGATGGTCACAATAATATATCTAACCTAAGTATGATGTCTTTAAAAATTCATGTATCAATTTTAGATTCAAAGTTAATTTTATGTGGGTGACAAATTTCAAGAGCTGGTACTGTTGAGCAAAAAGATGCCACAAATAGTATTTGCACACCTCAACACATTGATGCAGTAAGGTTTTCAACTTTGCAGTCTCAAAATGTTCAGCTGCTCTTCAACTTTTTGACTATAGGATTTGCCAAATTTTAAACTTAGATCTTCACTTTCACCAACTTTAGATGAGTGTTATCCAGGAACTCTCTCAATGTAATTGAAAAATGCACTCAATCAATGCGATCTGTATAGAAATGTGTCAAAATGTCATGGACAGTCTACTATGAGACACAATTGGGGTTTTTTAAATGTTTTCTTTGATTGTGTAAATATATAAAATTTCAAGCACTGTAGAGATAAAACTCAAAAGGTCCATGAAAGGGTTGTTCATAGTGAATGTGTGGTGAGAAATTTCATGATTTAGAATCAATATTTTAAAGAAGACGATGTGTTTGCTGTTTACTCAAAAAGATATAATAGTATGATTGAAGAGTTTTTTGAACCCGGTCCACTAAGAGAACATGTTCTTGAGAAAATAAGATTCTAGCTGGATTGTATTACAGCCCAATTATTCCAGGAATGAAAGACCAAATGTTTGCTAGTTAGTTGGTTTCTTAAAGAGGTGACATCATATAATCAGGATGTACTCTCAATTTAACCCCATGTGATTTTTTGTGTGGAGTTACTTGAAAAGAAAAGTGTGCAGATATCACTCTAGAAACACACTCTAGAAAACTAATAAAACACACTCCTAAAGTAATAAAAAAAGAAATCCATCTTACATCTTATGCTATATTGGTGAGAGTTACTGAGAGCTTTAGAGTGTGTTTCAGTAATGCATTAACAATCATGGACAACATTTGTCTGATTTCCTTTCTAAAACTAAGTTGGAAAAACTTCCTAATCCATAGAGTAAGTAAGAGAAATTAAATTTGTAGCATACAAAAAATTTATATTTTTATTTACATTCTAAAATAGGGAGGTCATTTGCACTCTGCATGTTGCAGTTATTACTGTATAATTTTACAATGTTATCAGTTAGATAACATTTCTAAAAAAGGCTGCTGGATTTTTTATTTTGGTATTGATTGGCAGTGTTTGGCACTTTAAAGACCTTCTCAGTCATTATTCCTTAAAAAATAGTGTATGTAAATTGTCAAGTGTTTTAGCCAAAACTTTTTAAAAAGGTTGGAAAATAATAGTTAGGCTAGATACTACACAAATATGGAGTTGAATTCAACAGATTGTAGCTATGAGAGAAAGATAATGAGTACACAGTTAACTAATGTGTGACTCATGTTGCACAGATGTTTCATATTATATTAGACTGTCATTTACTTTCACCAAGAGCTATTTAAAGGTTATCAACTTGACATAGTTATATTATGTCAGATAGAACAAGTCCTTATCTGTCATATACTGTGTGACCTTGTGAAAGGTCAAAGGTAATTTGTCAAAAGTAACTTTGTCAAAGGTAATTTTTTCAAATGGTTATACTGATTGAAATTTTAAGATATATCAAGATAATGTCTCTTATAATTAATATCATTTGAATAAAAACTCAATTAAGAAACTTACTTCTTGCTTTCATAGAATATTAAAAAGCTTTTTCATTCACTTAATCAAATACCCATAGTTTATTTAGATTAAAATATCAGAAAATTAAATTTTTACACTTTCGGTTTTAACTTGGCAAAAACCACTACTACTGATATTTTCAGCAGATGCATTTCACATTAGGTCAGTATATACATATGACAGAATACAGTATTAAGTGCCAAAATAGAAAGTGAAATTAATTATTAAAATTAATTAATTTAAAGAATGACTAAATATCTGAAAAAAACTATTAACATGAAGTGCCATCCACAAGTTTAAAAATTGTATTTGGACTTGAATAAATGAATAAAAGTATTTTATTAACAATTGAAATTTTGAGCAAGATATATAAATGAATATATATAGCAAGAGTATGAACTAAGAGTAGGAATTGAAAAAAAGATCACAAAATAATTAATTTCAGATGTACAAATTAAAGAACGAAATTATACACAATCATCACTGTATATGAAGGTTGGCTGTCAAAACATATTTATTAAACGAAGTAGTAATAAAATTTTGGTTTGGTTTGGACAGTGAAATATTGAATTTTTGTTTACCTAAGTTCAGTAATATTAAGCAGGTAATTCTAATATTTATGTTGTCTAAGTTTTAATGATCAAATAACTATATAAAGTTTTCAAATTAGTTTGATGGTGGATTATTAAAAAAAATCATTTATAAGTTTTTTGTTATAGTTTTTTTGTAAATAGTTTGACTGTAAGAAAAAATATAAAGTATCATTTATTACATTTATTAACACCCATTAAACATAAATAAATGAAACCTCTATACCACAAATTACTTTTTTCTTTTATCTAAAAGCTTATGTACATTTCAATTGCATAGTAAACATCCTCAGAGGTAATTTACAATAAAAAATACTTACCTCAGGGGTATTTTTATTGTAAATTACCTCTAAATATGACTGCTATGCAATCGAAATCTACATAAGGTTTAAAAAAAAAGAATAAAGTCATTTGTGATATAGAGGTTCCATTATTTATGTTAAACATCGCGCCACAGTTGTGTTATACAGTTACAACAGCCATTAAACATTTTCAAATTAAAAATTGCAAAAATATATTTGTGTAAACATTTCTATGCAAAATTATTGGTATACTTTCCAAGTTATGCATCCGAATATGTCCATAAAACATAAAGAACATAACAATTGATAAAAACTAAAATTGTTCATACTCCAGGTCCCCCTTAGAATGAAAAAAAAATTAAAATTTATGAATTATTAAACAGGTTTAAATAGCTGATAGTAATTTATTGTTATTCATCTTTCTAGGTTAGTTTACCTTTCATATGTTATGTTAGAAGAAGTTTTTCCTTCCCTTGGTTTTCAAGACAATAATCAGTAAGTTTATAGTTTGATATATTTATTGGGAATTAATCTATACTGTTCTTTAAAAATTAAAAGTGGTGTCTGTCTGTATACGACTCAATCTTGTAAAAACTACTGGACCCATTGAGTTGAAATTTGGTTTTTATTTCCCGTTTCCCTGTGTCCGATTTTAGCAAAAGAAAATTATACCGGGCGACGAAATAAAACATAGGAAAGCTCTCCCTCATTCCTTATTTAGTACTTCTTATTATACTCTTAAATATTTTTCCCAACTTTAATTTGATAAAAATTCTATTTATTTCACTGAGCGAGAGTTTTCATAATTTTTTTTGTATCCCTGATGACTTTCTCCATCGCCCGGTATAATTTTTTTGGCTATTGAACACATGGGAACAGAAAATAAATACCTGAAATTTTACATGGAGATTCTTAGGGTCAATGGTTTTCATATAGGCCTATTTTTATTTAGAATTTTCGTCAGTGCACAACCCCACTGGCCTTGAAAGCTCCCTTAACGGTAGGTTTATAAACTATAGTTTGATATATTTATTGGGATTTAATTTCAGTAAATTAAATTCAACCCAAATAGAAATACAATTTATATCAATACAAATATTCGTCAACCCTGTACAAAGGACGGGTACTCTTCTAGTATCCAATTTTTTGTCAAAGGTTGATTTGTTTTTCTTGTCCATGGTCTTGGAATTTAGAATGTGATTAGAAAATGTTGTTTGATTATTAACATTTAGTGATTAGCAAAAAACAATAAGACAACTTCAATGAATGTAAATAAATGGCACAGGAATTAAAATGTTAAAGAGTCCAAGATACTTATAAAGAAATATTTAATAACCTATTATACTATGACCTACAGACACAGATTTAGTCTTATTTGAGTCTTTTTTAGTGCTGGAAATGCATAAAATGAGTTTTAATCGTTGAAAACTCAATATTTTCTACTGAAGGGGACCTCCTTTATAGTTCTGGCCCCCTCCTTTACAAAATCGGGGATGCGCCACTGTGCAAATGCAGATACACAGAAATAAACATAGTATTAATTTTTTCTAGGATATGAAAGTTGTTCCCTAATTGATTAAATTTAAATCAAAGAAAGGTTTTAAACTGGTATTATCTTTGATGAGATATTACGACATTAGGAAATTCTTATTTTCTTTATGTTAGCTACTAAATTCCTTATTTAATGGGCATTCTAATATATGCATATACAATTCAAATTCAAGAGTAAATTATACATACATTCTAAGTCATCATAGCCAAGCAGTATTTTTTTGACATTGCCTTTGCTATCTGGTGTCATAATTGAGGTAATGGTTGCTCCATAATCCATTATCTTCACTGTAAACTTATTCTTGTTTGACAGTGTATACAAAGTGACTTCTTTAACTCCATTTGGTTCTTTAATTTGTCCAAAACGTTCTTTGGTGATAGCTCTTGGTGGTTCTTTAGTAGTTGCTTCTGCTGCCCATATAACTGCTAAGCCCAAGAGAATCACAGAAGTAGTCATTAGCAGGACTGCAAAAGTAGTAGTCATTGTAACTTATCTGAAAAAAATTATAAATAAGTTAGTTATAAATAATTCAGTTCAATGTAAAATGTATTTATCACTGTTAGCCTATGAAATATATCAAAATTTTCTTATAATAGTATTTATTTCTTATGTTAAATGACGTCAATTTTATAGGATATATTCCTTCAGTCTAACTTTATAACATCAAAGTAAGTGCTATTTAAAACATATTTTTATTTATGTTAATGTATAATGAGAAATTTTTCAAGAGAAAAATAAAGTGAATAAAACTAAATTTTTTTAAACAAGGAAGCCAATAAAGGCACAAAGAATGTCCTCCTTCCAAGGTGATGAAAACAAGCCTGCAAACTGTGCTTAATTACCATGAAAAACAATTAGTCACACAATGGACTGAAGCAACATTGAAACCTCAATGTTTTTCTTTCCTCCTTATTCTAGATTTTTTAAATTAATAATAAACTTTTAATAATTTAAAACTCATTAGGACCTGTTTCTGTAATACTTTTCCAGTTAGAGTTTTGGAAACTAAATCTCAATTATTTTTGTCAAGAATAATTTTTTAATTATTATTTTCTTCATGCTCACCCTAACTTCTATTTCTAAAACCGAGTCCCAGGGGTCATTTAGTTTAGGTTGTTTATTGAATCCTGTCACATTCAGCTGTCCATAACTTTAATTCACTTTTTCTACTCCCATACCATCAAGCACACAATAATAATAGCATACTCATTAATTCCAAAAAAGGTATAGTTTGAAATACAGTAAACCACTGTAAAATGAAATTTATATGTAATAGCCAAACAACTTTTAATAAACAAAACATGTGTATTAATACACTTCATTCTGTTGTTTGTAAAACTAATGTAAATCTTGTAAAAATTATTTTTCTAGTGTAGGATAAAAGATCTAAGCACAAAATAGGCTATATGTATAATAGACATATCAAATTATATATTTCTACATATTTATTTATACATTTCTCTATATTTAAGACATATATACATATACATATACTATACATATTTTAAGACTATATTACACTATACAAAGATTAATTTTATTAAAAAAGAAACTAACTTTGGAATGTAAGTACCTATACAAACTAACAATTAAATTAAATTTTAAAAAATATAGTAGACAATATTATTTCGAATGTAGTTCATTATAAGAAAACGTTGGCACTGATGAGGATTGGTCACCAAACGTAACGATTGTGTCAGGAAGTTTTTACAATTACGTTTGTTAAAATTTCACGTAAATCGACAGACTATGGATTTTCATTTCGAAAGATTTACCGAACATCATTGATAACAAATAATTCTAATATATAAAAACTTAACTAAGATATTCAGATAAAATATACTGAACATTTTTAAAAGTAACATTTACACGTATAAAGCTGACGATGCCGGTTTTGAGAGATGAATTATATTTTCAAGTTGGACATAAATCTTAGGATGAGTTAAAGTCTGCTTTGAAAATTTGACACTTTAAAAATGGCGGGGACGTAATTTATAAGCTGAAGTGTTAACTTATTTAGTTTCTTTATATTATTTAAATTGTAAATTTCAATAGTAAAGATGGAAACAAATGAATCTAAGCATTTTTATTTTCTTGAATTTTATAGTCCATTACGTTCGGGGAATTAATTTTAATAATAATTAAGTGATTAATTTTTATTTTATTACCTTAAAGTAATTCTAAACGCATGCAAAAAAACGTTTACCTCAACAGCAAATGATGTTCGTGCCTTGCTCCAGTCAAGGCCAGATGTAAACTGAACTACTTGGTGTCAAAGCTTTCTCCTTTATAACCCCCTCCCGTATATTTGGCGATTCGTTAAATGGAGTTTAGGACAATTGGATGATCTTCACAATTTGCGATCTAAAATTATGTCGGCGTGTACATCTCAGGAAATGTGTTTCATAAAGAAACTGAAAGTCTATCACGTGTAGAACTCAATTTTTAGTGATTTTCTAATACGTGGACAATCAATTTCCATTGCTGGAACAAGTCTTTCAATGGATGTTTTAAAACAGAAATATTAAAAGTTGTTTAATCGCTAAGGTGTTTAAACACTAACATGTTTAAAAATCGACTTTGAAGTAGTTGATTCGAAGTACTGTTATAATTTCATCAATAGTTTAAGTATTATATCAACGCTACATTTTTGTTACTAAAAAAAGACTTACGTCTGATTTACGGTCTGAGATAACAATGGGACACATCTCCCGAAACGGCCGTCCTTAACAAATATAATTAAGTGCTACGATAAGCAAATTTGTAAAATATTTACAAGTGTTTTAGTGAAAACTATTAGCTCACGTGAAGATGGAATCAACAAATATTTAGTAATAATTTGAATAAGTAAGTAAAAACTATCAACTTACTGGCTGACACGTTTCGAGTCAGTTCTTTCATTGACGAAGCTAACCCGCTAATGGCAGCGATCGTTCAAGGTTGTAAGTGTATGATTTATGGGTGTGGGATATGCACTATGTACGGGAAAATGGTGATAGGTTCAAGTGTGTCTGGTCAAGATACGTTGTTTTTGTATTGTGAGGTGTCTGTATACTTCAGAATTTTCCGAAGGGGTTAGTTTTTTTTACTATGGCTTAATATGTGGAGAATATTTAAATTTGTCTGGATGTTTGTTTGTATGAGTGTGTTGGGTGTTTTGTATATGTGCTACATAGCTGGATTTCGGATTTATGTTTTTATGTCATTTTATATCCAGCTACGCAACTATATAGGAAACGCACATATACAAACATCCAGACTAATTTAAATATTTTCCCCACACTAAACCAGCTGTTTCCCTATAGAAATTAAAGGCCAAGTTCAATAGTTCTATCATATCGTTAGGATATAACGCCATTAAATACAGTAGGCCAATTATTATCATGAAAGTAAATTGTAATTAGGTATATTTTACGATATATGAACGCAATTATGAGAAAATTAACTCAATGTTTGCCAACCGCTTATTTTAATTTTATTAAGACGGAATTTCACTAATTTAAACCTGCCATTAATTAATGTAGATTATAATAGTCATTAACGGCTGCACACAAGTTTCATAATTTGAAATCTCTGAAGTTAAGAAATCTGATGACATGACCCACAGATGTTTTTCTGTTGTGTTTTGATTCTATTTTTTTTTAACAATGAAAGCTTTAATATTATGTTACACTGGGACATCTCTCTTTCTGTATATATATATATATATATATAAAGAACATAAGTCTAAATACAAATACAAGAATTATAATTGAACTTACAATTCAAAGCTTTTCGTTGGCTAACAGTACCAACATCAACAATTCCTGAATTGTTTAATATTCCTGATGATGTTAGTACTGTTAGCCAACGAAAAGCTTTGTATTGTAAATTCAATTATAATTCTTGTATTTGTATTTTGACTTATGTTCTTTATTAATACACAAGAATACATATTGCGATATATATATATATATATATATATATATATATATATATATATATATATATATATATATATATATATACAGTCTAATCTCGGTAATCCGAAATAATAAATCGGTATTTCGGATTACCGGAATGTACGCGTACTAGGTATACCTATAACTTAAATATGGCTACATATATGCCTATATGGTAATCTAAAGTACGTATAGGCTAGTGTTAAGAGTAGAGTTAGTTAAGTAAAGTACAGGAAAGGAATAACTGAAAGAAAACACTTATCAATTGAA
Organism: Prosapia bicincta; assembly: GCA_036971475.1. Classification (NCBI taxonomy): domain Eukaryota; kingdom Metazoa; phylum Arthropoda; class Insecta; order Hemiptera; family Cercopidae; genus Prosapia; species Prosapia bicincta. The sequence goes on along the minus strand of JBAIZL010000004.1, from coordinate 91,793,029 downwards.
ACATGTATTTTTATAGCATCCGCATTATTAGACAATTTTTCTCCCGTGATAGAAAGGCACCGAATTCCATGTCTCTTTTTGAAATTGTCAATCCAATGATCTTCCTTATTGGGATAGAGTTCAGAAAAATGAAGGGCTAGATATGGGGTTGTTTCGTGATCGTTCTTGCAGAAACCATGTGTATAGAGCAGTTTCTACTAAAGTGTATTAGGTAATTCATTTTAAATGTTTTTCGCGCAGAAGAATATGCCATTATAAAACAATTTAAGTTCAACGCACTACGATGACAAAACGTTTCCACCCTCTGTTTGCCGTAAACGTTGAACCTGAACTGCTGTAGGCTGACTAATTAAAAGGATCATTGCAAAGTAAACAAAACAATGCTGCTTTTCTTCTTTTAACCTCTCTTATAGCCATTTATTTATTTCTCGTTTTGATATTTTCGAAAACAGTTTCGGATTAGTGAGAGTTTTGGGCTACCGGAATTTGGACTACTGGGATTGGACTATATCTATATACAGTGGAGTACATCTACAATTAGGGAGTATTTCTACTGATCAGTTTCAATAACTACGCCTATTTATCAATAAAGTGTCTGTTCCGCCGGAAAAAAACCTTTATATTACTTTATAATAAAAGACTGAAACATGTGAAATTTGATTTATTTTTTCAACTTTTTTTCACAAAACCATGCATTGTTTTGGACAACCTTAAAGCGCTTATCGCCTTTGTTACAGATGAATGTGCGCAATAGTATTTTAGAAAAAACTAACTAGACAATTTCACAAAAGACATGATTATTTGGAGCGCTCATTTTAAAACGGCAACAAACGACCATATCTTACATAATAGCTAGGCTACGGCTGTATATTACGTGTCACTGGAACAAGCCGCATGCGCCGCGCTGTAGGCTTATTTCAGCATCAGTTATTACAAAACCTTTATAAAAAGGTATTCTAACCTTTCACTGTGAACAATAGTTTCGTCAAACATCGCGGATATCGTCAGGAGGAACAAATTAACTGTACAGAATAAACATTATGATGTAAAAACAAACAAAAAAACACAAAGTAAAATTACTATCGCTATTAATGTTAGGATCTTATTATGTTGGTAATTTCTTTGACCGCCATTCATACCTCTGTTATTTTATTTAGAAAAGTTTAATTAAAATAATAAAGGTAGGAATGAAGAAAAATGAAGTAGACCTAGTCTACGATAAAATAAAACATTTAAATTTTGTAATTGATAACATTTGGAAGACATTAAATAAAATAGACATTAATAAAATTGGACACTTTGTCCAATTGGAAAAAACAAGATATATCATTTTTGTGACATCACATTTTCTAATGGAGTATTTCGAAATTTTTGTTTGTTTAAGGATATATGAATAAACAAAATATTCTCATTCTGCCTACCTTTATTTTTAATTAATCGCTATCGCAATGTGTGGAACAGTTAGCACTAAATTGCCGTATTTACTAACTGCAATGCTATACGGTTTTTGTTCATACACCCAAGCTGGACTCCCGAAACCAGCCTAGATCTCGTGATGGCCAACTTGTAAACCATCTCCGACTCATCCTACAGCGAGGTTCGATGATTTGTAGCTCCTCAGCAGGATTCCAAGCCGAATTGTTATTTCCTTGACTAATGGAAATATAGAAACACGAAACTGAAGGTAGGCCTAAGTGCAGGATGGAAAACGTGTAAAAACGTATGAACAATAAATACAAAATGGAAAACCGGACAAGAAAAAACCTATCCGGAAAAATCGCACGACAGATTTACAGGACTACTGGCGGTTAGTTTTATCTTAGAGGTGCAGAATATTTATAACGAGTCTTCTTCAGTTTGAGGTGATTACATTTCCATATGTTAAAATAGTACGATGGTCCTAAATTTATTGAATACCTATTGCCGTTATTTCTACATTATCCTCTTTCAAGAAAATGTTTCTGTCCTAAAGCAGGTAGTCTATCTCATTTTCCAGCCTATCTGAAATTTGACTGAGTCTCAAAGCTAATATTTGACAAAGACAATTAAATCCTATTTTTTCCAGTTTACATGTATTAGTAAAAAATACATTTTAAACAAGAAAAACGTGGGTTTAGATGTCATAAGCCATAAATAGACCTAGTGGTTACAATTTTAAAAAAATATAGCCATAACCTTAATTTATAAATACACTAAAAGCTCTATAAACATATCTCTATAACAATATATATCTCTTTAGCCATTTATTGAACAATATTACTGTATACACACATATTTATTTAAACAATAATAAGAAAAACTGGTGCAGCAATTCAAACAGATTTCAATGTTCCTATAAATACATTTATTAACAGAAAATATATGGTTTTGCACCGCACTTTTATACAACACATGACTCAGTCTTTTTAAGCGAATGGCCCAGGTTTTAACAAAAGCAGAGTAGATAACTATTACATTCTTTCGGAAGTACTTCGAGCGCTTATTCTAAAATTAATAGATACTTAAAGAATAAAAATATGGTACAACTCACAAATATACAATTTTTTTATTTCAAACGCGTTTCAACGACTAATTTGTCGTCATCCTCAGTGAAGATACACAAATGAAATTAACTAATATATATATATATATATATATTAAACATAACCTATAAAGTTTTAGCAAAAGTAAAAACAAAAGTCCTACAAAAGTAAAAACTTTTGTTTTTACTTTTGCTAAAACTTTATAGGTTATGTTTAATATATATATATTTTAGTTAATTTCATTTGTGTATCTTCACTGAGGATGACGACAAATTAGTCGTTGAAACGCGTTTGAAATTAAAAAAATTGTTAATTTGTGAGTTGTACCATATTTTTATTCTTTAATTATAACTTTCACTTACAAGCCAGCTCGAATATTATTTATAAATAGATACTATTACACAAAATACATTACAAAAGAAGCCTTGTTTTAGCCCCAGCCTCCGAAACCAAAAACAAATAATATGTTGAAATGTAATGTGGCTGGTGCAACAAAGGCATATGCAAAATGCGTCCAGCTCCAACATTCCCAGCTGCTACCATTGTTGCTAACCTGTGATGTTAGTTACATAAATGTCCCGGGACCATCTAATGACATCCGATAACAGACTTTTCATTACTTTGACGTAACGAGGAGATATCCTCAACAAACGACCTCCTCGTTACCTTAACGAATATAATCATAACCTTAATGTATAAATGCACTAAAAGCTCTATAAACATATCTCTATATTAAACTACAATACTGTACAGCTATATTGCAATATAACTACACGGAATCAGGTTAGAGTAAGTAAACAAATAAGTTTAGTGACGTAAGCTACAACTACAAAATTACAAAACAGCCCACGCTTAACAAACCCATGTTGGCAATGCCTATGAAAATAGAGACCACTCGTTCAATTTGGCAATCTGTTAATTTACGAAGGTTTTTAATATTTTTCATTTTGAAATGACTATTTCTTATCGTAGACCTGACTGAGTACGTTTTAAACGGAGAATGTTTTTCGGCTTGTCTCGATACTCACGAGGCGCTACTCAAATTTTAGCTTAAATTAATTGTAAGATATGATTTCATACAAGAGCTGATTTTATAGGTTATGACAATATATATATATATATATATATATATATATATATATATATATATATATATATATATATTGAAGAATATATATTTTAACACGTAGGTCACGTTATTTTTATTTATTGTTCAATACTAAATCCAATTATTATTATTAAATATTTTGTTAAATTTATTAGTTTAACTTTGCTGATTTAAGTATCGTGTGTAAAAACATATATTACATATACCGTTAGACTTACTTAAATTTAACAGTAACTTAGACTAACAGTAAAATTTATTGCTCTGATCAAAATATCTAGTTTTTATACTAGTAGGCCTACACAATTGTTTAGCCTGTTAGAGAGAGAATAGTATAATGCAGAATAATTCAATGCAGATTATAATCCACTTCAAAAATCTACGTCAAAGCCATCTTATTATTTAGAAACAAATGCGAATTTATTTTAAATCAAGTTAAATGTTCCTATATTTGTATTCATAGCAGTAACCTACGCTTTTAACAAACAATCAGAAAATAATAAACTATTGGAATGTAACCTAATTAAACGCGATTGCCTCTTAATTATTAAATTGTATTTTATAATAAATTTGTATCAATATTTAAAATATTAAAATAAACAATACTACAAAAATATTTTTAGTTTAAAATATAGAAGTACAAAGTGAAAGTTTGCAGATCACTAGTTTCTTACAGTACTCTAAAACTCTCTACCACCTTCTACAAAAAAAAAAAAAAAACAACAACAATAGAGTCAGCTGATCCGAGAACAAATCACAGTTGACCGAATTTCAGCACTGTTTACTTTAGCGCGTGCCATAGAAGTCATGAAGAATAAATAAATTTAAATTTAACTTTTAATTTTATCTCGTCAAATTAATTTACCGAAGTTGTTAGGAACAACAAATACGCAATAACAAACATTACGTCACGTCAAGTGTTTTTGTTGTAGATAAGCATGTACATAGTGACTTCGAATCTGCAGACAAGTGTTTTAGTCTGATGCAAAACCTAAGCAGGCTTTAAATTACTTTCAACGACAACTAAAGATCTCAACTATATCTCGACGTTAGTATTGACTACATTTAATAATATTTAATCTGTCATTTACAATCGTTTGTAGAAAAAAAAACAAAAAACAATTACAGGATGGTTCAAGAGTTGCGATGAACGCTCGAGATAGTGAAAGCTTAAGTTACGCGTGAACTCCTATCATAAATAAATAGAACTATGCTCATGCTTAAGTCTAACGAAATGCGCAAAAACCAGAAATGGACATCGTGGCCAGGGAACGAAAACCTAAAGTATCCATTTTATAAGAAATATTTGACTTATTATATGTTATAACATATTGAATATAATTTGGTGAAAGTATTTTTACATAAAAAACTCATTCATACTGTTATAATGTATATACCTACTTTATTGATTCAATCTGATTTCATTTCGATTATGTGATTGCCATCTTCAAAAGTTGCTACTCTTGGTACCTGCCTCTAGAAATAGTAACCATGTAAGGGAATTGAGGTCAATCTTTGTGAAGTAATGGACTGGATTATTAAAGTATACATTGTGATTTGTACTGAGCTGGATTCTTGTTTGTATTAAAATTATAATGGTTTTGAAATGTTTCGGCTCGGAGAGGTTATCAGCCCGCAACAAACCAGACTAAGGCTGTTAACCTGCCCTACGGCTGTGAAAACGTTTACGCCATTCCTCTGACGTATATAATTATTACGACTTGAGGATTCAATATGTCCGTTGTATGGTAATTAAACCTATTCCTATGGAATTGTATTTATTCGAACCGTTTTATTATTGAAAGTGTTTCAACTTTGGCTGAGATAAAATTATACGCCATAAAATAATTAAAGAAGCGAAACTAATACAAACACTAAAAATATATTGGCCTGATTTAATAATAAACCATACAACTTCATGTATATTTTAATATCGTCCTTAAAAGTTGATTTAATTGGCTACTCTCATTAATTTGGTCTAATTTGCGTGTTATGGGTTATAAACTTGGAATCCATTCTAAAGTTTATAATAAGGTTATCAACAGTCACACATTTTCACTCACAGTTGAAAAAAACAAATTTCATAAAATCAATTTGTTTTCAATGTCACGGTAAATTCTCAGACATTAAAACTATCCCTTACAAGAAGTAAAATTTATTTTATCAGTTATATTTTAAGTTGTATATATATATATATATATATATATATATATTTATTTATTTAACACTTTATAGTTTTATTTATTTCATTTATATTTGTATCACTTATTTTGTTGGAAAGTATGATAATAACTTAGTCATTGAAGAATTATTACTTATCAAACTTACGTTTGAAGCATGGACGGAGTTACAAGTTTAGTTCTGGGGGGGGGGGGATAGAAGATTACCCCGGGGTTAATAAATGGGGTCCGGGTACTCCCCCCAAAAAATTTAAAAGCTTGTCAATACTAAGCCAAAAACTTACATTATAAGGTACTTATACTACTTTTAAAGTACTTTATTTATGGGAAAGTTCGGGTATGGTATTAACGATATGTTTCTCATAAAACGCAAATAGGGGGCTTGCCTTATAGTTTTGCAAAATTTAATTTTTTTTATTTTTTTCAAATTTTGCAAAGTTATAAGTCCAAAAAATCGCTTGAATTTTTTTCTATGAGTAACATAACGTTGAATACCAAACAATGTCTGAAACAATTCCTAAAATTTCATTTTAAACATAATGACTTTGTAAGATTAAAATAAATTTCATATTTTTCTATAAACTTTGAACCAGAAAACAACTGGATACGATCAAAATAACAACTGATATATAACAACTAGTATATTTCTTATCAGAGCTTTTATTATTTTTGTAGTATTTGAATGAGTTCATTGTTAGCTTTTGATTATAAAAAAATAATACACCTGTCCAAAATGTTGGGGAGGCAATGCCCCTCCTCGCCCCCCCCCTTAACTTCACCATTGTTTTGAAGTAATAAACGTAAACTATTTATTGAGTTTTTGTTAGTTTTTATTATTAAATAATTACCGTAGTTCATAATACAAGTTCAAGTCCAATTTACGACAGCAACTATTAAAGAATAGCAATACTTAAAACGAAATCAGAATTAAAATATTTACAGTGTTTTATGAATAAAACGTGAAGTACGATTTACTATACTCTATCCAAACCTAGAAGCGTCCCAGAAGATTAGGTGACCCTCACACACATTCTCGTAGTGACCCGGCCCGGCGGCCCAACTGTCTTCCTACCACCGACGAATCATCTACTAGGTCTTTACTAAAATCTTTTATACTGTAACATTTAGGTAATTTTTACTGACAATTTTTTGATTCTGCATAATATTCCTGGGAAATAGAGACCAAACACGACATAATAACTACACTCCTAAAGATTATATCGATTTCCGATATTTATTAAATTACAATAAATCTCAACCTAATTACGTCGTGTTTGACCTCTATTCACAAAGAATAATACCAATAATCCAAAGGACATTGTAAATATTATGTGAATGTAATAGTTGGAAAAAAATTAGTTTTGAAGACCAAGGCCTAGTAGGACTCGTGGAAAATCATCGACGCGGTGGCAGATAAACAGGTCGGCGGGTGTATATGGGCGTCGAGTTGCGATACTCGAGTAATCCTGTTTTGGGGCACTTAAAAGTTTTGATGAGATATAACACGGTTGTCTCAGAATTTGATTGTTTGAAAAATATATCAAGAATTTATATTTTATTGAGGTGGATTGTGCTCGTATTTTTTCCAGTTACTATTACCATAAAAAACAACATTTTTTCTAGTTATACTCAAAAAGAAGTTTTAGTATAAAGCGTTGGTTCTATTTATTCATTACAGGTCTAACATAACTAAGACGTCTTTTATTCAAGGAAGAGAGAGTGGGAGAAAGGAGGAAGAGTGATTGTTCTCAAAGGATCTGAACCAAACTAGAAGATTTATTTTCACTTATCCACTCAAAATACACGATTTCCTATCGATATACCTTTTCAACATTTAAAATAAAATATTCTTTTAGTTGGTTTTAAATATTCTCAAATATGGGTTTGAATATTCTGATTAAATAAATAGGGTATTTATGCTTTTACTGGCATCGTTTTAATAATATAAGCTTAGGCTTTTATTCTTTTATATGAAAAATTTTTAACTTTTGTTACTACATTCATTATTATGTTTTGAATAGGATTCTAGTTTTTTAATATACGTTATGACACGTTACGTGTACAAAATAACAGAACTCGTTCCACAAATAATTGCATTTAATGGTAAATGAAAGTGATTTTTAAAAAGTATTTTAAAAGAAAGTAATTTGTTTTACAATAGTTAATCTATTTGACTATTATTGCCTACGAGGGATAAGGAAACTATTATGAATAATAGATGGGGTGGAGACAAGAAACCCTTTAGTTTGTTATATGAGGAATGAATAAGTATGCAGGTCGTAAACTTCAAATAAACCTACCGTCGTTTAGATATGGAATATTTGTATCTAAATCCTGGCCAAAAAAGTAAAATTTTTAATTCGTCTAACAGTGGATATTTTTATATACCCTTATAGCAGAATAATTCGCGCATCTCACGATGCCTTTTTTGAGCGCCTGAGTTATATTCTGCGACTGGCGTATCAGCTGAAAAGCAGCTGTTTGTTCTGTGATTTCATTGTTCCTGTTACAGCATATTTAATGTTATACAATAAAATATTTTATTGATATTTCGAATAGTGGGATTTACTTGAAATATTACCCAGTTGTTAATAAAGGCATGTACTATTCTTGTAGCCATTTTAATTAGAATTATTGTGATTATATATTCAATTAAAAGTTCTATTTTAAAATTGAATTTGTTTTATTAATTTTAAAATGTATTTTTTTAACTTTTGTAATTGTAAAAGCTTTTTGATTGTGTGTCGGACCTTGTCGAGCTTTGAACGTATTATAATACTAATACTTGGAATGTGAAAATACAAATCCAAAAGATAAATATCCCGCATAATGTTGCCATTTTTATTAATTTGTATTTAAAGCATAGATTGTATTGTACATTTAATGATAAAATGACTAACCAGGTACAGAAAAGTTGTACTCATTTTTAATAAATTGGATATATATATATATATATATATATATATATATATATATATATATATATATATATAGTTAACTTAACAAAGTGTATAGGTTATATAGAATATAATGGTATATATATATATATATATATATATATATATATATATATATATATATATATATATATATTATAAACATACTTTTATAATTCGCAACGGGGTTTTACTATTTAATATTATTTAATGAAGATATATATTTTCTCTAGTTACAAAACACAAACTCCTGAATAATTTAAAATTCTTTATTATAATTATTTTATTTCAACAGTTAACAGAACAATTTTATTTTAACAGTTAAACAATAAACACAAAACAAAAATTTATAACTTAACAAGTTTTAACAAACTCGGTTTAACTCTTATTTCTTTTAATTTTATAGTTACACAATTTTAATATACCCTAGGCTAATTTTACGATCTCTTATTATCTCGGGATTTATAGCATGGGCTATATTTTTTTAATTCTTAGGTTAATTAAATAAATTTTGAAAAACAATACTAAATTTTGAAATTAATTTTAATAAATATTTTCCTGATGGAAAAACTTGAATTTGGAATAAGCAAAAAAAAAGCGAAACTATTTGAACTGGATTATGATCTTATTACTATTAATCACAAGATATTCTAATGTACAATTTTAAACTTCCCTATTATCCTAAGAGTCTACTAAAGTTTATTTTTTTATAGCGCTATACATACTTAACTTATCAAATAACGGCGAATGGCTGCTTGCTCACACGTAGAATTCCGTTCTCTTTAAATTTCACTTTTTTACACACTTAAATTCGTTTTAGTTCTTTCAAATTATATTTTCACTGTACTATATCTTTTAATTTTCTTATTCCTGTTTAATCTGGCCAAGTTTCCTCACAAAACTGTATAATTTTGACGAAGTTTCCAATAAATAGAATTATACTATAGAATTGTTAAAAGAATATTTTAACAATTAGTAAATAACTATTTATTTGATATAGCATGGAATAAATATTAGTTATACAAAATTTAATTGGTTTTCATTTTATATGAACGTGTTTATATAATTTACTCTCTTCATAAGCCTTTATTGTAGTGTTGTCTGGCGGACATTTTAAATTTAAGTTTTACTGGTGTAATACTTTGTTATTTTTTTAGGTTTTGGGAATGGAAAAGAATTTTGCAAGAAGAGCTCTTTATCAGATGATACAAGAAAGTAGTGACAGATCGATAGACGACAAGCTTCAGTTCATGGAAAACAGAATGGCTGATAACAAATTAAAGTGTCCGGATGAACAAAGAAGGTAGCTTAGTCGGTTACTCAGGTATTTTAAATATGATTTGAAGAAGTGGGCTTTAGCCCGTAACAGAGATGGAAGGTTTATATAAAAGAATGAATATTGGTTGTCAGTTGATATTGGGATATCCCGTTTTTGCCAAATTATTCCGGGACGTACTCTAAAAGATTTTCAAGAGACTAGTGAGAGAAACAAACGCAGAAAACGAAAAATTGGAAATCAGACCACCCCCGAAGAACTCACATAGGCTGCATCAATGAGTCAACTTTTTGACTCAGGTATAGGAAATACTGGTGCTGCTCAATTGATCACAAAAGTAACTGAATCGCCAACAAAGGCATCAAAAATTAAAAAAGTGATTTTAATATCAGAAAAAAATAAAGTTGAAAGACATTCTTCTGAGAAAGCTTCAGTAATTTTTGCGATGCCGAACTGACCCGCAGAAAATACGAGGAAATAAATAGGGCAAATAAAAATTTTTACCTTTGCTATTCATTTCTTAAGAAAGCAAAAATGGGCTTTCGAGGGAGGAGTTCATATATGTTTCGGGAACATTAGCTGAAATAAAGTTACAAGATTTGTTAGACCACGCATCTGGTAGTTTGTGTAAATATTTAAAAGTATTAGTTATTATTACTCTTGAAGCAAAGCGTAATTTATAACTAATATTAAAGTGGGGGTGTGATGGGTCTCAACAGCGAAAATTTAAGCAAAAGTTTCAAAATATCACTGATAGTGATGCCAATACTTTTCAGAGTTTGTAACTGTAGGAATAACATACGTTAATGAAAAGAAAAAAAATAATATGGCAAAATACAACGCCCTCTTCCACAAGATTCTGCAGACCAATTCGTATTCGATTTGTACACGAAACTACCGATATTACAAACGAAGAAATCGATTATATAGAAAATCAAATAAAAATGACAAACTAAAGCTGACTAAGACAGAAGTCCCGTGTAATGATGGTAGTGTAATACAAACACACACTTTTACTTACAATGGTAGATGGTAAAGTCTGCATTGCTGCAACTGATACTATTTCGATCATGAGGTGTTACTTTTGCTGACTAACATCTACAGATTTCAATACTCTTGATAAAGACTATACAGATAATTCAGATGCCATGAAGTTCGGTTTATCCATTTTGCACACCGGAATTAAATATTTTGAGTCCTGGGTTTAGTTGTCCCATAAAAAAGTGTCAAACAAGAAGATAAAATGATTGTTTCTGAAACTAAAACAGAAATTCAAGAAACATTCATTAACCAATTAGGACTACTAGTAGATGTTGCAAAGCAGGGCTTTTAGAAATACGTGAACACTTCAATGCGATTTTTTTCAAACCCAAACACTGGTCTCAAAACATTGGAGTAAATAAAGAAGTTAAAAATAATTTTGGAAATAATTTCAAGTGGGAAAAACAAGTTTGATGAAAAAAATTCCAGGTTTATGCTACGGATACAGTAAGGATTTATGTCAGACTTTAAGCAATGATGCCAAACACGCTAGGGCCTACAGATTTGGTGCACGGGGTTCCGCCATCAAAGAAACCATACTCCCTATCTCTCAGAAGAAGCTTCGGAATCTAGGAATAAACCTTTTAGAATGTACAGGACAATGTAATCCAGAAAATTCAACAGAGAGGTGTGCAATAGAGATGTTTTAAATATACTGCTTATAGGCGGTGACCCATTTATAAGCTGCTCACACAAGAGTTCTAGGAAAAAGAGTAACCAATTGAGTAGTGAGGCCCTGCAAATCTTTCTACCTGACACAAGGATTTTGTATTGAAAAGAAAATAAAGATGAAAAGGATGACGGTGGTAGTGGAAAAGAGCTAAACTTAGAAGAATAGAAGTAAAAACCACCTCACAGTAATTTAGTAAGAAAAAAAGATGTTTATTATATATTGCTTTATGTGCATGAAGTATAGATTTGTAAAATACGTAAAAAAGGTTAAACAGTATAATGTATAAAATACTCGTATAAAGTTTACATGTAAAACAATGTAGCCTACATTACTTTATTTGTTTAAATATGTTTGATTAAATAAGTTAGTGTAACAAAATTAAACAATTCACATAAAAGCGGCATAATGCTTTTCTGGATTGGAGAAGAAAAAGATTTCGAGCATTTACTTTTCCTTTACAACAGTTTTGGAGATTGATTTTTTATTTCTCAAAACATGTTTTAAAGTGATCAGTCATTGTGACTATTATGACCTACGAAGGACATGAAATTATTGTAAATATTGGTAGGATTGTGGTAGGTGAGTAAAACCCTCTTGATTCAGGATTTAAAGGAGGTGCAGTAATAGGGTCATACCTATCCTCTGTCAAAGTCATAAAGAGGTGTAACAGTTACTCTTATATTGAGAAAAATAAAATAAAGGTAGATGTAATTAAATAGGAAACATACAATGATATACTGACACCCTGTTATTGGGATTAGAGGAAAGTGTGGGCAGAGTGCTTACCTGAACCTCTCAACCTGGTTGGAAAGAGGTGTCCAGCCGCTACCCGGCCAGTTTATATTGAATAGATGTGAACAATACACTGAATCGAGCAGTCTCTATAGTTCAGTACACTGGTCCCTGGTCTGGTTTCATATTGCCCTCTCCATATCTGAAACGGGTCAATGCTTTCCGCGTTAGGTCACGGTGGACTGGGCGCCGGATGGGCTCACACTTTCGCATTCCGCTGCTCATTGTTCTGTACTATTAAGCTGAACATCATTACTACTTGTGATAGATACTTGATTTTAGATGCATTTTTTAAAAATAAATTATATCGTATTTAAAACATAATAAGGATAATACTAGCTTTTTATATTTGTCGAATCCATCTTCATTTGTGCTACTAGTTTTCACTAAAACTACTAGACAAAGACTTAAAACACATCACGCCTAAATACAACCAACAAAATTTCACCAAAACTCTAATATTAGATCTTAAAAACACAATCCAACATAGCACACCAGGAGAACAACAAGATGCAATTAGACAGCAAATAAAACACAAAATAACCCAAAGGGAGTTACGGTCTGAGTTGACAATGGAACAAATCTCCCGAAACAGCCGACGTCAAAAAAATACGAGTGATACTATGGGAAAGTTTTAAAATATTTACATGTGTTTTTAGTGATTATCTTTTTATTTTATTCAGGATCTCTACTACCTAAGATACTTTTGGTTAAGAGTAGTCTATGTGTTTTACTGGTGAATATTGATACAAAAGAGAACAGTTTGAAAATATCGTTTAATGCAATGTTCTAGTTAATTAAACTCGTAATTAGGACGGTTTTAAAGAGTAAGGAACGTGCGTGGTATAATGTGAACAACAGGAAGGGTTAGAAAAGAGCCAACATATTCTTTGGGTTCTGGCTAATTTAAACAATTGATGTGTATAGATCCACATGAAGTAATAGGCCAACTGGTTGTTTTTATAATAACTTTTACACTATTGACACCTATTTTTTCGTTTGACATCATGATTTTTGTAAAGCCTAATCAATACAATTTCTGAATAAGTTGAAATTATTAATTCAGTTTTATTAGCATTTTACGTAGGTCTAATTATTTTTCATTTGAAGATTGGAACTGTACTTACCTTGATAATTGTTGTATTTTTAAACCTTGTTATTAGGAGATTAATACCTTATTCTTAAATTATACAGTGAAACTAATGACAGTGATTTCATGACATTCGTTACTTTATGGGCGTTTTCATTTTAATGGGTTAAGCTTTATTATAATATGATACTAAATAGTAACAATTGGTTCACTATATAGACTAAATTATAATTAAACTATAATTAAAAATACTTAACTAAGTGAATACATAGGGGTTACTTGCTGACGCGTTTCGAAACAGTCGTTCCTTTTACGAAGCAAAGCCTCTACTGGCGGCATACGCGTTAGGTACAAAGGTTGTCGAGATGGATTTATGACTGTGGAAGGGGTGGGTTATTTTGGTTGTGTGCTATGTAATGAAAAAGGGAGTTGGCCTCAAAATGTGTGTGATTGTTTAATATGTTTTCTTTATTTATTGCGTAGTGTTTGTAATCTCGTACTTTTCTAAAGTTGTTAGTTTTTTTACTTTGTTTTAATGTGTGAAAATATCGTTATTTTAGGATAGGTTTAAATTAGTATGTATGTCCGTGTGTGTATGTTGCGTATTTTTTAGGTGTGTTGAGTAGCTTGGGTTTGTTTGGTTTCTTTGAGCAATGTGTTCTTCGAAGCGTGTATAGAATGACCTGCCGGTTTGGCCGATACAATAGCTGACAATCATTACATGTTAATTTGTAAATACAGGATAGTTGGTATTTCTCTGTTTTTTTTTGAGAGAGTTGTATATGCTGTCTTAAAGTTTTTGTTGTTTTGTAAGATATTTGGTAGTGAAGTTTTCCGAATATGGAGGTTATGATATTTGGTAGTGAAGTTTTTCGAATGTGGAGGCTATTTTGTGTGTGTTTTTGTTGTGGTAGGCGAGGAATATGTATTTGTTGTATTTTGTGTGGTTTGTCTACGTGGCCGTTTGATGTTTGTGTTTAATGTTCATGAGTATGTTGATTATGATTGTGTGTTGGTAGCCCTTTTGTTGAGCAATGCATTATTGTATTGAGTTCTTCGTCATAGTCTTTCTGTAGCATGGGTATATTGATTAGGCGGTGTAACATATGACTGAATGGAGCGTGTTTGTGTTGTGTGGGGTGATTAGATGTATTATATATGACAATATCGGTAGTTGTTGGTTTTCTGTATATTTTGAAATTGTGTTTGGTGATGGTAAGGTCTAGGAAGTTTATTTTATTGTTTTCTTCTAATTCGAGGGTAAATGTGAGGTTTTAGTGTGTGGTATTAATGTAATTGTGTAGTTGTTTGATTTGCCGTTTGTTGCCGTTGTATAATATTAAAATGTCGTCTACATATCTATGGCAATAAATTACTTTTTGTTTATGATTGTTGTTTTGTAGAATATATTGTTGTTCAATGTATTGATATACGAATTTTTCTGCTAGAATGTCTGAGATGGGGGAGCCCATTGGAGGCCGTATTTCTGTGTGTAGAATTTGTGTTGGTATGTGAAGTAGTTTTGTGATGTGATGAGTTTGGTGAATGTTATGATTTCGTGAGTGACTTTATGTCCACATAAAGGGTGAGTGGTTTGATGAGTTGTGAATGGTAGTGTTAGTATTGGTGGGTTTTCGGTATATGTTGAATTTATGTATTTGTTTGTCTGTACATGTTATTGTAAGGTCCAAGAAATTAAGGAGTTGTTTTGTTCTGTTTCGATGGTGTATGTTAGTTTTGGGCGTATGGAATTAAGATGATTTAAAGATATTTCCATACTGCTTAGGTATTCACAATATGAAAAGTTATAAATTAAATAATAAAATGGCCCAAAGCCTAAGCAGAAAATTCTTATGATACAAATACATGTAGTAAAGTCTTAAGCAGCTAAATTCTTTTTAGTAACTTATAAGAAATACGACTACTCAAGAACTTGGAATACAACAATCTTCTGATCTTAATATATCGCTGCTTAAAAGGAAATGTTCAATTAAAATCTCTACTTGTAGTTAATATTGAATAAGTCGTATATTATTAATGACTTTTAAAAAGTCTATAGATATAATGTTCATATTGAATTCAAAGCTCTTATGGTTGTTAGAATTACACAAAATTTTTGCAGTCAATATTAAAGAGTTGTAAAAATTTAATCAGGTCTTAAATAAATATGGCTGCTGTCCATTGGTGGCTTGATTTGGTAGGTATACTTTATCTAAAACTTGCAGTTTGTGTGTTGTACATCTTGAGATTTTTTATAATTACACTTTAGATATTAACTTGGCAAAAAAACCACTACTTACTGATATTTCTCAGCAGACCCGTTTCGCACTAGCTGAGCGCATTATTCAACGCTGTGAATCACGGACAAAACTGTTGCTCAGCGTGTGTGTTGGAGGGAGTCTGTGGTATATTGGTGTTCTGAGGTGTGTGATTGTTCATAGAGTAGTTGAAACAAATAAAAGACATGCACAAAACTCACAAATTAATCATTTATTGATTCATACGCGTTTCAATGGCAAAGTTATCCTCATCAGTGAGTAATATTTTAGTGTTATAACAATGTTATAATAATAATAATAATACTAAAATATTATTTATCTATTTTGTTTATATGTAATTATAAACATATGTAAATTAATA
The DNA here is from genome assembly GCA_036971475.1 of Prosapia bicincta. NCBI lineage: Eukaryota > Metazoa > Arthropoda > Insecta > Hemiptera > Cercopidae > Prosapia > Prosapia bicincta. The sequence continues at coordinate 91,776,774 of JBAIZL010000004.1, read as the reverse complement.
TGTAAAATTAATGTGTAATATGTAATTAATGTAAATTATATGTAATTATGTACTGTTAAGAATTTAATTGTAATTAATGAGTTAGGTATAAAATGTCTATTTGATGTATCATGTTTGAACTATTGGTAATAAGTTTTGCTTTGACCGATGGCCGTGGCAACGCCCACGGTATGAATATAGAAGTGTAAACTTACTTTCACTCTAATTGTAAGTTAGAGTTTGTAGTAGCAACACTCACTGATAATGATGAATCTGTCATGGAAACGCATATAAGTCTATAAATGATTAATTTGTGAGTTTTGTGTATGTCTTTTATTTAATATCGAAATCTTGTTGCTGTTCATGACGAGCTGGTTGTAAATTACAAATTACACTTTGGCTATTACTTGCGACCAGACATTTGTTAACTAAAAGTTGTTAATTGTTAACTTACACTTGGAGGAAACGTTTTCGTCTTACGACTTCTTCAGCCTCGTACTTTTGCCGCTAGGAATGTTGCTGTTGTGCTTCCTCGGTACCATTTTTTTGAAAGTTAGAAGTGATGTGATCGAAAAGTATGTGTGATCTGTGCCGTGTTTGTTCATTTAAGATGTCATTTTTATGTGTGTTGCTATGTCTATATATTTCAAACTGTTCTAGTGTGTTTAATTTATGGCCTTTGTTGCATGTGTGGAGGATGCGCATGTTATTTTCCATACTTTACTTTTGCATGAGTGTTTAGTGTCCATGAGGTGATTTGCGAAGGTGGATTCAATAGTAGTGTGCAGTGCCCTTTTGTGTTCTTTATATCTTTCGGCGAAAGATCTGCCTGTTTGTCCAATATAGAACTTATTGCAGTTGTTGCATTTTAGTTTGTATACTCCTGGGTTATTGTATGTGTTGGTATTGTTTTTAATGCTGTGTCTGATAGCCGTTTGGCTTTTATTTGTTATTCTGTAAGCTACATTGTATCCTGCTTTTTTGAATTGGTGCGCTATCTTATTTGTGAGTTTGTTTATGTATGTGAGGGTGATGAATTTGTTTGTGTTTGTGTTTTTGATGTTACTGTTTTTGTTGAGTATTTTTCTGTGTAGTTTGTCTATTAAATAATTGTCATATCCATTTTTGTGAGCTAAATATTTGATTGTGTTTAGTTCCTCTTTGTAGTTAGTTGTGGACATAGGTATTTTATTTAGTCTGTGTAGTAAATGTTTGAATGCCACGTGTTTATGTTGTATTGGGTGGTTCGATGAATTGTGTATCAATGTGTCTGTCATGGTTGGCTTACGGTATATGTTGAATTCATGTTTGTTTTGATTTTTTGTTATGGTGATGTCTAAGAAATTCAATGTTTTGTTGATTTCAAATTCTGCAGTGAACTGGATATTTTTGTGTATTTTGTTTATATGTGTTTGGAGTTGTTTGCATTGTCTTATGTTTCCTCGGTATAGTATTATAACATCATCTACATATCTGTGGCAATATATTATCTTATCTGCGTGTTTGTTGTTATTTATGATTTTGTTCTGTTCTATATGTTGTAGGAATACTTCTGCGAGAATGCTTGAAATCGGTGAACCCATTGGTAGGCCTTGTTTCTGTGTGTAATATTTGTTGTTGTAAGTGAAGTAGTTCTGTTGTGTAATGGTGTTCAAAATGTGTATGGTTTCTTTTGTGATGTTTTCTGGAGTGTTGTTAAGTATTAGATTGTCTCATAATATGTTTAGTGTTTCTGTGACTGGGATATTGGTATACAGGTTTGTGATGTTAAACGATGCCAAGGTTGAGTTATGAGGGATTTCAATGTTCTTTATTTTGTTTACTAGATCTATTGTGTTCCTTATACTTGTGTGTGTGTGTCTAGTTTTATGTATTTTCTAATAGTTCTATCCATATGGCGTGCTAGTTTGTGTGCAGGTGATTTTTGGCTGTTGATTATTGGTGCTATTGGTGTTCCTTGTTTATGTAGTTTAGGAAGTGCTTGTAAGGTAGGTGCCGTAGGTCTAATTGCTTTAAGGTATTTTTTCTGTGTCTTAGATATTACGTGTTTTGCTGAATTAATTATGTTTTTAATTGTGTTGTGATATTCGTTTGTTGGGTCTTTATTTGTTTCTGCGATGTTGTTTGCCGTAATGAATTCATTAATTTTATTGTTTAAATCCTGCGTATGTATAATAACTGTAGTATTACTTTTATCTGCATTTACGTACTTTAAATCGTGTTCTCCGGCTTTTTGTTTTAGTGATTTGGCTGTTTGTATTTCATTGGTGTGTCTTATGCTCTTTTGAATCTTGTGTGTTCTTATTGTGCTACTAATTAAATGTCTTAAGTGTTCTTGATCTTGTATTTCTGTCTGTTGTATATTGGTTTCCATGTCAATTATAATTGCTGTTTTTGTTTTATTGTTATCTTTGTAGTGTATATTATGTTTTAGGCTTTTATTTAGTAATTCTATTTCTTCAGTGGTAAATTTGATGTTAGTGTTGTTTATTGTTTTTTCATAGAAAGAGTGTTTTGGCTTTTTTATTGCACGATTATTATTTTTCTCATTTAAAAGTTGATTGATTTTCTTTTTATGTGTTTCGTGTATTTCTTGTAGTGTTTTAGTGGCCCATTTGTGCGATTCTGTAATTAGTTAGCATGTGAATTCATGTTCGTAAGTATTTGAAATGTTTAAATGTAAATGTAACAATTTTAGGTTAAGGTTATCTTTCTTTACACAAAGTTCTTTTATTGAACGCGCGCGCGCTTGTGTGTGTGTGTGTGTGTGTGTGTGTGTGTGTGTGCGCGCGCGAGCGCGAGCACGCGTCTTTATATAACAGTGGTTGACCCAAATATCACTCACTCAAGATATTTGTTTGTTTGTCAAACTTTATAGAAAACATCGTAAAGGGTCATAATTATATATACCTACCAAATTAATGCTTGTTATGTGTTTCATTGAAATGTAACATTTACGCACTAAGTTATTAAGTCTAAATTGTTTGTGTAAGTATTAATGTAGGCTATAAGATGTGAATTTCTCCTATTGCAAGTGGTGGAAATATCTCCCTCTGATTTATTCTAGTAGAATAACTTAAAAACATTGCACAAAAAATGTGGAAATAAAATGAATTCAAACTAATTCGTAGCAATTCCTTCTTCTATTCAACGACCGTCCTTGGCTGTTGGGCCATTAGACACCGCGCCGACCTGGACAGCCTTGCTCGTCACTCTACTGTGTCCTCCTTCTCCAGAGCCCCTGACAGCCAGGTCGGCCGATGCCTCTCATTGGACGGCTTGGTTGATATTTTAATTAGCGTTACCCAGAGTACACTTTGCATGTCTGATTTACCTTGGACCCCATTCGTAACATTGTTTATTAATTATTAGGATTTAATTTCTAAGTGAAAATATAGCTTGCAATAAATATTTAAATATTAAAAAGTTATGTCTTAAAAAATAATACAGATGGATGTTCCACATAGTCTGGTAATTATAAAAAACCAAAACTAAAATAAATTTTGCATTATGACTACTAATGATTCGAGTAAATTTACAGTCTATAGGCCTATTAAGTAAAAAGATGTAGCTGAAGAACTTACACTAGGCCTATATCGCTGAGGAACTATGTTTTTGTTGTCTACTCCAGAAATCATCGGCCTACGTTTAGGCTGAGCACCAGGACTGCTGCTGACATAATCATTCAGCGAACCTTGGTCACTTCCATCTTCATTGTTTTTCTCGAGATTTCCAAGACGTCAGCTTTGGTGACTACTTAGGGATTTAAGGGCAATATTCTCGTTACGTTGAATCTATTACCTGCATCCACTATAGCTGCCGCCTTCATATAAGCCGTACAAAATAATCTACTCATTTGAAATGATTATATATATATATATATATATATATATATATATATATATATATATATATATATATATATATATAACATAAACATATGAGGTGTATAGTATAAGGTTAGTTAATATTCAGAATAATAATAAGTAGAAATACAGTACTAAGAAATGAGCGACAAAGGTGACGTAGTAGAATCCGACAAAGAGGGCTTAACCATTGTATATTTAGGTTGGTAGTAATAAACCAGTCGTGGAACCTGTTAACAAAAGAAGGCTTTAGATATTTCTAAGGCTAAAGTATTTCGGGAAAACCAAGGAAAGCATGGGGAAGTAACATCTGTTACAGTGTGGGAACTGGGAACCATACAGTTTGTAAAGGTGCGTGAGATACACCGAATTAGCAGAAACCGTTGGCCGAACGTTATGCGTTCGAAATTTCAGAAAGTTAAATCTGATTGGCTGAAAAATATAAGAGGGGATGTTATGCTTGTTCTTAAAAACTAAAATCATCGGGTAAAGCGGACTAAGTTTGGGGAACTTCGGAAAGGTGTAAACGTATTGAGAGGGGACTAGTTGTAAGAAAATGTTTAAAAGGGGTTAATTTGTTTAGAAGAGTTAAGGGAATTGTAAACGGAATTTATTAGTTATTTATATATAGAAATTCTAAAAGTGAGACGAGTAATTTATTAAGCAGATATCAAAGAAAATAGGGAAGTAAGGTTAAATATTGTGTAAATGTGAAGTGAAGAAAGTAACCACCAGCAACCATTGAATTCCAGGAGCGCAAACAAGTAGAAACTTTATTATATTCGATTCAGGCAACGGAGATTTTATAATTTATTAAATTGAGAACAAATTTAAATTCATTGTCCTTAAAATTGTAATAGTTTTTTTCACCACGTTCTACTTTATAGATGATCCCGTAATAAACGCCCGAGGGAAAGAGCAATCTAACACTGTATTTATTAAACTTTATTGTATTAAGAACCTAAAGCCTCAAGAGTCCATCTTTATAGAAATTGTAATATTAGTTATGCATACAATCAGTCTTTGTCACTGCATCATAATAATGTAATTTTGGTATAATTTGTAAGAATTGGAAGTCAGATGAGTAGATGTAGGTGATATTAATTATATGATTGTTTAATTAATTAGAAACCTAAAGGTGTGGCTATTAGAAAAGTAAGGTAAATATAATCTAATATAAAGGTAGAAAAACACTGAATAACTTTTATGTTATATATATATATATATATACATATATATATATATATATATATATATATATATATATATATATATATATATATATATATATGAGCCGATGGTTACTTTTCTATTTTTTGGGTGTAATATATCTTAAAAGAGCTCATGAATGATTTATCAGGGCGTTGAAGACGATGTATTTCATGCAGAGAGAATCACGTAAGTGAGCCCTTGAGTAAGTGAGTGTGTATCGATAATTAACACGATTGTTTTTGTAGGTTTTATGAAGTTGTAATCCCCCCCCCTTTTTTGTAATGGATTAGTTCATCTAAAAACCTTTGTTCACATATAAAATATTGTTTACAGTTTAAAAAGACCTACTGGGTCAATTGTTTATATAAACAATTGTATTTAACTATTTGACTTATATGCAGTCTCTTCAAACCCGTTCTTCACTAAACCGTTCTTATGAACGGCCCATCCAAACCGTTCTAAAGAAAGATAGGCTACATTAAAGTTCTCGTTTTGAATTAAAAAAGATTTAATTTTAAATATATTTAAAAAATACACTTTAAAACTTTTTTACGTCGTAGTAAAATTGTTACATCTTCTACAAATTAAAGTTTAGATCTTTACATATTATTAGACAACGTAAGGCTAAGATGCATACTGGTACCTTTCGTAGGATATATTTACTGATTTGATTCTATCAAAACATATTGAGAAATAAAATTTTGAACATAATATGGCAACCACCTATTTTACTTGGCTTATTTACATAGTCGAAACATTACAAGGCTTAACGCTTTTAACATTATTATATTTTGAAAATATAAATACAAGGTTACGTATTAAATTTTACAAACACATTATCACTTGTTATTAAATTTTTAATAATACAATGTTTAATTAAATAAGTCATCTAACAGAAAGAAATACGAATTTGCAACCCGTTCGATCAAAGTTGGATGAGAACAAACCAGAAACTCAAGACTTCCCACACTTGTGTTAACAGAACACATATCAAACAGCTTCCCAATTTTGATATATGTTTTCATTGGTTACTAGTTTTTAGTATGGCTCCCTCCCCAACGCTGTATAATTACATTTTAGGAATACTGTAGTACTCTTTGGCTACAATGCTGCATATTAGCTAAGCTAATTTCGTCAACGTTAAAGAGACGAGTAACAGCAAATTTAATTTGTTCGAACTCCGGGTTCTAAACTGCGAAAAACTCAGTCACAATATCTTTTCTGGAACATCATAGTTCTGAATGTTTTTGAAGGAAGAAACGTAACATTTGTTCCCGGTATTGCCCCTTCGTTAGAAAATGTACGAGTATGTTTAAAATGTTTGTATTGCTATTGCTAATTGAAAAGCTAAACGCTTTATTTAAACTTAGGTCGTAAGCCGTAAAAGACAGTAGGGCCTACCCATTGTTAAACAGTATTCAACACTCTTTTTTTAATAATAGCTGGTAATTTTGTTTTTCACCCTAGTGGCATATTTAAAATGTTTCCAAGGTCCTCTACCGGCAGCTTGCCTTAGTCCTTCAGGGTTCACCTTAGAACATTGAAACATTTTGACACCTTTAATAATACCAATTCCTTCCGTTAAGCGTTGATTATAACCTTCTGCATGTCTTCTTTGTCCCACGTCTTTCCTTTGGCTATAGCAAATTCAATGCCCCACGACAAAACAGAGCAACAAATTGTTGCCGGGGATGTTGCCGGACTCGGAAAACGTCCGTCACCACTCTGTAGTGTCACTAGTTACTCTCGGCTATTAATAGGCTCCATTTAACCTAATGCCCCACGACACTAAAAACCATCAAATTGTTACCCGGCCTATTGCTGTACTTGGCAAATGTCCGTCTTCAGTTATCCTGTAGTGTCACCAGTTACAATTGGCTAATAGGCTCCATTTGATTTAATAATCGCTACAGCAGGGGAGCCGGTGACGTCACTAGTTACCCTCGGCTAATAGCGGCCTAAGACTTTGTCACTAGTCGATGGCATCTTTCGTGAAAATAGTTCAATATTTTCTTCAATTTTTTATTGTAATGAAGGTTTTTTTATTTCAGTAAAATAATTGTAAACATGAAGTAAATATTACGAGATGCTTTTGAAAGGACATTTGAAAATACCTAGCAGCAGTAGTAGAGACATGAAAATAATATGTTCACTTCGATCAATTGTTGTAATTTACCAGTGATTTTGTGCTTGAGTGTGGTCTATTCCAGCGCGTCTGTTGCGGCATATTTAGAACCAGCGTTTATGTCATAGATACAAAAAACGCCGAGTTTAGCTTTAGTTTTGTGGTAGTATCATTTACAATTTACCTAGTTATTGAGTCTTGGGTGGTCACAACTTAAACAAAAAGGTTTTTTAGCTGTGGACTATAGCTATTTATTTTTTTGATCTGGTTTTGTCCACTTTAATGTCCACTTAATTTGATCACTTTACTTTAGACCTGCTATGTTGGTCCTCCTGAATCAACTATTTTTTTCATGCCCGCAAAAAAAAACTCGCAAGTTACGCGTCAGTTTTGAGCCCACTTTAATGATAGAGGTTTTTTGGGAGGTGACCCAGGAATTTGTAAAGGTGGGCAAAACTACAACGGAGCCTTTCAGTTTGTTTACCCCAGTAGAAAATATTGAATTTTCACCTCTGTAATACTTATGTTTTAAGCATAAGCAGCATAAAAAAACTCGAATTGAAACTAAATCTATGTTTTTTTATGTCAGTATAGTAGGTTGTTTATTATTTTTCTACGAGTACCTTGGGCGTTTTTACATTTTGATTCCTGTACCATTGACTTTCATTGAAGTTGTCTTGTTTTTTTCTACTCACAAAATGACAATAGGCCCTAATCAAAAAACATTTTCTAATTACGGTTTGAATTCTAAGACCATGGATAGCATAAAAAGAACAAATCCACTTTTACCACATATATATGATATTTAATGTTATAAGTTGATTAGGTTTTTTATAATGATGTCAGAATTTACACTGAAATATGGACAATGTTTTCAAAACTGTTTGCTTTTCTTGTCATGACATCTCGGAAACGTGTTTTAAACTGACGCCTCCTATTTATTAAGCAGTTATTCTTTAACTAACGATCCTACTATAGCGATACCCTCTGAAGGTTGCAGAGCGATGTTAACACGACCATAGAGGATAAGGACTATTGTTATGATTGTACAAACGGAAGTTAAATCATTGAACAATCCCCTAATTTTTATATTTCCCCATAATTATCAATCATCTAGGAACTTCAATGCTTATTTTGTTATACCACAAGCCACCAACTAAAAAACTGCGTATTTTAGCGCAAAGGAAATGTTGCGATTTTTTAAAATTAATGATACATTTACAAATTTCTAACATTTTAATGATAGTTAAAACTATTAAAACAGGATACTTGAGACACAAATAAAAGTAATAAAACCATGTATTTTATCCAAAGGAGCATGGTGCGCTTAGAATAAATAGGCCTATAGGCTATTGGAATCTGTTCACTAGAGGACATACTGATTCAGATAATTCAATTTACAAGTAGGCTATATATTATTTTCTATTGTTGTTCGTATTACCCTACACCTAAATTACAGTTAAACATGTAATATTTTTCTTGCCATTTCTAATTTATTTATAAATTTTCATTTTTTCTCATACTAAGGGGGGTCTGTACCCCCTTGACCACTCCCTTTGGTGCACCACTGGAACTGCCTAACCTCAAGACTAAAGGAAGGCCTACTTGGTCACAAGAATAGACTACAGTTGAGTATGATATTTATGACAACATATTTATGATTTTCAGAACAGGAATCTTTTTAATTTACATTTAGAGCTTGAAAACCTGATAAAATCTTAATTGAATTTCCACAATAGTACTAGTTTACCCTTAAACGTGACCCATTTGCGTTAGGCTTACCTCGATGTTTTGTATTGACCATAACCTCAAAACCATGCTACGTTAAACACAATGTTTACAAAGAAATAATTATAGTAAATAACCAGAGTGGAATTGCTCAATAACACAATAACTGCAACAATCGGAATACTAAATTGGGTACAAATTGTCCTAGTAATTGGTCGGATGTTCTTTTATAATTAGCTTTATATATTGAAATACAACCCACAAATACCTTATTCCACAATGAGATGGCGATTCCCGTTTAAAGTATAGAATTCGTCAATAGGTTTATGTAGTGTATAATAATAAAATATTAGGATTTTAGGAATGACAATGTACTTGATGTGTGTTTATTTAATCACTTTTGCTTTGTGTTGTCAGTTATTTGTTTTTTCAACGCTCATAAACTTTTCAGGTTGGAAAACATGGAATCCTACAACTGAAAAACCTAAATCTGGTAAGTGAATAATAACAAGTAACATATTAATGTATCTATAAACCACAATTGAAAGCCAGTTTTGGGGTGAGAGAGAATTAAAGATTGAAATGAAATAAAATGCTTGTTTTTAAATTATGATTATTTTCCGGATTAGGGTGCAAAGTTAAAATAAATGAGTAAAATTAAATAAAACGTTTTGTCATTTCACCAAAATCCTGTATAACCCGTATGGCTGGGAAAAGTTACGTCAAATAAAAAATGTTTTAGTGCCCAATTGGCAGTTTTATATTAGTTAATGTACAGTATTAGTTTCATCTAAAGTATTAACATATATTTTCATAAATTTATTAATCAAAAGGTTATCAAGTAGATTACACCTCTAAAAAGCATCTTTTTAGATCGAGTAGGAGAAAATAAGTAAAGGCAAGAGGGAGCAGAGGTATAAATATTAGATGTCTGTAGATATCAAGGGAGCGACACCAAAATAGCACAAAAAGGGGAAGAAATTTTTGGAAGTTAGAATAGTTGTCACATACCCAATTCTATAAATAAATAGTAATAAATAGTCTATACTTACTGGGTTATTATTAAAATAATTCAAAATAAATTCATACAAAAAATTACTACTTAGTCACATATGTAGGTGGCAGAACAGCCCAATATTACATCACGTATCATGCTACATAAACTTAGTTGAACTTAGGTTTTAGCATATCAATAAATGATTAAAAACTAAAACCTATTTAATATAGGAGAAATTTTTAAATTCAAACTACATGACAATTCCCAAGAGATCAGTTTATGTTATTTGTGTTTAGAACAATTTTTGAAGTTGTTATTATTGATTAGAATTATGAATTGTACAACTGTGCTGCTACCTATAGTTAAGAGAACTGTTTAAAAGTATTATCTCTAATTCCTATCTACATTGTAAACAAATTTCATTTAATGACGTTGATTATGTTGGCAAAAATGCCAATATTTATCCATAAAATATCTCCAATGTGTACTGTATAATCCTCTAATCATATTGCTTGATCGTTGTTGAAATAATTGAGACACCCTTGGATAATACGACAAGCCTATCAGTTTGTCAGACCAATACATTGACTAATTTAAGTTGGAAATTTTTTTGACAAGTTTGTCTAAAATCCTAAATTTTATTTCTTGCAATTATTTTTTTTCATTTCCATTTTGATAGAAACGTTAATAATCATGTATCACAAAATCGCAGGTAAAAACATACAATAATGCTATCTTTGGTTATTTATCTTTAGTTACATAATAGTTATTAGAGAAAATTTTTTTACATATAAAATACTAAAAAAAAATTGATAGTAGTTATACATATTTAATGAATTTGTCTGTTGATATTTAGTGAAGTAAAAAAGTTTCCACCTGAGGATTATTGAGTATCTATTTTATGGTAAATCAACTAAACTGCATTTTCAGTGTATTTAATTTGACTTATCTCATCCTAGTAATACAAAGTTATATATCAAAATGGGTAGAACATAAAAAAAAGCCGCTTTCATGAGGAAAATTCGGTCATTAGAATCTTATGATGCTTGTTATGAGCGGTTTTATCAACTAGAAATTAAAAAATGTTTTGTTTTATACTTTTTTTCTACATAATTTTTATGTATAGTACACTACTACATGAAATAAATGCTGTGATTGTTTATTTTACTTATCAGTTGTTTTATAGTTCGTAGTCTTTATACATTTTTTTTTACTATAATTAAATAATACTAAACTAAGTGAATACATAAGGGCTTACTTGCTGATGTGTTTCAAAACAATCAGTCCTTTGCCTGTAGAGGCTTTGCCTCGTAAAAGGAATGATTGTTTCAAAACGTGTCAGCAAGTAAGCCCTTATGTATTCACTTAGTCAAGTATTATTTAATTATAGCTTAGTCAGTGAATTCAAGATGATTACAAGAGAAATTTTTTTTCACTTAAAGTTCAAATAGGGTACTATTGTATCAAAATCAGATGGATTGGGATATAATAATAGTGGGACCACCTGGATATTTCTCCTTTTATTTCAATACTTTCAAAATTATCATGGAACAAACCTTGAAAAAACGACATATGGGTCAAATACAGAACAGTCTCATGTTTTGAAGTTGGTAAAAATAAATCCAGCAGCAAGCAATAAACTAAAAAGTTACATGAATGATTAGATTACTTAAAAAAAGTTTAAAGAGACGGAAACAGAGAAAAACTTGAAGACAGTTAAGGGAAAAGAGAGAGGCATAGAAATTAAAAAAAAGAAGAATAAGAAAAGAGAGGGAAAAGGTAATCAAAGAAAAAAGAAAGATTGAGAAAGTATAGGAAGGAATTGAACAAGGAGAAAATTATATAAAATCCGAAATAAAAATTATATAGATGAGTTTAACTTTTATATATGTAAAATGAAAAATCAGGACAAATTTTTACATAAAACTATTAATCAAATTCTTTAATGTTAAAGATGCTTGTTGTAATCATCTTGAAATAACTGATTAAACTGCAACTAAATGATACTATAATTAAACATATTCACTTAATTAAGTATCATTTAATTATTTTTAGTGTTGAAAATCCATATAAACTGATTCTTAGGGCATTATTTATACACAACTTACACGGTTTTCACTTTTCACTCAATACTGCAAGATCAAACTATTCACTACTAGGAAAAGAGTTTAGGATAATTAATTCCTTCAAAAAATACAATAACAAGGAAAATCATAAAAATTTCAAAATTTCCAGTTGTTCTACAAAAAATATAACTTTAAAGGAACACTAAACAGAAACAGGTTTGTCCATCAAAAATAAATCTTTTTCAAAAACCTTTTTGATTATTACAGTTATATATTTTCATTAATAATTATAACCAGAAGTTTTTAAATGTAATTGTTATATCATGTCTTGCTTGTCTAATACATTTCAACCCTATTAGTCCAAATTAAAGTTTAATAGTTGAATTCACATATCCTCATAAATGAAAGAATAACCTATATTTCAGGGGTTTGGAAACTAGACCTCCTTTTGCTATGCCATTGACAAATATGATAATCTGTGAAAAATGAAAAAGATGCAGCATGTATAAGAAAAGTAAGAATAGGCTATTTATTTACATTATACTTTTTACATTTTTTGTCAGCCTGGTTTGGCTTTTAAGGAATGACTGACTAATGTTTAAGTAACGAAGACAGATTAATAATATTTATAAACAAATATACCTAAATAAGTAAGATTTATAAACATATTTCCTGAGTGAAAGATAATATGTTGGAAAAAAGTAAATAATTTAAAAGCTTTATCCCATGTCAAGGATTTTCTATAAACACAAAGGTCCACAGTAACAGAAATATCTTATAGTTAGTTTGGAAAAAGGGTGTAACAAAAATCATTTTTATGGTGCAGTGAGGTATAATAAGGAATAAATTTGAAGGTTGCTTAGATTACTAAAAAGGATTTTGTTCTAAAAAAAGGTTTACACAAAATTAAAAATTTTGTTTGGTAAAGAAAGTGGCGAAAAAAGTTATTTTTAGGTTAAGAAGTTGAGATTTTTTTAAATATGTAAGTTCATATGTCTTAATGGAGGAAAACTGGTTTGCTTGAATTATTCAATTTAAACAATATAAATAGTCCCAGAGTTTATTCATACATTCTCTAAAGAGACTTTGCATTGCAAGATATTGTATGTTATAAATCCACTTCTCTAGAACTTTTATACATTAAAACCCTATTCCACTTAAAGATTGAAAAACGTGTTTAGCATCAATACAACTTAAAATAGCAAAACTATGTTAATTTGCCTGAAGGTACATACCGACAAGACGGAAGCCAATGCAAGTGTAGGGGAAAGTCTGAGTGTTCTAAACCATCTTATAATGGAACACCTTCTATCGACATCAGGATTGTTACAGTAAGTTGACATTTTCATATAAAATTAATGTTAAGAAAACAATACATAATTCTTGTCTTCCCAAAAGATATACATGAGTACAAGAGATATATGAATAACAAATAAATTATTTGTATATAAACTTGGAGAGCTAAATATCAACAAAGATGAGGCTACTTTCATTTGTTATTATGTTAATCTTCAGGTGTTATATTTCATATCTTTTTTTTATCGCTTACTAAAATGATAAATGAGTGATTTGAGTTGAAAATAGAAACAAAACTGCCATTTTACATGACACAAAAGGAGTGATGATACACATATAGAAGTATGTAAATAATAGTAGTAAATAGTAGTAGTAAATAAATAATAATAATAACAGGATAGCAATTTTTATAATAATTTAGGCACATAAATAATTAGTTAAGTCATCAAGGTAAATTATAATTTTAGAAGATTCTTTAATTTAAAAAATGAATTTTCAACAAAAATATTTAAAAACTGTTTGACTCATTCATAAAAGAAGTTGCAAGTGCTACAGATTGTAAGCGATGTAGTACTTAAATTTATTGTTATTAATTTTTATCCTTCTTTTTCTCAGTCTTTATTCCTCCCTTTCTTCTTTCCTTATGTGTGACCATTTTTTACTTACACTTTTTAGACTTTTTTGTATTAACTTGACAAAAACCTGTACTTACTGATTTAGTCTGCAGGCACGTTTCGGATTAGGTCAGCGCATTATTCAATGCTGCAAGTCACGGACAAGACTATTGCTCAGGTGTGTTGTGTTGGTGTGAGTCTGTGGTGTATTGGTGTTCTGTGGTGCGTTATTGTTCATAGAGTAGTTGGTAATTATGTGCTAGTATTTAATTGTGAGTGTGTTCTGTCTTTTAGAATGTATTGTGGATAGTATTCATGGTATTTGTATATCTCACAGTTTTCTGTTGTGTTAAGTTTGTTGTTTTTTTTTTTTTTGATGTAGTGTAGGATTTTTAGATGGTGTCTATGTTAGTGTATGAGTGTAGTGTGTTTGGCATATGTATGGTGAAATTTGAATTGAGTTGTGCTTTTTTATGTCTTTTATGTGTTCATTGTATCTTGTGGTAAATGTTCTCCCTGTTTGTCCTATGTAAATGCTGGGGAAGTTGTTGCATGTAATCTTGTATACTCCTGCCTTGTTTGTTTATTATTGTGTGTTTTTGAACAGTGTATGTGTTTTTTAATTGTGTTGGATGTTTTAAATGATACATTGTGTTTAAGTTTGGGGAACGAGGAAACTATTTTTTGTGATGTGTTGTCGTGAGATGTAGGTGTTATGTATTTTTGTGTTTGTGTGTTATTGTTTTTTGCATACTATGATGTCTATCAAGGTGTGTGTATCTGTTTTTATAAGCTATGTTTTTATTATGTTTAGTTTGTTTATTCTATCTTCATTGTTAATGGGTATGTTGATTAATCTATGTATCATGAAGTGTTTGTGTTGTGTGGGATGATTGGAAGTGTTGTGTATAACTCTGTCAGTGGTGGTTGAATATGTGTTTGTTGTTTTGTTATCGTTAGGTTTAAGAAGTTGATTTTTCCTTTTGTTCTGTTTCTAGTGTGAAGTTTATGTTATTGTGTAGTTTGTTTATGTAAATTTGCAATTTATGTAGTTGTTTATGTATTTGTTGTTGTTTATGATACATTTTTGTTCTAAATTGTGTATGAATATTTCTGAAAGTATGCTTGAGATGGGGGGGGCCGCTTTGGTAGGCCTTTTTTTTGGTGCAGTATTTGTTGTTGTATGTGAAGTAATTCTGAGAGGTGATTGTTTCTTATTTGTTGATTCCATCCTTACATGAGCTACTAGTTTTCACTAAAACACTAGTAAATATTTTACAACTTGACTATAGAATTATATTTGTTGACGAAAGCAGCATCTGTTTTATTTATTTATATTCTATTTGTTTGTATTTTATGTAAGGCGTTGAGTGTAGGTGCTTGTGATTTACTTGTTTTGTTGTTAGTTCTTTTCTCTACTTCATTTAATGCTATCAATATTGTATTATACATTTTTTGCCCTTAATTATTTTATTTTGTGAAAATGAAGTAGTGTGACAATAATAAACTATTGTGAAATGCGTTTGGTGAGAAATAATACAAATTTGATATCTTTAGTCAAGTATTTTAATTATAAAAATAGTTTTAAACAATCTCAATGTAAGTCCTCATATTTTATATTATAAATTGTTACTTTGTTAATCTAAAGTCTTCTACAGATTGATAACTAAAGTATCGGTAAAGTTAGTTTAAATCCTACTGAGACAAAAAGATTTTGGCTACACTAGGCAATCAGTATCACTGGTCATCAAAATCAATGAATATTAAGGTTATGACTTTTTACATACACATTATGTTTTTAACTCTTGATCTACTTTGATATTTTAATCCACTGTAGCCCTAATATGTGAATAAAACTGAGCTAACTATGACTTTACTCTACAAACAATAATATCAATACTATATAATTATGAAAAAAAGATATCCAAAAGGATTCATTAATGTAAAGCCTAATATACAATAAATAGAGACTATTTTGAGAGATTTATCCATTTGTAGTGTAAGTGCTCTGTATGAATGGTTTTTGTAAAATTTTATTAATAAAGACTAATAATTGTAAGTTAACTTACAGAGCTTACAATTTTATAAATGTAAAAATCAATATAAGAGCCTAAACTAAAAAAGGAAAAGACAATTTTGAAAGTAGGTAAGTTTATTTCATATGTCTACATTAACAAAGGTTTTTGAAAAGTTATATTGAAGGACACGAGTTGATTAGCTGATTAAAAAATTAAATTAGAGCCTAAAATATGAAAGGCAGATACTTGAAATTTTGTCAGTACCTTTATTTATTTCAGTACCTTTATTTATTAATGTAAGTACACACAAAGAAAGGGTTTTAAAATATGCTAATTTTAAATGCAAAAAATCTATTTTGTAGGAAAATTTATAAAGAATTGGTTTATTTTACTGTTTTGGGCTTATGAAAGGATCTTCAGAAAATGTTTTCATAACAGGATTTATCCTTAGAGATTTGTGTATCATCACAAAAAAAGTTTAATGTCAGTGTATCATCACAATTACTCTTTCCTACATTAAATCATTCATTTTTGTGAAGTCTCTGCCCATTCCATTTGTTAAATATGATTTAATAAACAGTTGATTTTTAAACTGAATTGTATGATGAACTTTTAAAAAGAGTAGAAGCATTTGTAAGAAAACGTTTAGCCCATGTGAATAACAACACTACTTTTCATTTTTGTCCTTAAATTTGCAATTATTATCTAAGAATTATTTCACATTCCTAGTCAATAAATAGTGGACCAACTCTGTTCATCCAGAAAGAGATTTTTAAAGTGACTGTCAATAAAAACCGAAAAGTTCTAAAAAAAGCTTTTAGCTTTAAACTTTTAAAAGGTATTTCAGAAACATTCTATAAATGAATAAATAGTGTATACATATTTTTCTAGATTAATTTACTATTGCCAATTTACTATTGTTTTAATCGTTAAACACTATATAATTTTAGTTAAAAACATAAATATCAGGATAACAGTGTTGTAAACTAAAAATACTTTCCCCATTTGTTTTAGTTAAAAGTAGATTATTCTATTTGGTTAAATTTTGTCCAAGAAGTGATGTAACTATAATAAGTATTTAAAATATACAATTTTTTGAAACATTTATTCATCCTGATATATCAGTTTATTTTTGCAGAATAGTTTTATTAGACAAAATTAAAGAGCTCCTAGCATGAAAATTAATTGATTTAAAAAATAAGTTGAGTTTGTTTCAATTTTAAACTTTCAATATGTTATAATTTAATCCTCCAACACACCTGGAATGATCAAAAAACTTTTTGAGTTTCACTATTATCTATTTGTTAAGATGAATAATTTAACTTAAAAATGGCTTATGGAATAATATTTACTTCAAAGAGTTAATGAGGGCCCCAGCAAAGCCAAAGGATTCCCTAGTTGATAAAATTCCCTAGTTGTCTGTTGATTCCACAGACAACAAATTATTTCTAATTAAAATTTTATTAAAAACATTTTTGGGGAAGTACAATTTTACCAACTTACCAACACTCTTAAATCTACCCAATATTTGTAATGGTGTAATATATTGCATATATAGCTTATTTTTCATGTTAGGTCAAGCTATCATTTGTTCTTACAGCTTCTTGGAACTTGCAGTTTTGTCTTGTATATCTTAAGGTTTTATAGAAATACACTTGCCAAGATAATATAAACAAGAATTCTTGGAAATTTAGCTCCAGTTTTACAATTTCACCCTGGGTTCCAAAGTGTTTAATCCACCTCTAAATAAAAGTAATTATTACATACTTTAAACAAAAATTTTATATTTTGTAAAAGTATTATATTCAATAACTCAAGTTTAGGGTTGAAATAAATAATGTAATTCAAATCTGTAGATTGAACAAAGATTTTAATTAGTGTATGGATCTACACATTTATCAAAATATATTCTACACAATTACAGCTGCTCCGGATTTTGTTAGAATAAATTTTGCTGACAACTGTGTATTGCAGGAAATTGTCAAATGAAACAGGAAATTCCAGACCCGTTTATTGACGCCTTTGTTTTATTAACTCATTAAAGCTCCAGGGTCAAGGATTTGTTATAAAATCTGTCTCTGTAAAACAGAGTTGAGGGATGGATTTTAATAAAAATGAAAGTCTTTATAATCTATATATGATTTTTAACTTATTTTAAAATAAATTAGGCTAGTGTTGCATAGACAAAAATTAGATTATTAGTCAGCATAAATAGAAAATTTCTATGTATAGTATATTCATAATAAAATTATTCATATTTTTGAATATATGGAAATGTTTAATTTTAGTATGAGTTTTTTCAAATAAAGTAAATAATGATTGTGGAAAACTCTGAGTTAAGATGCTATTGATGTTTTGAATCTAATGCATCATATCATTTGGAATAGATTTGAAAGATGCCCATATGAAAAGTAGCTAAATTCCCTTTTGTATTATTCAAATAAGAAATACAAAGGAAGATTTACATTCAAGACTTGTGGAATAGGTTTAGAAAAAGTTAGTAAACTCTGTGAGTCTGGTGGATTATTTTTGAAATCAAAATAAAAATTTTCAACTGGTTTCTTGGTAAACTTAGTGCAAATATGTTGTTAATTGCTAGTTCTAATGATATTAGAAGTTTATTTGGTTAGTAGTTTTGTCACTTCCACCTATTGAGATAGATATACACCTGGAAATTTCATATTTTTTAGTTAAGAAATTGAAAAAAGTGAAAAAAATTGTTATTTAAACATTTGAGTAATTGGTTGACAGGCCAAGTTTGCAATCAAGATTCATAGTATTTATCATGAACTTGAATAAAAAGTTCTCAGTATTAAGCATGTTTAAAAAGTAGTGAGTTGAAATTTAGATACAAGCTGACTTGTTTATAGTGTTTATTTTTCAATATGAAGTTGGAGAATCATGCAATCCTTAGAGTTATAGAATTTATAAACTGATAATTTTACAAAAATTTGTTGGAAATGCTGGAATTATAAGATAATTGTCTTAGAGGAATAGGACCTAGAAAGGACCAGCTCTTCAACAACCACTGTCAAGCCTGTAACTAATAAAAACTGTTCCATAGACATTATAATATGAGGTATAGTATCTATATTACAATAATGTAGATTTGACAAGGCCAAAAGGCCACTATAAATATTAATTTATTTGATTTTCTAAACGACCGCAATGCAGGCAATTTCTTAGTGCTGGCCTCTGATGC
Source organism: Prosapia bicincta (assembly GCA_036971475.1). Lineage (NCBI taxonomy): Eukaryota > Metazoa > Arthropoda > Insecta > Hemiptera > Cercopidae > Prosapia > Prosapia bicincta. Next base: position 91,757,671 of record JBAIZL010000004.1, on the reverse strand, counting down.
AACACTCACTACAAAAACCAACGTTTTTGATAGGGCAACCTTTTTGTTTTCTATCGATCTATCTTAGAGTGCCAGCTTATGAGTGAACAGCTATAATTATGATTGTAAATTCTTGTTAGATATGCCATTGTTTTACATGCCATCAATTTTTTTTTAAAATAAAATTTGCTAGATTAAAATAATTGAAAGTTCAAAATGAAAAATGAAATTGAAAAATTTGTTCACATGACCAAACATTTATATAAACCATGATATTTAATTATAAATCATTACATTAAAATTGTAATACATTTTTATAATAATAGTTATTGTTATAGTAAAAATTATAAGGAAATAATTGATCAAGATCTTAGTTATTTTTGACAGCAAGGGATCTTTATATTGCTTTGACTATGGAGGTGGAAGTTCATAAATAAAGAAAACAGTTATAAGACCTGTTTATTCTTGAATCTGTTTCTGCTAAAAAGTACAGAGAACATATTATATTACTATATATTCTTCCAGTAAAGTTGTTTAAATATGAATCTACATGAATAATTTTGTTTTAATCAAGATGATATGTATACTTATATTCCTTTGTACTGTTTTCAGAAACCATTGGGTCAATCTTGTAGTTCCGGAATGGTCTACTGTTGCTATTCAGAAGAAAAAAGATGCGGAAAGAAAACAATAATAGCAGTCAATGGGATTTCTCTCAAACAAGGCCAGGTTGTACCTCAATTTATATATTATTTTATTATCTTAAGGAAAAATCTTTATAGCACCTTATAAGATTTTGATTGACAACAAGGTATGTCCAAATAAGGCTGTTTATCATTGAGACAAAACAAGATTACAAAGCTTTTCTTGATTTATTTTAAAGTTGTTTATATTTAGTTTGATTTTGTCACAAAATTTATTTCCTGAAATTTTTTTAAAGCCATTTTTATGCATTTTAGCTTTTTTGTTTTAAAAGTTAGTTTTACCAATAAACGTGTAATTATTTTAACAGAAATTGGTGTCTTTTCAAATAGGGTTACCTGGATAGTTTATTCACAATAATTTATGAAAGTTATTTCATTCATTACACTTTTGGTATTAACATGGCAAAAAAACCACTACTTACTGATATTTTTAGTGTTTTTTTTGCCAAGATAATACTAAAAGTGTAATTATAGAAAAGTGTAATTATTATTTTAGAGTCCCTTAAAAAGCCTCTTTTATGGAAACTGTTGGTATACGGTAGTCAATAATTTAGAAAAACCTATTCAGTGATTTTATTATTTTGACATTAATATTTGACTTGTTTTGTTCAATTTGGAAAATATTTGTAAATACATTGAAGTAAATACATTTGCAGGTTGATGAAAAAATCTTATGGATTGAGAAAATGTGCTGAAAATTGTGTATCATAGTTTGTCTGTTATACAGAATATTAAATAATATATATTAGTAATAAATATTAATATAATATATTAAAATACAAAAAAACACTAACATTAACATTACAGACAGGGAAAACAAATACATCACATTACCTTACATAAACGAAACAACAAACAAAATAAACCGCAAATTTCAAGAAATAGGATACAAAATAGCATACAAAACTAATAACAAGTTACAATACAAAATACAACACAATGCCAACAACAAAGATAAACTACAAGTACCAGGCGCATACAAACTGAATTGCGGCAAATGTAACAAATTCTATATTGGACAAACAGGTCGCAGCTTTAAACAAAGAGTCGAGGAACACAAACAGAATACCAACTCAACATTTTACAACCACATAAAAGAAACAGGATACAAATACACAGACATTTACCATAACCTAGAAATCCTACACATCAACAAAAAAGGACCACATCTAAACACACTAGAACAATATGAAATTTACAGACACACAAAAACACAAAGTACAAACATATTAAACGAACAAACACAATACAAATCACACATACTCTTTGATACTATCGAAAACCTACCTTTAAAACCGTCATTGCTTGACCCGACATCTCCAAGTAGAAGACACTGATGAAGATCGGCACATAGCTATTGAAAACCTTCTGTCTCAGTAAGTTTTAACAAATATACAAAATTTAAAGTTCGGATAATCATAAACTATTTTTTAAGTGATTAATAAGATTCACTGAACGTAATGGACTACAAAATTCAAGAATGTAAATTAGAAATTGGTGAAGGTTAAACAAAGCTGTCTTATGTAAGTTTCAACTCAACTGAACTCTGTCAACTAGAGTCAAATTGTTGGCTGTTATTGTTAAAGTTTATTTTGAGCAATTTTATTGCTTCATATAATTCATATCGATAACAGTGTATAAATAATGTTGGTTGGCTGATTTGGTAATCATACTTTGACACTTTTATTAAATATAACTCAGCAACAAACACTCCTGCCAGTGATTTATATAAAATTGTATGCTCTACAAGAAACATGGAACACTATTTTAAGGTAAAGTGAATATTTTAAATGTTAAAACATGTTTTCAATTTGCCTCCTATGGTCTCCAGTTTTTATTTACTTTACAAGATTTCCTTGCTACAAAAATTTGCTTTAAAATCTGTCACTGGGGGCAGTTCCCCCTTCTCAATCTCTGATCTGGCCATGACATTGTATATATCATAATCTTAGTTAATAAAGAAATAATATAATGACACCATTACCTACAATTTATCATTGACAGTTGTCTTTAGAAAAAATTACAAGTATTTTAAAAATTATTGAATTATTAAAATTTATGGGCGGCAGGTAGACACCTCTCTTCATCTTAGTTGGGAACAGGTCTACTTTAGGTAAGCAATCATTCCAACCAATGCTATGATTTTCCCTTATTCTGAATACCACAAGATCATTTTATCTTTCCTCTAATCCTAATTAATTCTGTCACCCTTCTTATCCATTTACTACAAGTGGATGTAGGAAGTAGATAACTATTTATAATTCTAACAAAGCCTTCATCATACAATTTTTTAAAAATTATAACACACAATTTTTATTATTATAACCAAAATAGAATCTATTAGGTTTTTGATACATACATCTTGAGTTTTGTTTTCGACTTCACAAAACACATAATTTGCCTAAAAACTTTTAAAAAACTAATTTTAAAAATACTTAACTAAGTGAATACATAATTGCTTACTTGCTGTCGCGTATCAAATCATTCGTTCCTTTTACGAAGCTAACCCTCTACTGGCGGCATCGGGTGTAAAGGGTCTAACGGGAACGGATGTTTTGAAACGAGTCAACAAGTAAGCAATTACGTATTCACTTAGTTAAATATTTTTAAAATTAGTTTAATCAGTGAATTCAAGATGATTACACCAAGCAACTTTTTTAAAAAAATATCTTGTATCCATTTATTAATGAAAATAATTTTGATTTTAAATTACTCAGAATATTATTAACTAGGATCATGTTTTTGTTTATTATAGAGTATAAAATAAATATACTTTAAATTTTAAAATAATAGGTCAAAAAGTTGTCTAGTTATACTTTAGTCACTCTCATTTCTTATTCCAGGCTCAGTTTGGTGAATATCCTTGGCAAGCAATCATCCTAAACATTGACAATGATTACGTTGGGAGTGGAGCTTTAATAGACAATTTGCATGTTTTAACTGTTGCTCATAAGATTTCACAGTATCAAAAGTAAGTAGTCAAGCTCTCATACATCTGAGTATAGTATGTAGAGAGATTCATGTCACATGTCTTAACAAAATACTTCTTATTCATTTACTATTATATACAAATTTATCAAGTAGGCCTTTAGAGTATTTTCATGTGTATATTTATTAGTTCATATATACAATTAAATACAAATTAAACTTGGACGTATTCTGTGACATTTGCATATAGCAGCACTTATATTTTATTTATGAGGACAGTCTACTCAGGCTGTAATAATGAGACACATCACCTGAAACTGCCACCTCATTAAACAAAATTGTATGCTACAATAAGCAAGAGTAAACCAGTAATTCTCAAGTTGAAGATGAAATTAAATATAATTCATAAATGAGTTACAATTTTAAATTTAATATACTTTCAAGATATTTGAGGTAGAAATTTGTCTCCTTTTTAAAGCAATTAATGTAAGATGGTGGTTTTTAAAAATTAATTTTGGTTTGAAAATTAATAAACATTCTTTAAATCCTATAATAAAACATGTTAGGTACAGGCTTTCATTTAAGAAAGCTCATCAGCTCAGCTCTCAAGAGGAAAGGTTTTAAATTCCACTGCTCCAGGTTAACATTTAAAAAAAATAATAATAGTATGGTAATGAGTCCTACTTTAAAACTTGTTTAGTTTATTTCCCTTATTTTTCTTCAAGTATCGAAGAGCAAACTATCTTTTACAAAGAAAAATAACTAGAGACTACATAATAGACCTGTTATTAGAATTATACAAGAACAGTCCAGTAAAATAATACTATGTCAAAATAAAATGGTTGTTCAAAAAGTAATGATAACAGGTACCCCAAGGGAAAAAATATTGATAGGTTTACAAAATTGAGTGTCATATTTTCATCTATTTCCTTAATAAAAAATAGTGTTAGTTTAATGTTAACCAGTGCAGTGAGTGGCGGCTGGTGCCTAAAACCAATAGGCGTTACAGACCTTAGTGTTAGTTTTTTTAAGGCAAAGAAATCGTAACCATTAAAACTTAAAGGGCTGTTATAGAGAAGATAGATACAGCCTAATACTTTGTGATTTATTCTACTGAAGAAAATATATTGGCATTATTTATTTTATTTATTTAAGACACCGGATCTCAAGTCACATAGGTTTAATAATTAATAAACCTCAATTTATTCTTAACTGTGAATGTCAACAACTCAGAGCGGAGCAGAGATGCGTCTCTTCGGACAATGCCAATCTTAACCATACACGCCTGAGGTTGTAAGTCGTGTTCAACCTAATAGATCCCCATAGGCTGCCGAGCTCTTTTATTCTCTCTGTACCTTCCAATGCATTTTCTCCTTCAGGGGTGATGTCACTGGTTGCAGGTTTCCCGAACTAGACTTGAGCGGAGTGGAGATGCATTTCTTCAGGCTGAGCTGATCTTAACCAAACACTCTCGAGGTTGCACATAGTATGCAATCTAAGGAGAGTTACGGCACTGCCTGGATGTTTTAGTCAGTCTGAACTTTCCTATGCTTTTTCTCCGTTACGAGTGACTGGGCGTTGCAGGTTTTCATGCAACCAGGCCGAACAAAACTGTCTGTAACTGAGCAAACGAGCACACTGCATTTAATTTCTTTTTGCTATTGATCTCCGATTTGGGGGCTGCGCAACCTGTCCACGAACTGCCACTGAGTGTATGTATGTGATGTTTTGCATAACATGTGTTAGGTAATCACCAACCATGTCCACCATGGTTAAAAAGTTGAAGCAACATACAATTTTTAACCTCAAAATACTTGGGAAGAGTCAAACAGACACATAAAACTTATTGACTAAGCTTTATTGAGAAAACATTATGAACTTGGTGACCAACAAGTGGTAAAAAGCAATCTGAGGGGCAAAGCCATTAGAGAGGTGATCATCTTTGTTTCACAGTTCGGTTGGGAACAATACACCTGCTTCTATTGTTTGCAAGAATCAACACATGATCATTAGATAGCTTGTTGCATATCAAGACATTTCAATTGGCTGTGCATTTTACACAGGTGAATTGTTTCCCTAAAACATGAAAGTAATTTATTGATTTACTACTACTACTGCTACTGTTGAGAGTGTCATTACCATTTATATAGCCAGTGTATGACAGTCTACTTGAACTGATGGATGTCTAAGATGAAGTATGTGCTTTTCTACTCATATTCTGTTTGTAGTGTTAACCTATTATTCACTACAAACAAAAATTATCTCTTCCATATAAAATGATGTTAACATGTGTACAGATGGTGGTTTCTCGTCATTGATTTTCATCTTGACTTCAAGAAAATATGTTGTTGTTGAATGTTTTGTCTGCTTGTTCTCTTTAATGTGTTATAAGCTCCATGCTTTAGATAAGCATGTGCAACACATTTCTCATGCCTAAGAAATTGTTCTTTCCTCTCCAAACTGTAACCATATTGAAAGATATTTATCGCCTTCCAAACATTTGTAACTAACTTGTCATTTAGCCTTTTAAGTTGACTTCTTACTCTTAGTTTTTATTACTATATCCTTCAGTTGTGGGCTGCAGTAAGTGGATATGTGCAGTCACACTAGATCTGTATTGTTGCCTTTTCATGTTGTTTAGTAATAATAAATAGTGAAGGTTGAGGATACATTGAACAAAAATCATACAGTATAGAGATTCTAGTTTCTTCAAAATTGTATCATACATATTGTAAAAATAAGAGATATACAACTATTCTTTGAGCTTAGCTTGTGAGGTTAAGTTAAAATTTAACGAATTGAAGAATTTAAAGAAGAAGATGTAACCCTTTTAAAAACGTTGTTAAGTGTAGTGAATTAGATCCACGGGAAACTTTGTATATTAATAAAAATAAAAATATTATTGTAAATAATGAGGCATGCCCTATTCAAAATTCCATATTAATATAATTAGTATCATACAAGAAAATTTTATTGTAACTTTTTGGTTAAAAACTTGAAATAATAATAATACTGAAATATAATTTATCTATTATGTTTATATGTAATTATGTGTATGGATAAGAATTTTATTGTAATTAATGAGTTTTTATTTGATGTATCATGTTCGAAGTAATGTTAATAGCAGTTGTTTTGACAGGTGGGCATGGCAATGCCCACAGTATAAATATAGAATTGTAACCTTACCTTCACCTTAGTTGTAAGTTAGAGTTTGTAGTAGCAACACTCAATGAAGATGTCATTGAAACGCGTTTGAGTAAATACATTATTGATTTGTTAGCCTTTTATTTGTTTTAACATAAGAGATATAACTTATACATTTACAAGTAACCTATTACAAATTACAGAACAGTATGTACAGTAAATAAATGTTTATTTATTACTTGGTAAATACTGTTTGTCCTTGTGAATAAAAAAACAATCTGTTCCTGAACACAAAATTTTCTTTCAGCACAACAGAATAAAAAAATCATTTATGCCCCTTAAAGCTGCCTCCTAACTGGTTGTAATTTGATCCTCTGGTTGGGATCATTCTTTCTTTAACAGATTCTGGGTAATTCTTTACCAAGTCTTCCCTTGCTAACTCTTTGCTACAGTCAGGGCACTGGTCATTACTGCTCTATTTCAATGATGACAATAATTGTAGCTAACTTAAAAATTTTCTAAGCTTCAGTAAGGTTGAAATTTATTAATTTTTTTCATACATGTTTTACAATTCATCAGTTCTAAAACCTCTCTAAAATAATGATATAATTTTCATGTAATTTTATTCCTCACATTGTTATCATATAAGCTGTATCTACTAATCTGTAGTCTGAGTGTTCAATTTTTTTTATTTGATATGCCAAATATTTTTAAAACAACTAGTTGATGGTAGTTGTTTTAAATTTTTTTATTAAAACTGGATACAAAATTTTATCAGGGGAGTAATTTAAGATTTCAAATTAATATGCAAACCTTATTTAACTAAGTTACAACATTTGGAAGTTTTTAATCCAGGTTCAAAATCTATTTCAAACAATAAAGTCATAATCAGAGCTCTGTTATTGGCTTTATAAGTAACTTGTAAACTTTTAACTAATTCAAATCTCAGCTTTGCTGCTTTGACTAACATTGAAAACAGTAATTTTTCAGTCACTCATTTTTGTCCAAACTAGAACTGTCACCCTCTCTTTAATATTCTTTTCCCCTATAAACTTTACATTTTAAATTGAAAATGCATTAGGAACTAAAAGTATTTTTGACTGATAATTTTCACTTACAACTTTTTTAAAAAAATGTTTTAACTTGCCTATAGTAGCACTTACTTTTTTTGTTGAGGACGGCCGTTTCAGGAGATGTGTCCCTTTGTCAACTCGGACCGTAACTTCAAAAAAAAAAATAATAAAATAAAAAAAATAAAAAAAAAGTAAGTGCTACTATAGGCAAGTTAAAACATTTTTTTAAAAAAGTTGTAAGTGATTACTAGTAGCTCACGCGAAGATGGAATCAACAAATGGTGATAATTTTCAATAGTCTGTCAATGGAATATGCCACCTGTTCAATAAAACCCCTATTAACAGGCCAATAATTAAAATTGTATATAATCAACTTAAATACAGAACTGTTTAGTGAAAACTAATAGCTCACAAGAAGATGGAATCAACAAATAGGAAGTATTTACTTTTGGAGACAGTACAACAGAAAAAGTAAACTGTTCAATGGCTTAGCCCTACAGGTTACTCAAAGCAGCATTGTTATTTTTGTAGATGTTAACAGAGGTGTAGGAGTTCCTGTTAGCTTGGTTTCTCATTAATCTAGTAGTTACGTTTTGTGAAGGCAGAGTTTTTTTTATTTGAGTTTATTTTTCATTACATATTTTTGTTTAACATTTGTTGTTAAGTCACTCAGATTATGTAAAGAAACAATATTTTATTGATTTATCTTAAGCAAATGAAAAACAAGAATTTTTTTCCAAAGTGCCATTTATTATTTTGAAATATTCTGTAGTTTATAACAATATAAATATAATGTTTTATACTTAAAAGTATATATTTTTAAAAATTCGACACAACTTCTACGCTCAGAACTCAGTTGGCCTTGTTATGATCAGTAGTTGTAGGGATGCTGTGGATTTGCAAAGGATTTATCTTTAAATGTTTGAATGTTATATTACTTAGCTCATATATTTATACAAAAGACTAAACAAACTATACAAGAAAAGCAATTTCAAGGTATGTAATCTACTTTATTCATAGTATGTTTATACTATATTTTGAATAATAAATTAGAAGATTTTTTAAAATTATTACAGAAGTGAGTTGATAATACGTCTTGGTGACTGGGATTTGCAAAGTGATGTTGAACCATACGAACCAGTTGATGTAAGAGTTGCTTATATTTTACGCCATCCTGATTATAATAATAAAACTCTATGGTATGACATAGCAATATTAACATTAGACCAAGCTGTTCGAACTTACCCACACATTCAACCAGTATGCCTTCCTTCAGCAGAAGCTTCATTTACAGGAAGTAGGTGAGTGATCTGCATATACCAGGGTTTTTTCTTATTATTTTAAAAATTATAATTCAAAATATAATTTGAAAAAAAACTTGAAAATATGATAGTGTTTTCTTTCCTTCAATAAAAGTATTATTGGTATGTATTTCTAAAACCTTTAAGAAAAAATTTAAGAATAAAACACAAAATCTGCAAGAAATCAAAATTGTGAAGTTACCCACTTAGTAATTGAAGTAGCCTATTAAACAGGAATGTAATAAATAAATAAACAACTATGATCTGTAACCACCAATGGTTAGAAAAACTCGGAGTTCCCAATTTGTGGTAGTGTGTCAAAAAGCTGTCCTTTATTTCATACCTTTTACTCACCACACAACCATCTTAATCTATTGTTTTCTTGCCTCATACCTCAACTCAATATAAACCTCTGGGTTTTCCCCTTAGATCATTTAAGTTTAATATTTTCTCTCTGTTCCTTCATTTACTTTTTACCTCATATTTTATTTTACTTCTCAGAACTTAATTAATTCTCTTCTTCAATAAAAATTGATACATTGTTTTTTGCTACAGGTGTTGGGTATCTGGTTGGGGTAAAGATATGTATGGTCAAAATGGGAAATATCAAAATATTCAGAAACATGTTGATTTAACAATACATAGTGATACTAAGTGTGAGTCTCAGTTGAGGGACACGAGGCTTGGTCCCAACTTTCAACTGCACAAACAAAGCTTTATTTGTGCAGGAGGAGAAAATGGAAAGGATGCTTGTACTGTAAGTGCTATAATAATGTAAAATTTTAAGCTTAAAAAATATCCAATAATAGCAATGAATAGCTTTTATCACTAATCGATATACTGGTAGGTTTTCATTTACAACTACTATATTATATCTATATGGATGGGCAGTAGATATTAAATTTTATATTATATTGAAATAATGATTTAAAGTTTACTTTGAAAAAAATCTACCATAACATTTTTTTTCCAGATAAAACACTTTTCTCTCGCCTGAGAATCATACCCGGTATTCTACCAAAGACCTGTCTTTTAATAAAAAGTTCAAAGCCTAAATTCTAGACTAAATTCCAAGATATGAGTATGATACATGGTCAAAATGTAATAGATATTTGATATTGCAATTCTTTATTTAGCCTCTACTCACATTTTATCTTGAAAAGTTAATTTTACTTTGTTTTTTTAGGCAGCCTTTCACTAGGGACTTTACGATATTGTAGACTAGTACTGTATATACATGTGCTGCACCCGACCTCATCTTCTGATCATATATTTTTTTTGCTTGTCTACAAAGGAAAATCAAATTTAAATTTCTATGTACGGTTTTATTTGTACTTTTATAAAATATATAGCGTGGCTAGTTTATTTCATGAAAAACTTATAAAAGATGACTTGACTTCGAAAATGAAAAAAGGTTTCAGTTACTTTAATAACAACAATTATGATTAAATGTTTATTAATTTAAGTTAACTGCATTTAATAACATTAATCTACAAATCAAAACAAAAATAATTTTTATTTTCTTTCTCAAATAAAAAGTAAACCTCTAAGGTAAAATTAGCATAAACTAGGGTAATTGAGTTGTATATGTATCTTAAAAAAATCAATAGGCCATCTTTGTAACATTTAGCTAACAAAAGATAACCAGTTTTTTCTGTTTGGTATAAAATATGTTTTTGTGGGGATGACAGGTTTTCAGACTCACTGATTTAATTATAAATTTATACCAACAAATAATAATTTTCCATAATAAATTAAACTAATATTTTTTGCACAATTAAAATTATTTTAAATGAATATCTACAAAATTTTCAAAATTAACTGCTGCCAACAATCTCATGTGTCCAGAAATAACTACCTCAATGGGTAATTCGTTCAAAAATGTTTCCTTCATTGTCACTTCCTCCCATAAAAATTGCCAGCGCAAATGCCTTCTTCCTCCTTTGTAGAATCTACAAAAGTATTCTCCACATTTTGTAAAAGCTTTTTTCTAAGTTTTGGTAACTTAGATTGCTTAACTGTCTCCCAACTGGTAAAGCTCTAGATTCTTTAATATACTTTGGTGTTTTAGATCTTCAATCATCAACAGTTATAGTTCATGAAATACTGTTGGAGTGCTACAAATTTTTTAGCGATCTATTCTTTTCTGGACTGTCCTGGAGCTTGCTTTAGAGAGATTCACTCTCTAATTCCAGTGTCCATTTAGGCAAACATTTCTATAGCAGAAATAACACTTCAGCATTGTGCACTTGACACACAAAATTCTTTCTCACTGAAGAAGCTACTCAAAATCAGATTTGACATTATTGTTGTTAGGACCTGAACATTAACAGTTCCTTCATTGACTCACCCAACAGAAGAGTGGCTTTTAATTTTTCAAAATTCTTCTTTTCATCTTATTTTTTTTAAATCAATGAATTGTAAAATTTGAATAATAATTTTATATAGATTTAAAAAAATCTATCAAATTTTCAATTACTTTCTGCCAGCTTATTTGCTTTTCATTTAACATTTTTTTTTCTATTAATTTGAATTTATATTAAATTGGTGAAACTTTTTTTTTAATCAGCCATTTTAAACAAAAATAAAAAAAACAAAAATCAATTATTTAAAAGCACAAGTAAACTGCATTGTGACAGAAACTAAACTGATACAGGGTGTCTAGTAAAATAGCTTGAAGAAATTCCCTGAGTTTTCCCTGACTTTTCCAGGGTGTCTAGTAAAATAGCTTGAAGAAACTCCCTGAGTTTTTCCTGACTTTTCCTCTTTTAGATGTCTATAGAAAGCCCAGTTTACATTGGGCCCATCCATTGATATCTGAAGGATCTTGGATAAATCCAGACTTTGAAGAACGAATTGAGTAACTCTTTTGCTTTTGTGTCTGTAAGGAACACAGAACCAAAATATCGAGCTTTCACTTCATCCGTCTCTGCATCCCATTACCTAACACTCAAATCCATTTGGGCTCTTTGTGATATTTTGTTTAAACTTTCATCAAAGCCAATTACATAGTTAGAATTTGAATTTAATGATGTCAGTAACAGGTATTTAATATAATTTGATAAACCGAATACAACACTATAGGAAATTTTATCTTTCCCCAATGTCATGTTCTGTGCAATGGTGCTATCAGGGAACATCCTTAGAAAGAGGCACACTACCTTCTGCATTGCGTAAAGAAGTGTTGCATTACTAAATTCACGCACCATATAATCTCTGCTTCAGTCACTTCATCTTTTAGTTTATATTTATCCTAAGGAAGGAGGGGAGGTAATGACGACATCTGCATGACTCGCTTGCCCGATACGGCAATGAAAACTGGAACCTTCCATGTTGAAATAAACAGTGTACAAATAATCACCGTCAAATAAAACACATACTATCACGAGTCTAGACAAATAGTTGGCTACGAATGTTTACACAGCGTTCTGTGTGGTCAGAAACAGACTGAGTTATCTGTTATCCCCACCTGTCCATATGATAAGAGAACCACTGCGCACCCCAAGGCCACGGTCCAGGCTAAAACCTCCCAGCTGTACCAACTCGACACGTTTAATATTTATTGACATAAGTCCTGAAGTCATAGCATTGGGCTTATCAAATAAATAATGGGCATCTAAATAAAGAAGTGTTATTTCCTGACTGCCCTGCCCCTAAACCGCTGGCTTACAATACCAAATATTCGAGAGCAATGGCCACTAGTTTTGTTTCTAATCAAAATAAATATTTTCCCGATTTTTTAAAATTTTCCCTGACTTTTCCCTGAATTTTCCAGAATCTTAAAATTCCCTGGCTTTTCCAGGTTTTCCCGGTTTTCCCTGTCACTAGACACCCTGTGATACACTTGTTACGAGAAAATGAAGGTGTAAGAGGATAGAGTAAGGTTGTAATTTTTAACAAATTGTACATTATACAAAATTTGAAGGTTAACATCCAAATTACATTTTGGGTTATATTTAAATTACCCAAAATATTTGAATCATGTTTTTATACTTTCTTACACTTTAAAACAAATCAATTTAGAATAAATTCATGATAAACAAACCTTCTGTTTTTTAGTCATAAATATGTCTTAAACCTATAAAGTTTTCTTTTAAATTAGGATATTGTAAGCGATCTTTTTCCCTCAGCCTATTTCATTGAAATTATACATTAGACTTTGTGACTTATTTTATAAACAGGTATAATAATATTTTCTTTGTTTTTGTTGACTTATTTTAAAAACCTGAACAAATGACAAATGTTTTGAATTAGACAAGGAGAATGACTAAAACATTAGACACCATTACATACTGCTTTGCTCTGCATTTTAAGATGCATGTAATGACAGGTTTGTCCAATCCTCTCTATATCTGAAATTGCTGATGTACTATAGGAAGAGAATAGTTGTTCAAAAAGTAAAGTTATTTTGTAATATTTGTAGGGTGACGGTGGAAGTCCACTAGTCTGTGAACGGAATGGACAGTGGTATCTTGTGGGTCTAGTAGCATGGGGTATAGGATGTGCTCAGTATGATGTGCCTGGAGTATATGTCGATATCATCAGTCTTATATCTTGGGTAAACCAATGCACCAGATGAAAATACAATTTAATAAAAAGTTTGAAATATATTGCAGTGGTTTATTTATAATACATTTCTCCCTTTTTATTTTAATTTAAAGGTGTATTTTGATTTAAGGCTTTTGGTATCAAATTAGTTACTTGACCATATTTGAATAAGAAATACAGACATAGTAAGGACAAACTATTCCACCTGGTAAGGACCATAGACAATATAATCCAACTTTAGCAAATAAAGTACAAAATAAGAAAGATAATGTATTAACTATATGCCTAGAATTAGGCAACTATTTGATTTAGAGCCCTGAAAGTACTTTGAAAAAAAAATTGTAAAGTTTTGTCACTATTTTAGACTAAATCTTATTTCAATATTTAGGATGGAAATGTAAAGCTCAAAGATTGATTTTTTTTATTAGATAACAGACATTTTAGTTTTTGAGATAAATACTCTTCTTGTCTGATTAAAATATGAAGGAATGTATTGAGATATATCAAATATTTTCGTATGCTCTTTTTCTTTTATCAGTTCTTTCTTCTTAACTGACTAAAAAGGTGGAATGTATTTAAAATATAGTAAATGTTTAATATTTTAAGGCAAGTGTATAATTCTTTTTTTGTTTATATTACATAGTCAGAATAGAATATTATCCAGGTTATTGACATTCTCCTATATAATAATAATAAAAAAATCAACACACACACATACCAATTTTTTATATTAACTTATTAAAATGTAAACCGATACTAATATCTTAATGATAAATAATTAATTGAAATAATAATAATAATAATTATTATTATTGTAGTGAATGGTTTACACTACAATAATTGAAATATATTAAACATATTCTGATAGAAGTTATTATTTTTTTCTTATGAAATATTTGACCTAATTACAGATTAAATTTCATACATGAAATTTATTATTTATGGAAGTTTATATTACAATATAATCTCTGTATAAATGAGTTATTATAATAAGCAGGGATGAGACTTAAATTATAGGAATTTTGGAAGGTCTAGTCAACTAAAAAACTGTCATTTAGCTATGAACAAATTTGCCTGGTCCGCTGCATGTGAAGTTCTCTATGTGAATATCATTATGAAAAATATTTAATTTATCAAAAGTATAAATTAATTAAAACATTAAGGAAACCATATATATTACGTTCAATTTCATGAGGAAGCAAAGCAAGATAAGAAAAATATTGATACTAGTACTAGAATACCATCTATTTGGTTGGATCAAATCTAATTACTTAATCAGAAATTAACTTTTAATAGTCAAACCAATTAAAAATAACCTTATTCAAGAAAATAAGTTATATTCTTCAAGTTCCTCTTGAAGATAGTAAATCTGTAGTCAAGGGATAGCTGTGCAATTAATGGGAGGCTTATTTAAAAAAAAATAACAAGTATTCAAATTCTTAGAGACATTAATGTGGGCAATGGCAAAGTAAATCAAGAAGACAGGTAAATTTATAAGGGTCATAGCTCATAAGCATGTGCAGTTCTTAAAGTAAAAGTCTCTGTAAAGTACAAGGCCAAGTGCATGTGAAAGCATAAAGTATTTTTGAATGTCCAAAACAACAGAAAAAAGAAAGGTCATGATTGGCAGAAGTGAGAAAAGGGAAATAATTGGTGGACAAGACAGGGAGAAAAGCAAGCCATGAGAAACGATGATCCACCAATAAATCGAGAAGAAAGTAGTTAAGTTTTAGGAGCCGGTAGAGCTGAAGATGAAGGTGGTAAAGGAATCATGTAGGAGTGAGTCAAGATCTGGGAGACAAACATGCACTTGATAGTGGGATGGGGAGGGTGTGAGAGCTACTAGTTCCCAAAGGAGAGAAATTTGACCGTCCAAGGAGTACGCTGGGATTTTACACAATTGTACTAAAGTACAATTTTGGTAATTATTGAAAATTAAAATTTTTAAAATTAAATTTTTAAAAGCCATCAAATAGATGCAAGGAATGGGTATAATAACTAAATTTATTATACATTGCATCACACAGTAAACTCATGCCTAGAGATATATTCAATTACTCATATGTTGTTGGTTAAGATATTATTAGACTTAAGACTAAAAATTGAAAAAGATTCTTTTTATATTGTTTTACCACTGAAATTTATGAATTTTATAGTCCATTACGTTTGGTTGAATCTTATTAATCACTTAAACAATAGTTTATGACTATCCGAACTTTGAATTTAGTAAATTTGTTAAAACTTACTGAGACAGAACGTTTTCGATCGCTATGTGCCGATCTTCATCAGTGTCTTCTGATCATCAGATTTTAACAAATTTACTAAATTCAAAGTTCGGATAGTCATAAACTATTGTTTAAGTGAATAATAAAACTGAAATTTAGTTTTCTGACAGGGCATCAATATCTATTATGATAAATGTATATTATCTTATGAACTTAAATATTGTAGATCGATTGTTGTTGTTTAAAATAATTTAGATGTAGTAAATTTTAGTGTCATTCAAGTACAATTAAAAGTAGTCAATGAGTTTTTTTTGTTAAGCCCAGATATTATAACTCTTCACTAAATTTAATCCATTAAAAATTCAGATATGGGGCAGAACAAAAAAAAAACTGTTAATATTAATATACCAAGTGAATGGTTAACCCATTGCAGATTAGAATATTCACGATCCACTCACATTAATTAATTCCTTGGGTAAATTGAGTTGATTTTGTAACAAAAATATTCTCACTTATAAAGCACTAAATATTATATAAATTATACGAATGAAATTTTTTATACATTTTTTTGCAAATTAGTTTATTATTTGTTAACTAATTATCATTTACAAAAAAATTTTAAGGCAACTGAATTTTGTTGA
Organism: Prosapia bicincta; assembly: GCA_036971475.1. Lineage (NCBI taxonomy): Eukaryota > Metazoa > Arthropoda > Insecta > Hemiptera > Cercopidae > Prosapia > Prosapia bicincta. Next base: position 91,741,128 of record JBAIZL010000004.1, on the reverse strand, counting down.
ATTATAACTGTAATAATGTTTATTATGCTTATTATAAAAGTTGTTATGAAGTACTATTTACTTTTATAAAACAGATAATTACTAATTAATAATAATTTAAAAGTTTAAAAGATAAATATTAGTTGATTAACTGTAATCAATAATAGTAAAAAAAATAATTATTAATTAAAATATTAAAAAACATCAAATAATAATAAATATGTAAAATAAATAGATTAATTGAAAATGAAATATTAATTAAGGATTAAAGCTTAGGGGCTGATAGTAGGACCCTCGTTATACTCAGCAACTAACTCTTCACTTTACAATTGTAAAAACTAAAATAATTTCAAAAAAGTATTCAAACATAAGCTCTTTAATTTTTGTTTTTAACTCCCGAGTCAATAATATCATATAACTCGATTATACTTGACTAAACTTCATTTAGACTAAGTATCAGAAATTATAGCATACAGTTAATTATTTTGTCTTAGGGTTAACTCTGAAGTTGCCGAACTGAAAGGAATGTACTGTATCTTGTTACAATGCTATAAGAAGCATAAACATCCTAATTATAAATATATTATTGTTATGAGAATATATTATTATTGCTATACTCAGAATGGTTAAGAGTGTAAGAATAGTAAAAAAATTATTTTAGTGTAAAAACATATAAAAAAAATTCTATGAAAATTTTAAAAACAAATTAGTGACAGGTTTAGACATGTTAAAACCTCTTTGTAAAATATCAATTTTTAGGTGTAGATTAAAGAGTTCATGGTTGTGTGCATTTGTATGGTTATGCAATAAATTTCCTACCTATGTTTGTCTAACCTACTCCTTCCGCAGATAAATGAAAGAAAATTATCTGAAAGAGTAAACAAATTAAGGTCTAAAGGTGAGATTTAGAAGCTGCAAGAAGTTTAAATATCTGAACAATGCAGATATAAAACCTTTCCAGAAGACATTCAAAACAAAGTGATACAAAGAAAATTAACTTACATTGTGGGTGTTTTTTCAAAAGTACACTTACAAGTAGTTTCTTTTGATAAAAAGTTTGGTTTTAATAAGTAGATAATAAATAGAAAAGTAAAAACCTATATCAATATGAATTCCAGCAAAATTTTCCTCTCCTACTAATTACTATCTTCAGACACCAGAGTTATGTGTTATGTTACTAGCAAAAACTTTTTAAACCTGAAACAAGACTTAAACCTGGAACAACCTTTTTATTGGTAAAACTAGTGTTTACAAACAAAATGTTAAGATTTCATTAAGTTTTATATTTAAGAGAAAGGCGGATTGTTCTAAAATATTTCAAAACTGTTAATTTCAGTTTCATATGGTTCTTTTTTGATTGATTTTTTAAAATTAAGGAATTATATTATTTATATTTAACATACATATTTTTAACTGCACTCAACCCTATTACATAGTTTTTAAGTCATGTAAATAATTATTTTATTTAGAATTGATTTGTTTTTTCAAAAGGTTATTTTAAAAAGATTGTATTTTCTCTTCGAATAATTAGAGAATATCAGCTGAATTTTTGTTATTGTATCAAGTTTTCATCCTTTTTTAAATATATATTTGAAAATAAAAGTTAAAATATTTTTTATTTTTATAAATTATTACAGTTTGGAACAACAGAACAGCTTAATCAAATTAAACCAATAATGATGCATTATTGATTTTTCAAGACAAAACAAAAATAACCTTATTCTGTCATTGAAAAACATTGAAAATTCCGGTTCAGTAGATGAGTAGCAATCCGGTTATCATTTTGTAGCAATCTTCCAGAAGCATACTGATCTGTCTACTCCAACACAAACATATGGTAAACGGTACACCCAGGTTAAACCTCCTGCCAACTGCAAAAATCATTTATTACTTTTAATTAAACCAGGGTTTAAATCAAATTAAATACAAATAATTATTTTGTAAACAAATGAATTTTTTGCTTTTGAAGATGACCTTGCATATATTTTCAGACTCTAGATCTTACATATAAATAAATAAAACAGATCAGATATATAGCATAAGCACGTTAAAATTTCCTTTGTGAAATTGATTTCTGCAATTTGAAAACAATTTCAACAGTAGTACCAATAACTCAAATGAAAAACAGGTAAAATTTCTCTTAATAAACTGATTTCTTTACAATATCAAGCATGGTATCAAAAACTGAAATGAAAACAAGGTAAATTTAGAAATCTATATAAATTTAAATACTTGGAGAAAAATGAAATCTGGTAAAAGTTTAACATAAAAATAACAAAAAAAGAAACTAATCTAACAAGCTAATCAACTTTCTGAACACATGGTTATTAAATTATTCATGACCCTAGCTGTCTGGTGCTCACAAATTAATTCCTTGCGCAAGTAGTCATGACAATTGAATTGTGTTGTGGTAACTTATTATTTTCTAATTGATTAATTGTAATCATTATTAATAGAAAAGAATTATGAATTGAAATAATAATAAATATGTAAACAAAATAATAAAATGCTACTTTCAAAGCCTAGTTGGTTCATCTAACACTCACGCAAACAATTATCCATTTCATATAAAAAATAACTTTATAACTAATATATTTTTTTTAAATTCACACTTATTAACAACATATGTTTTAATTAATATTAGCAACATTGAAATACTACGAAACACAGATCTAGTGTTGTTACGCTCACCCACTTACTACAGTCTTTAACCCACAACTAAAGAATAAAGTGATACAAATTTAGAGTAATAGGTTCAACTAAATAGCCACCAGACATGTTAGTTATTAATGTTAGGAAGGTAATAAAACCCTACTTTATGTGTGTCCTTTCATTCCGAAAATGCATTAGGATGGACTTAAATATCTTTCACTATGGTGACTATTTTGAGAGGCATAAACAATTGCTTAGACACCAGAAATACATTTCATATGCATATGTGAAGGACGATAACACATTAAGAAGTGTCAAGCAGTCTAAATATTCAATAAAGAAGTAGTTTCTTGAAGTAATGATGAAAACTGATGTCAAGAAACTCTTGTCTTTCTCCTGCTAAAAACATTTTGTAGGGACCAGATAGTTTTGACTGTAGAAGTCAATGGGTTAATTTCTCTTCTCAAATGTCGTACGATATATTCAACGACAAATTAATGTATGTTATTCTCTTCACAACAATGGTTACTGTAAGAAGGAAAGGTAATTGTTAGCCTTCTCATACAAGGCATTTTTCAAGACTGTAGAGGGAGTGCCATCCTTCCGTACTGCTTCAACATAGAGTCTACTTTCAAGGGATGTTACAGTTGTTGTCTATTATTATAATATTATGAAATTTGTGAGATTGACCAAATAGAAAACCAGAAAAATCAAAATGGCAATTTATTATAATTTGTCTCACTTCTAAGACATTTCAGTTTAGACAGGAACAATTAATTGATCTAATTGATATTTTAAAACTACCACAACTGAAGTGCTTTGACCACAAAATTGGAATTGAATTAACAGAAACACAGGAATTTATTTTGGAAATGTTGTTGATAAAAGAGGCCAGCTTAGAGATGGTTGAATGAGACATGTAAAAAAATAGCTAAAGAAGATACAAAATGAAGAAAATAGTAAAATCATTCTTGTTAATTTTTACACCTAGCTTTATAAAGTAATGAATTGAAATAGTAGGTAAATTTTAAATGAAGAATTAGTTTTCAACTTCTAGGCACTAAGAGCAACTTAGGAAGTTTTAAAATAATTTACCTTAAGTGTTGAATTAATAGCAGGTTGCTTCATATTAACATGGACAACTTTTAGTGTGTTATCAGGTTGTCCGATTGTAGCAATATGGTGATCACTTTGGTGAGAATAGCGGAGAAAACGACCACCATCTGGATGCAAAGCTCTGTTTTCTATAGGTCGGCTAATAAAAAAACAGACAAAATACAAAACTGAACCATTTTTCACTCTAATGGTGAACACATTAACACACCTACATGAACATATTAACACAGTAAAACTGATAAAGTAAAATGAGGCAAATTAACAAATAAAAGAAATGAATAAATAGAAAAAAATTAATATTTTTCACTCACAACTTTTAATTATCAAGAAAATTGATAATTAACAAGAATTTACATGCTACCATACCAGACAACCATATTTATGTAGATTATGGTAGATGTGGCCAGAATTCTACCATAATCTGTGTGAGAACTAGGGTTTTAAATCAATCATCATAAAAACTAATCACATTCTTACAATAAAAATATTGAAAAGAACCCCAATACCACAAAAATAATCAAAAATAACAAATAAAACAAGTACTTAAGATTAAACCCTTATGTACATTTCGATGACCATGCCATCATCATCAGAGGGTCTTGTTACAAAACACAATCTAGCACACAAGAAGTTACAAACTAGAATGATCATTCTAGTTTGTAACTTCTTGTGTGCTAGATTGTGTTTTGTAACAAGACCCTCTGATGATGATGACATGGTCATCGAAATGTACATAAGGGTTTAATCTTAAGTACTTGTTTTATTTGTTATTTTTGATTATTTTTGTGGTATTGGGGTTCTTTTCAATATTTTTATTGTAATATATTGTACCACTGTGCTCTTGATATTGTGTATAATCACATTCTTCTTGATTGTGAAAAATAAATCGTGTATAAGGACTAGTCTCCTTTTAGAGATTGTGTTTGCAGAATCAATAATTAAAAAAGAGAAACTATAAGACCAATAAGACTATCTATTTCACTTTTACTCCTTAAATAGCAATTAAAAAAAACCAGATTATATAAAAAAATATTTTACTTTTACAAATAGTATTTTTCCATGAACTACCTAACAAAATTATTTTTCATTAAAATAAGTTAATATTTTATTAATTTACTGTGTGTCTGTTAATAATATTACATAATGCATTATTACTAATACTACATACTGCATATTATAAAACCTTATTTTTACTAATAAGTAAGAATTAATGTATTTTATAGAACATTTCAAAATAAACATGATCTTAATATATATGTATATATATATTATATATGTATTATATATATATATATGTATATGTATATATATGTATATATGTATATTATATATATATATGTATATATATATATTATATATATGTATATATATATATATATATATATATATATATATATATATTAATAATAATTTATAATATGTAGAATAAAGATAAATGCCATTTTCATTGTTATTGCCTGACAGCTTTAAAATAAAAAAAAAACTTATCAAATATTAACATACTTGAATAACACAACAAAACAAGAGGCAAATAGCCTTTTCTTTATAAAGGGTCTTCTTCCCCCCCCCCCATGACTAGGTTTGTTCCTGTTCGCCTCCTATTCTGTTTCAGTCTAATTTTCGATCAAGCCTTTATTATATTCAATAGTATTTTACCCAATACATTGCTTCTGCAATCGGCTTTAAATTATGCACTCTCCAGATATTTTCCTTCTCCTACAAAGGCATTTCAGAGCTGCTGATACATCACAGTCTTCGTGTTTCTGTTTTAAGTTTTCATTTTCAAACTTTTTGTAGCCATCTTACTTGCTAATTACATATTGCCGTACCCCACAATTGACACTAGTTGTTATATTATTACAGAGGAACAATACATTATAAAGCAATTTGAGGCTAAATAACCATTTATTAAGTCACACACTTTCATGATTGCTACAATTTATACACTTAACATTTATAAAATTGTCCAAGCACTGTTTCCATTAGGTGTAATAATGACTGAGTTTGCTAATAATTTATTTACACAGCACTTACCACTTACTGTTACTGTCTGCCACTAAAGCTTTTACTCTCTTCACTAAATTATAAACAGTGATCTCCTTTAATGCTTACAAAACCATTATATATTGATTTGGAGTTTATATTGATTTGGAGTTTTTAGCAACTTCTTTTACATTATTGTTGCTTCACTTATTAAAAGGTTCTAAATTTGTTTAATTCAGATTTGATTAAAAATGTTATAACTAAAATAATTACAAAACAAAATATATACTTTGATATTTTAATTTAGAATTTAATTTTGGAATTTTTTCAGTTTGAACCCTTTGTACATATGTAATGGCACTTTAGTCATTATTATTACTAATTTTTTCAGCATTTAATTTAAATCAACATGAGCAGTCATTGTACTATCAATGTCACTTTTCCTACTCATTTTCACTCTCCAATAATAACCACTCCAATTCAGACGATCTTAAGTTTTCCATAATGAAACAGAACCAAATTATAATATAATAAAGACTAGACTAAAAACTTGACCTAAAATTGGCAACTGATATGTTGCTTTATAAAATACTATGATATGTTGCTGATAAGAATGCTTTAGCCTCTATTCATGCTATCAGTTTTGAGGGGTAATGACATTCCCTTAGGCACCATAGATGTATTGTATGTGCCTTATCTAAAGCATGGAGATGATAACAGAATAACAAACATCAAGCATGCTCAATATTCAACAAAATACTCAATGATGTCACTCAAGACAAGGCAAGAGCATCAATGTATCCTTGATAAAAAATAATCGCTGTCATCAAATATATGTCAGTAATCCAAAATGGGTTAGGTCTATCATATCCACTAAGAAAAATTCACTATAACTAAAAATAATGAAACTAAAAAAAATCATTGAAATTTGATGAAATCAATACAGACATCATACAACAACCAGAATATAAGATATTTCTTTTTCTTATATCTGTGTTTGAGGCATTTGCACAATACCAAAATGCTGGAAAAACATGATTCCTTATTATTACATGAATAAAAACATGTGTTTGAAAATCTAAACATGTGTTAAACTCATAATCTAAATACTAAGACAAATAGTTCTTCCTAAATTCATCACTGTTCTAGTCCCATATGTCTTTAATTAGAACAGGGTTTTTATAATGAAATATTTTAGAAGATCTACAGACTACATAAAATGAGTTTTTTCCAGTTAATATCCTCTTAGAATTTTGCCCATGTCTACTGATCAGACATGCAGAGTCCATAATAGGAAACCAGAAAAAGGTTTGAGATTGTGCAAAAGGCAAAAAATTACACCAAGATTGTAAAGACGTATTTTTGTTGGTAGCGCAGTTATTTCAGGCATGTAAAAGCGACAAACATTAAACCCCCATTCATAAAATCAAAATATTTTATTATTACAAAAATATATTTAAAAAAACAAAGTGTCAACTAGTTTTACCTAGGTCTTGTTGTATCCCATATAACAAGGTTTCCTCCACTTATAGCAGCCACTTTGAAACAGTTTGATGGGGACCAATCAACATCCATAAGGGGAACAAAGTTGGTGTCAAAGGAAAGAATAGCTTGTTGACGTTCAACATTATATACTCTGACTGTACCACTCTTTTCTCCGACTAATATTTTTCCTGGATCTTCATTATGCCAACGAACACTCATTCCTGAAAATAAAATAAAATGTTCAACAAAAGATCACTCCCACAGTACTGTTTTGTTTTTCTTAATCAACAAATTAATTTCAGTAAAGTAATGGAGTCTAAGACTCATTGAACTTGTGCATTTTTAAATTAAAACAAATTTAAGGTTAGAGAATAGAGTAGACTATTCAAATTAAAATTTAATTAGAATTTCACTGCACTTGCTATGGAGACTGGAAGCAAACATCTTTGTATACTATAGAACTACATAAATACTACTATAAATAACATTCTTATTATGAAGCAAACATATTTTCTAATTCTAGAACAAGAATACATTTTACAGTATCTATCAGATTAGTATAGTCATGGCTAAAACTCAGAGGGATACAACACAAGTTAGAAAAAAGATCACACTTCAGTGGGTATTTTTAAGGGATTATCAGGAAGCTTGCAAAAAGAGGAACATCTAGATATTTTAGAAATTGAGCTGAACTGTCCAACAATTTTTCCAAAATTATAAAACAATTAATTCAAATACTCAATGAGTATAAAACCATTTTGAACAACAAAACAAAGGATAATTAATAATGGATAAATATTCCTAGAGCAGCAACTTTGCTCTTACAATATCTAAGAGGACAACTGTATTGACAATTAGATGCCAATTTCTGTATGTATGGCCAATTACAAAACTGCTTCTCCGTAATAAAAAAAGATTTTTTTTCTACAAAAACTGCATTTCTAACAATTGCACTGCAATAGGCCTGTATTAAACTTTTGTTTTTTGAACCCTCAAATTATTTGTTCAAATAAATTTAGAATCCATTGCTTAAATACTATGAACTTTCTTTCTAGCCAATGGCCACCCTTTGGCAGTTGAGCCACTTAGTGATGAGCTGACTAATAGAGAGTGCTTCTTTGAAGATGGGAATGCTTGAATGTGCTTATAACAAGACATTATAAAAAGCCTGCTAAATTGTTGATGTTACTGTACCATATGAATGAAGGTATTTGAATTTTGTTACAATATTGTGCCGAACAGTAGTTGCTGTTAGTGTTCAGTATGTGACTAGGCTTTTGCATGTTTTGATAAACACTCTCTTTTAGCTTATTTGTTTTGATTGGATATTAGCAGTGTGTTACAGTTATTATTTGGTTAAGGATTGTATTGAACTATGGCACCAATAAGGTATGAAAAATTGCATAGATATAGAAACTATTCCAATTTGTCTTGTATTTTTTTGTTGAATAAAACCCCGGAAGTCCTTAAACTCATTGCCTATTTTACAAATATTAAACACTGATGTGAAACATACTTAAACTACAATGAATTGCCTATTCTGTGATATTTGATAGAAATTTTTTTAAATGGCAATTTAAGTTGCAACACTTTGTTGAGAAACACATTATCCATGTAACTCAACCTCTTATTACACTGCAATTATTTTATTAAAAAAATGTTTTTTTTTCTACCATTAAATATATTTACTATTGCAGTACCTTACAGATATTCCAGGCTGAATTTTATGTACATGATCTCTTTTTCTCTGCTATCCTTTACTGATGCTAGTTTTCTATAGCAACCTGAACGTTAATATTTGTTCACCCTTGCTTAACATAAAAACATGTTCGGATGTTAAAGATTTTAATACTGTCTCTTCATTTATATAAGCAATTTTGCATTCACTTACTAAGCAGATGATTTACATCAGGCATCCTCACTACGCGGCCCGCATGCGGCCCTCGGCACGATTTTTTGCGGCCCTTAGACAGTTAGGATTAAAGTCAAATTATTTTTTGTTGCTGCATTATGAAAGACGTTGTTAAGATCGTGAATTTCATAAGATCAAATGAACTGAACCACAGAACTTTTCAAGAGTTTTTGAAAGAACTTATTTCGCAATACGGGGATGTGCTCTACCACACAGAAGTTAGATGGCTGAGTAAGGGTAAAGTTTTGGAACGTTTCTTCAGCATTCGACATGAGATTACTTTGTTTTTGGCTACAAAGAGTACCCTGAAGTTTATAATTTTAGTTGGTGGCTTAAAGTAGCGTTTCTTACTGACACAATGGGCATTATGAATGAAACGCTGACTAAATTGCAAGGAGACTATAATAACATTGTAACTAAGATGAACAGTGATTATTCCAGCATCCCTTCAGTTAAAACACGGTTTGATGAAAATCCTGATGAAAGTCAAAATGTTTGTGATTTACTAAAACTGTTGAAAGACCTGAAGGAAGAAATGTCTCAGAGGTTTAGTGATTTCAGGAAGTATCAGGAACCATTTTGCTTGGTAGAAAATCCATGGGCAATGAAACCAGCTAATGTAGCTCATCTTTCTGTTTTTGGATATGAAAAATGAATTAATCAATCTTCAGAACGATACGGAACTCAAAAGTATTTTTGAAGAAAAGATGAAGAATAAAGCTCACTATAAGTTTTGGAGGGTTGTTAAAAAGGACAAATTTCCTAACTTACTTGAATGTACTCAGAAAATATTGTGTGTTTTTTCAGTAAGCTGAAGTTTTTAAAAAACAAGTACAGATCTAGGCTAACAAGTGAGAATGTTGAGAACATTTTAAGAATTTCAGTTTCTTCCCAACCTGCCAACATAGATGCCATATTAGAGGACTGTGAAAGATTTCGCCCATCAACTTCAAAGAATTAATTAAGTAAAAAAAAAGACATTTTCAACCTTTTTTATGCGCAAAACAGTTTATTTATGTTGGTAATGTAATAAACGTATGTTATAATCATATTGTTTGTCAGTTATTTAGTGCCTCTTGTACTTGCGGCCCTCAGGAAAATTTTATGCAAAATGTTTGGCTCTCAAAAGTATTCCTAGTGAGGACCCCTGATTTACATAAATATATTCTTAACAATCTTCTGATTCAGATGGTGTGACTAAAGAAACTAGTCTTTCTTGGAAAAGGCCAAGGAAATAGCCTCTCATATCAATAATACAGATTTTTGTGGATCGACTGGGTGGCTGGATCGATTCTGTAACAGACATGGCATTGTTTACCAGTAAATTTCAGGTGAGACTGAAGCTGTTAACGAGGACAATATTTATTCATGGAAAAATAATGTGTTGCCTTCATTATTGAAAGACTACGCACCTGAGGATGTCTACAATGCAGACGGATTAGGACTTTTTTTTAAACTCATGCCTGACAAGTCTTTTTTTTTTAAATAAAACATGCCATGGTGGAAAAATGAGTAAAGAACATTTGACAGTTTTGGCTTGCACAAATGCTACTGGCACTAATAAGATAAAGTTGGTTTTGATTGGGAAACGTCGTTCTCCTCGTGTTTTAAAAATGTACGATCTCCCCCATGCGATTACCTCAAGCTCGTTCTTGGATGACAGGAGATCTGTTTAAAAACTGGATTTATCAGTTGGATGCCAGTTTTGTTAAGCAGAAAAAAAAGTTATTCTATTTGTTGATAACTGCCCTACACATCCAAGACATCCCTGTCTCGAACATAAAAATCGTTTTTCTGCTACCTAATGCTACATCCAAGTTGCAGCCCTTAGATCAGGGTATTATCAAAGTGGTCAAACAAAAGTATAGAAAAAAATTAGTCCAGAGATATGGAGGGAGAAAATCCAACCAAAATTAATCTTTTAGACTCAATTCATTTTATTACTGCTGCTTGGGATGAAATTGACCCACTCATTATAAGAAACTGTTTTCGGAAGGCAGTATTCAGATTTTCTGACGAGTCAAACACCACCGACATCACACAAACAGAAACTGAGGAAATTCTCCAAAATTTCCCCGATTACGCGACAGTGGATGACGGTGACTAGCAACACTCACACTGTTAATGATATTATCACCGATGCCACCTCTGACCCTGTGGGGAATGAAAGAGAAAAGAGTGACTCTGAAGAAGAGGATGATCATTCACCAACACCTACAGTTTCTGCTGGCTTGCAAATCGTGAACGAGTTCAGAAAAGTGATTTTTACCCTGGAAAATGCAGAGGACATGCTAACTTATGTTAACAGTATTGACAACTTCTTCTCCATGCACACAACCAAGAACCTGAAACAAAGTACCCTTGACAGGTTTCTCTCTGGTCAGTGATCCATATTATTTATGTGAGCATTCATCACATTCCTGTACGAGTACAGTATGTACATATGTATGTATGTATTATGAATTAAAATAAATTTTATGTTTGGATTTTGCATTATGATTTTGTCTTTTACTTTTCCCCGATAAGACGCTTTCCTGTTTAAGAAACTTTTTTGCGTCAGTCCCTTGAAGAGCGTCTTAACGAAGTTTTACTGTATAACAAAAATATTCTATGATCAGTAGTAATATATGATTTTTAGTAAACTGTTTCTCAGGAGGTTTTAACAATAGTGCTGAATATAACAGTTAGAAGTAACTTTTTCTTAGAAATTGTGTTACTTTAATGCCTGCACATAATGGCAAATCAAGAAATGTCCATCTGACTACAAATAGATATTAAATGAGTTGAAAGCCATAATGATGTAGACAAAAATCCAATCCTATTTTAAACCCCTCAACAAGATATTAATGAGAGTTAAACACCACTGATTCAAAAGAAAAGTGGTGAGTGTTAAAATTAACTACTGGTAAAAATTGTGTCTAAATTTAGTTTATTATGCCCAAAAAATGTTTATGTTACAGACTGATGGAAAGTAGATACAACAAATTATTACACATTATCAAGAGCGCAGTGGTACAATATATTACAATGAAAATATTGGAAGGAACTCCAATACCTAAAAAATAATAAAAAATAACAAATAAAACAAGTTACTTAAGATTAAACCCTTATGTGTATTTTGATGACCATTTCATCATCATCAAAAGGTCTTATTACAAAATTACAATCTTGCAAACACGAAGTTACAAAATAAACACTTATTATATCGCACAACTAAATTTTGGAAACCTTCTTCATAAAAACTTGCCGCCTGCTGTGATAACCAAGAATTCACGGCCGTTTTCAATTCGTCATCATCGTCATAACGGCTGCCGCCCAAGTGATGTTTTGGATGACGGAAGAGATGAAAGTCGCTCGGGGCAAGGTCAGGGCTGTAGGGTGGGTGGTCCAAAACCTCCCAGCCAAAAGAGTCCAATGCAGCTCGGGTCTGAGCGGCAGTGTGAGGCCTTGCATTATCGTGCAGAAACAAAATTCCTTTTGTGAGCATGCCACGTCTCTTGTTTTGAATCGCTCTGCGCAGCTCCCTCAGAGTTTGGCAGTAGGCTTCTGCATTTATTGTCGTTCCTCGTTCCATAAAGTCGACCAGCAAAACACCATGCCTATCCCAAAACACGGACGCCATGATCTTGCGCTGTGACAAAGTCTGTTTGGCTTTGACTTTTACGGGAGATTGCGTCTCCATTCCATGCTTTGTTGTTTCGATTCAGGAGTGAAATGCGAAACCAACGTTTTGTCTCCAGTTACGATCCGACTCAGCATGTCGTCACCATTTTTTCATAATGTGTCAGAAAATTCAAGGAACTCTCAAGCCTTTTGTGTTTGTCCTCCTCCGTCAGGAGTTTAGGGATTCAACGGGAGCACAGTTTCTTAAAGTTTAATTTTTATGAACAATTTTGTAAATCACAGACCTCGAAACTTCCGGAAATTTGTGTGAGAGTGTAGTGATCGTGAAGCGTCTGTTGTCACGAATTTTCACTGAAGCCAGCAAATCGTCTGACATTAGAGATGGACGACCAGATCGCGTTTCGTCATGGACATTGTCGCGGCCATCTTTGAAGTCTCGAACCCACTTACGCAATTTTCCTTCACACATGGCATTAGCACCGTAAACTTCAGAAATCTGTCGGTGAATTTCTGCAGCAGACATGTTTCTTGCCGACAAAAACCGTATAACCGAATGAACTTCGCAAGGGGCGGGCGATTCGATATCTTGAACATTTTGCAAGCACAGAACACAATGAACAGGTTAGCTACACAACTATAACTGAGCTTAGTTGTTGCCAAGGCATGCCGGGACATGACGCAAGCGCTCGTTGCGGCGTGCACGCGAACTATGACGGAATATAAACAAACGGTCCTTAGTTTAGAAATACGCTTAGTACTTTCAATCATTTATAATTGAAAAATAATCTCTAAGATTATAGTTTTTTTCTTAGCTCAAACTGATGTGAGTAGGAAAGTGGTAGGAAACAAGCTATTAAATTTACCTGTTTTTGTCAGGGGTGCAGAAAATGTTTTTATCCCCAATATTTCCCCCAATCCTGTATATGGATATTTCAAATTTCCCCAAAAATTGTTGAACATACAAATAGAGGCTTAACAGCTTACATAAATTCTATATTGTTACCAATATAGTGATAGTTTTCCAATAGGCATATTCTGCTATATACATTACCAATTTGAAAGGAAAGTAATACAGTATTTTTAAGAATCAATAGACAACATATATCACACCTAGACATTTGTTAAGGAGTATAAGCTGATGGACTGTATTACCCTAATCTTAATTTTACTTAATAGTCTGCTTTTTAGAAGAATATCTAGTGAAGTGATAATTAACTCCATGAAAATGTCTTTTTAAAGAGTCTTTTAATAACACTTTAGCTTTGTCCACTGGAGGTTCATTTAATTATATAAAGATTTCAAGAAAAAGATTGTCAGATTCAATTGTTCTGTTATACATATGAATTTCGATAACAGAGCCAATAGATTCACACACACTCACTACACATCTTCAAGCAATTTTCGAACAGGTAAATTAGTTCTGTAATGTCAGTATATATATTGGGATTGGTAAAAGCGACTTTTATAATGAAATTATCTTCATCAATAAGTGATGGTAACTTTTCACTTTCAGAAGTCATGTTTATCTTGATAATGTCTGTTTTTTGGATATTTTTCCTGAAACTTTTCCATTGAGTGAGAAGATTTGCACCTAGACTAGGGCTGAATTTTTTTCTATTTTTGATTTCCCCCTGACTTAAAGCTTTTAGGGAGACAGCAACAATTTCTTCCAAAGCAGGCGTGGGATCTTGACTTTCCCAGTCAATATACTTTATTAAAGTATATAAAGATAATACCGCAATCCATCGCCAAATGTTACTGGTAGGCAAGAATCTGTCTATCCCCCTAGCAACACAAGCTTGTGCATAGTGCTGGATTTTTACAGTGCCGAGCCCATTGGTTTTTGCCGCCTCGAGTGTAATTTTGCTTTGTGTGAAGCCAAGCTGGTCAGCGCTGCCGAATCGAGAACATGATACGCTACTGTAGTTGCAGGAAATTAATAACAGAGAACTGGATACAAATTCGGTCTGTTTGTTAAATGTTTTTGGTACTTTTTGAGTATTTTTTTACTCAAAAAGTTTATAAATTCTTCTCATTAAGGAAATAAATTATAAACATAATCTAGTGAACTATATTTCCCCAGAAACCCAAAAATTTCCTTCGATCCTAGATCGCTGGATCGGACATATTCTGCATGCCTGGTTTTTGCTAGAGCAAACGCACATTAGCATCTCAGATCAGCATGCATTAATCTGTGATAATTAGCTCTTTTAATTTGCAATAATTCTGATCAGTACAAAACCCTTCATACCTATAAAAATACACTTTTGGTAATAACTTGGCAAAAACTGAAAATATCAGTAAGTAGTTTTTTTTGCCAAGTTAATACGAAAAGTGTAATTATAGAAAAACCTCAAGATGTACAACACAAAAACTGCAAGCTATAAAAATAGTTTTGTCAATTGCATGTAATTAAATTTTAATAATAAAATCCTATTCTGCTGATTATTGTAAACTAATAATACAATAAAAATAAATAATAGTGTAATTTAATACCAGGTGATCTTAATGGAAAATTGGCAATGCATTCATAAGAATCTTTCACATCCCAAAGCCGACATGTTAAGTCATCACTTACAGAAGCTAAACTATCTCCAGTAGGCTCGTAAGCAATAGAGTTTACATAATTTCTATGTCCTTTCAACTTCTGCAACAAAAATAGGAATTACAAATTTTCACAATAGGCAAACAATACAATTTAACATGATTGTTATGAAATATGTACACAGGATTTTTAAAACAAAATATCTTTAATAACCTCTTTTTATAACAAGTGATATCACTAATAACTCATCATCATTTTAAAATAATGTAAAGTGGCTCATAAATAGTATCTAGAAGATTTTATAATAGTCAAACCTGACCTTATGAATCAAGTCTTTAACTACTTCAAACGTTTTAATTTAGTTAAAATGTCATCGAGCAAATACAGTTATGCACCCCTGCACTATTGGTTAGAATATAGTATATATCTGAGTTAACAGTGGGACACAACGCTCAGAATGGCTGCCCTTATTCTAAATGAAAGTAAATGATGCTTTAGGGAAGTTTGCATATATTTTAAAGTATACAAGTGTAACACTAATAATTTTAATTATAATTTACTGAACTCTGTAATTTAAGCAGGTGATTATACTAGAAGACAGAAAAGGTTAGACCGAATGGAAATACCAATTGTGATTTCAGAAATTTCCAGCGTTGGCAAGGACATAGAGCACCAGGTAAGTTTGTTATTTCACAGGTTTCACCATTAATGTAATTCAAAATATTGATTAAACCATGTCAATTTCAGTCAGAAAGCAAAGTGTGAATGCTCTAAAGCAGTAAGAGCTTAAATATTGGCAAATCTCCACTTGAACCATTTCCATTTTTCTGCTAATGATTTCTAGGAGCATGAACAAACCAGGGACGGTCTGAGGAGTTCGAACCCCCTTTCCCGAAACTTTATATTAAAAAATTATTTTCCTACCATGGTTACAACTATACATAAACAAAAAAATTTAATTTCAGCTTACTACACTTAGTTAGACAAAGAACAATTACAATATTAACTAGATTAAAACCTTTCGACTTCATTACATTCGAGACCGAGGAAGTGACGAATTCGAGAAAAAATAAATAACAAAAGTTGTGAAATTAATATGCAATTGTGGGTAAACACAGCAGATAAATACGTAAATAGGTTTGTAATGTAATTAATGTTGTACTTACATTACTTTTGTTGACTAAAAAACTCATCAACACTATTACAAGACACTATAAAAACACTAGTAGTCTGCAGTATAGTTTGTAGTCACAAATAGAGTACGTTACTCTATTTTCATAAAAGATGTAAAAAAACGCATTGTGAGAACAATAACAAAAGTAAGAAACAATATGCTACTTTAAATCTATTTACATTTTAGTTTTAAAAAAAGTTTTTCATTTATTTTGTACTAAAGAATTCTATTCTAATGGCACCTATACTACGTGACAGTGCAGATAATGTTTGTTAGAGACTGGCGAATTAGAGAGGTTCTACCGTACTTAGAAAACAGACAATGTTAAACTACCACAAACTATGGTACATTTAAAATTAGAATGATTTTGTCATTTAAAATCAAATGGTGAAATGGAAGCACAACACACAGCCTGCTCTCACCTTAAAGGCAAATAGACAGATGGGTGGTGTGATTCATTTTCCTTACACCCCTATCTTACATTTTTGATAATTCTTGATCTGTGAGACAAGGAGTTGACAAAATTTTAACATTTTAAAGGGTGTGGTTTTACTATGATGACTTGTCTTTTCAGTTTCTTGCAACAAAACTTGCAAAAACATTCAGGATATCAACGTAATTGATTGGAAAGATGACAGTGTTTGAAAGATTGTAAGGCAAAGCTAACTGTAAATATTGTATTCTATTCCCATCTGAATAATTAGAGGAAGCAGATTTATATATTAACAATGTACCACTGGTTGCCAAACCATTTAAAATGGAAAGATGCAGTGGGTAAGTTCAAAGACCACTCTAATAGACCCTACCATAGGGCTTCAGTAGTACCTACAGAAACTTCATGAAAGTAACTGAGGGAAGACCTCTGGATAGAGCAGCCATTACTGACAATAAAAGGAGAAAAGGAAAAAAAGAAATCACAGCTGCAGTATTTCCAATCATATACATCATTATTTTCTTTGGAGAAAATAATGTGCCTCTAAGAGAAGAGGCCTCAATTGACAGTGGATCGTTAGAGATTGAGAAGCCTCTGAACAAAGATATAAAATTTTGAGCCTTAATTGAGATATATGGCTGAGTATGATAATAATTTATTCAATCACATACTTAATTATCATAAAATGCTTCTTATCAAGTCCAGATATACAAAATAGAATCAATGAAATCTGTAACTAGTTGATCCAAACAAATATATTATCAGAGTTATATTGGGGAGACTGTTTATCCCTCATCGGAGATGAAACTCCTGAGGTTTCTGGAGAAAAATAGTTGTATATGTTTTCTTTACATGACAAACAATGATTAAGCATTAATAATTTGAGCAAGTGTGGTGTAATGTTTTTAATAATAAATAAATAAAATCTCTTAACCACAAAAACCTTTTATTTAAATCTTAATATACATTTTGATTGCAAATCAATCATCTTCAGTAGAAATTTCTACAAGACTAACCCTTGTACATTAGAATATAAATAAAACGTTTTTCTGGCTGAGGTTTTATTTATTTAAAACCTATTTTTTATTTATATAAAAAAAATTAACCACTAAGGAAAGATTTTATAAAATTTTCCTTACTTCGGAAATAAACAGATTGATCAAAGTTATGGTGGAGCATGTACAATTAGTGGAATAAAAAACAGAGTACAAAGAAGAATTCAAGAAAGCAAAAAGTCAAGACTAACCCTTGTACATTAGAATATAAATAAAACGTTTTTCTGGCTGAGGTTTTATTTATTTAAAACCTATTTTTTATTTATATAAAAAAAATTAACCACTAAGGAAAGATTTTATAAAATTTTCCTTACTTCGGAAATAAACAGATTGATCAAAGTTATGGTGGAGCATGTACAATTAGTGGAATAAAAAACAGAGTACAAAGAAGAATTCAAGAAAGCAAAAAGTCTATATTGCTCAAGTCATTGTTTAAATTTGGTTCCTTATTATATACTAAATGTTCCAATGGAGGCACAATGCCCAAGAACAAAATTTTCAGAAAGTAAACATCAATAAATTTCTTCAGGTACTAAAAAAGTTAAGAGTTTTTTACTCTCTGAATCAAGGTTCGCTGAGAGTCAAGATTGAGTAAACTGTTTCGTTGAACTAAGCCTAGAAATAATTTCAACTAGTTTAAATATCAGAAATGGACAAATGTTTTCTACAACAGTGTCAACTCTATTAGCAGCAATGGAAAAGCTGCAGTTTCACTGCATAACTTTTGGTCTTTGAGTATATTTTTAACTTACCATTGTCAGTGTATTTGTAAGACCCACAAAGAGATATCTCTGCATCAATTAACTATTGTAATTACATTGTAAGCCAGGTTAAAGATATTAAGACTAGATCTGAAACAAAACTGAATCTTCAAAATTTATGAAAATTTTGAAAACATGGCGTTTTTTAAAAATAAAAATGGATATATCTAGGCGGGCAAAAATGGAAACAACAAAAACATTCTACCTCATAGTTTACCAGAAGAATACTTCAAACAAACTGTTGATAAAGGCCATTGATAACCTAGTTGTAAATCCTGAAATAGATTCGACAAAATTCATGAGTTTCTCTTACTAGTGAGATTCTTTTACTACAAAATTGCCACCCTGAAAAAACTGAACTGCAGAACTCACATTTGTGCTTTGAATACGAAGTATCATAGTCAGCTTTAAATTCCAAATATATTTTGCAGTATTAAAAGTGACAATTCAACAACAAGACATCATCAAACAGAACTGATAAAAATATTAGACCGTTGTGACAAGAATAAAATATTTAGCGTGTAGTCTATTAGCATTGCCAGTTTCTACATGTAAGCGTTTCTACTACATGTGGTTGTTTGGTACAACATATAAAATCTACAGGTTGTGTATCCAACAAAGTGGTTGAACAAGTGACACAAAGCTTTGTAAAAGCCCTACAAAATCGACTATATGCACTTTTTGTGACCTAGGCATTCCACATACAACTATTTTGCATGTTTTGAGAAAACATTTACATCTGAAATAACTCAAATTAACAGATGTGTAAGAATTAAAAGACTGATGCGTTGTAAGACTCTTTGTGGTGAAATGAAACTGAATGGATGAAGAGAACATTTCATTAAAAACATTATCTTCAGTGATAAGTCAAGTTTAATCTTAAATGGCAAAGTTAATTCACAGTTTTAAAATTTGGGACAGTAAACATCTAAATCAAGCTTTGGAACATTTTCGGATGGCTTAAAAGTTAACCCATTGCGTTCTAGATTGTCAAAAAATGTTCATCATGTGAAATTAGTAGTAAACTTACAGATGATTCAGACGTCAGTTTCTCGTTGTTGTTTATTTGCTTCAAGGTATCAATAACTTCAGGTTTATCGACACAGTTATTGGAAAGTTTATTTTTTGACGTGTCATGTAGAAGACTGGATCTCTATGCTAACCATTGGCTATTTAAAGCCTCTTGAAACGTCCATAATAAATAAGATATTTATAGCATATAAGTTGTCCATGTATCAAACGTTCTAAACAAATATATATGTTATAATTAAAGAATAAAAATATGGTACAACTCACAAATATAAAATTTTTTATTTCATACGCTTTTCAACGACTAATTTGTCGTCATCCTCAGTGAAGATACACAAATCAAATTAACTAAAAAAATTTATATATTAAACATAACCTATAAAGTTTTAACAAAAGTAAAAACATTACTTTTGTTAAAACTTTATAGGTTATGTTTAATATATATTTTTTTCGTTAATTTGATTTGTGTATCTTCACTGAGGATGACAACAAATTAGTCGTTGAAACGCGAATGAAATAAAAAAAATTATATTTGTGAGTTGTACCATATTTTTATTCTTTAATTATAACTTTCACTCACAAGCCAGCTCGAATATTATTTATAAATATATATGTTGTTGGTTTTTATGTCAAATGGATTTTCTCAGTCATTATATTGTGTTTATTGTGATGTTTATTGTGTCACATTGTGGCAATATTGAAAATTTATATATATGAACTAAGGTCCCATATAAAATATATAGTATTTAGTGTTTTGTAAGTGAGTATATTTTTGTAGCAAAAAATAACTTAATTGAGACGAGGAATTATTTTATATTTGCTAGATTGGTCAGACAGTGAATCATTTAATCAACAATGGGTTAATGTTTTTGTGCATCGAGCAAGAAATAGGTAAGAATTTTTTTTCCAAGAGAAAACCATAAATAGCATAGCATAGTCCACTTTTATATGCTAAAAAAAGTTTTAATATCATGAATTGATGAAGATGACCAAGAACACAATTTTCACTTCATGCAAGATGGTGTACCACCTTATTACTGTCTGAAATGTTCTTAATAACCACTTTCTTAGGCAAATGAATTGATAGAGACGTGTAAATTACATGATCCCTCCATTAAACAGATCTGACCCTTTCTGTTATTTTTCTTTGGGTATTAAACAAGGATTCATGCTTGTACCACCTTTACAGGTTACTCTAGTAAAACTAACAACAAGAATCTATATGCCAGTTGAACAAATTATATCTGAAATGCTAAAGAAAGTTTGGCAAGAAATTTATTTCAAATTAGATATGTATCCCATAACCAGTGGAAGTCACATTGGCTATATATGGCCACATTTAGCTATGTATAAGCAACTTGATATACTCTGGTTGTACAGAAATTAAAGAACGTTTTTTTTTCTAAACATATTATTTAATGTAATGAAATAAAACTTGTTATACAGGGAGTGGCAGAAATACCTGACGGTTTTTAAATAAAAATAGCTTCAGTACTTATACATATTTTTTAAAGTTTATTATTTGTTACACATTATAAAAGATGACAATTAATGAAAAACACAATATCGTGATTATACAACCTGTTATTACTTAAAGATAACATCACTTAAGTGGTGTCCATTACTCGCCATGCATTCCTCCAGTCTCGAAATGAAACTGTCAAACACTTTTCCCAACATCTCGTTTGTTATGGAGGTGAGTTATGGCTTCCTTCAAATCCTCCAGTGTACGGGGTTTGTTTGTGTAGACCTTTGATTTGAGGTAACCCCAAAGAAAAAAGTCACACACACTGAGGTCAGGGGATCGTGCGGGCCAAGCAAAGTCACCATTAGATAACACGGCCACGGAACTTAATCCTCAAATAATCAATGACGACATTTTCTGTGTAAGAAGTGGCTCCGTCTTGTTGGAACTAAATCTTTCTAATAGCTAAACGTTTCCTTTCTAGTTCTGGTCTAGCATCCGTGGATAATGTTCATGGTTGACTATAACCGTACGCCTACCTTCCTCAAAAAAATACGGTCTGATGACACATTTCTTAGTTACTGCGCACCACATGGTAACTTTAGCACTATGTAAAGGGCGTTCGTTCAACTCTTGTGGGTTCTCATTCGACCGATATCTAAAGTTCTATTTATTAACATAGTCATCAAGGTGAAAATGAGCCTCATCACTCATTAGAAGACTTTTCTGGTCATCTATCAAATTTATAATTTGCTCTGAAAATGCCTGGTGATTAGCGTAGTAATGAGGCTGAAGTTTTTGGACAATGGCAATTTTAAACGCATGAAAGTTTAGATCGTAGTGCAAAATACGTCTTACTGTGCGATCAGACATTTGAAGAACGGCAGCTTGTCTACGCGCCGGTCTATGCGGGCTTATCAAGCACAGCTTGTCTCACTTGCTCAATGTTGTCCGGTGTTCTCACTGACCTTGGACGGCCTGTAGGCCTTTGTTTTAAAGATCAACCAGTTGTTTTAAAACTATCCACCCACAGTTTGATTGTTTCGGGTTGAGATGCGTCCTCTACGACTCACATTAAAATGCCTAAGAAATTGACGTTGTGTAGCAACAACTGAATCACCACTTTTAAAATATGTCTCAATGACAAATGCACGATGTACACCGGACCACTGCTCCATGGCTACTGAAATGGCGTAGAATGGCCTTGTCAACACGCCGCTCCCCACCACCCCCCTCCACACAACTGCTCAACTGTACACAATTGAAAATCGTTAGGTATTTCTGCCCCTCCTTGTATAAACATTTTGACACTTGACTTACATTTCC
Source organism: Prosapia bicincta (assembly GCA_036971475.1). Taxonomy (NCBI): domain Eukaryota; kingdom Metazoa; phylum Arthropoda; class Insecta; order Hemiptera; family Cercopidae; genus Prosapia; species Prosapia bicincta. The sequence goes on along the minus strand of JBAIZL010000004.1, from coordinate 91,718,589 downwards.
ACATAGTTACCGCTTTAAATTAAAACACTTATTATACCATTTCACAAGCTTTTCTACACTGTCTGCAGACTCTGTTGCCAGCAATCCAGTTCTGTTGCCACAAATTAACGGCTTCATTATCAATTCTGTGGCGTTTTTCAACCAAAAAAACATTTCAATTTGGTGAATAATCCTTGTATAACCATTGGGGGCTAACTTCGGGGTGTATGGAGGATGTTCAAAGATTTTGGACTTAAACTGCTGAAGCAAGTGCTTCATCAATGGCAATTTATGGGGACCTGCATTTTCATGAATGAGCATGATGTCACTGGGCAGCATTCCATACCATTTGTTTTGAATGGCACGGGGAAGTATCTTGCAGTAGCCTGTTGCATTATCGTCTCACTAATTGTAGAATGGCTATCTTCTTGAATGAATTTTCATTTCAATTTCCTTGCATTGATATCGTCAGTCACAACTGAGGGCAGGCCTTCATAAATAACATTTGTCCGCCCATCATTAAACACGATTAAACATGTTTGATTAACTTTATTCAATATACTAGACTCTATTCAACACATCATAAGCCTCAGTTACCTTCTATCTATAAATTTTGATGGGTCAAACTTTTTTCGCAATAAAAAAGCGAATAACACTGCGAACCTCACACTTGGCAGCATCGTCAATTTTGTCACACAGATAAACAGTAATCAACTGTAGTGGATTGCAGTAATTTGTCGCAACAAAACGTTCTTTACTTTCTGAAAAACCCACATATTTTCCTACAAAATAAACCAAAACCAGGTCTGTATATCAATTTAATAATTTTATGATTCAAAGTTGTTGTTTTTTTTTGATACACCCTATCACCTAAAATCTTAATAAATATCTAAAATAATAAAACTGTTATAAACAAAAATATATAAAATTGAATAATGCTGTTGGCCATATAAAAGATTATTAGACATGTTGGAGGATATTTAAATTAACAATGTTATCAAAGTATATTTGGTGAATTAATAAAGGAAATAGTTAAGGCTAGTCAATGAGATAAATCAAAACAACAATCACTTTAATTTTAGTTTAATAAAATTAAAACTATCTGCAAACAATATGAGAAAGAAAATCAGAATTTGCAAACTGTTTTTCAATAGTAATTGTTGATAAAATTATTTTTTATTTAAGAAATTTAAACAAATATATTTATAAATAGAAATTACCTGTTTATTACAATCATCAGACATATTACTTGAAAATATCCAGATATTAAAATCCGAAACAGCACAACTGAATAAGACACATTTTGGCAGCACATTTAGTGACGTTTCAGGACTCCAGGCTAAGTCATGTACACGAGCACAACAACTTGATAAGTCAAAAGATTTTAAAATTTCAAATTCTACTAGTTCTGTCATATCTTCATTTTCTTCCTATAAAATTTTAATAAAAATAAATTAACTTTGTCTTACACTTACCTAGAAAGATGTTATACATGATAATTATTTAAAAAATTAGACATTTAAAACCCTATTTTAAATATTTTTGTTAGACAATTTAGTTCTATTGCTGAAATCAAAATTTACTAGTAACATCTGTCTCAAAATACATTATTTCATATGTTTTAGAATATACTTTTAATTCGTCTAGAAATGTTTTTTTTTTGTAGCAAAACTTAAGAAAATGCCATACTTAGCAAGAGTGACATAAAATAGCAATATAATTAGAAATTAATGCATTTTAAAATTATTTACTAAGAAAAATTTAAGTGAGAGGATTATTGTAAAATGTCTAATTAAAAAAAAGTTGCTATGGATAATTTTACCTTTATTGCTACAAAAATTTCAACTTATATTATAACAAATTAAACATGGATGTAATACAGTACTACCCCAGTTATCTGTGGTGACAGATGAGCCTACCTTGGACAATCGAATAATTGAAAAGTAAAATAAATAACAGACCCACTTAGTTTAACTTGTGAAATTGTTATATTTTATATATAATAAAGATTTACAATCATAAAAAATTGAATTTCGTAAACAAGTTATTCAAAATAATTAATAATAGTATGTTGTTTTTGCTTACTGAATCACATTTTTTGCTGCATAACCCTGCCAAGGTTAAATTGTTAAGATCTCGGAACAGTTACTGAAGGTTATATACTCTAAGAATATTTATCTCTAGAGCCTGAAAAGGCTCTTCATAATTTATTTTTTTCTGGTTTTGAGCCAGATGCATTGACATTCTTCCATGCTCTTTTTCTAAAGGTTTTAGGCTGAATTTAGTGACAGGATTTTGCTGTCCAATAGATTGTATTCTTGATGTTGATATGTTCGTCACAAGTTGGGATGTCATTGCCATCATTATTGTAAAGAAAGATTTCTCGCAATAATAATTTCCAGTAATGTCATTTAAATGAGTCAACACTCCTTGATTCACTGACAGAATCAGAAATATCAGTTTTGAAAGTAGACATGTTTTTAAAAATATCACTTTTAACTGTGTTTTAACAGTTATTGGAAAGATGCAGAGCCATGGTGTATCAAAAGCTTAATTATTAAAAATTTTCCAGTGATTTATTGGAACAATAACCAGGCATAGAGTGCTGCTAGAATGCCAGAATAGCTGAATGGATTCAATGCTTAAATTTAAAAAAACCAAAGGTTATTAACATTTGTTGATTCCATCTTCATGTGAACTACTAGTAATCACTAAACACTTTTAAATGTTTTAAAAACTTGATATATCAAATCTATGTACAAACATCCCCATTCCAGAAACCATCAACATCCTCAAAACATGCTTATAGACACAAATACACCACATATACACACAATGACGAAATCATCCACCACACAAGATTAATCACATCTCAAAATTACATCACCTACAATAACACATTCTACAACCATAAAGATGGACGACCTATGGGCTCCCCCATAGCTAGCATCTTAGCAGATATATTCATACACCATATTGATCAAAATCACATTTTACACAACAATAAATACTCAGATAACATAATTTACTGGTACAGATACATCGACGACATCATAACACTATATAAAGGTAACACACGCAGAGCACACATATTTCTAAAACACCCTAATTCCATACATCCAAAACTAACATGCACCATCGAAACAAAACAACATAACTCTCTCAACTTCCTAGACCTTACAATAAAACGAACAGACAAACAAACTCATAAATTCAACATATACCGAAAACCCACTAGTACCAATACAATCATTCTCAGCTCCTCAAATCACCCACACCAAAATAAACTAGCTGCTTTTAACACTATGATACATCGCCTGCTAAAAACACCATTAGGCAAAGAAGAACACTACCAGGAATTAAACACCATAAATTATATAGCACAAACTAACGGATACAACCCAACAATGATTGACAAATTATATAACCACCTAAAAAATAAACCTAATAACCCAAATACAAACACACAGCAGGACAATCCCATAAAATACTTATCAATACCATAGAGATCATCCAAAACCCACAATCTAACCAACACACTACGAAAATACAACTACAAAATAGCTTACTCCACACACAACACTCTCAATAAACAATTTAAACCCAACAACAAAATCGCCGACATTTACAACACCACTGGAGTTTACAAACTAACTTGCAGTTCGTGTCCCAGTTTTTACATAGGCCAGACAGGAAGGTCCTTCCACACACGATACCAAGAACATATAAAAGCACTAAAAACCAATAATTGCCAATCAAACTTCGCTGATCCTCTCAACTCCACAAAACATGACTACATATACATAACATCTATCCTACAAATTCTTCATAAAGAACACAGAAATAACCAACACTACCCAACGGAACAATACGAAATATACAGACATTTCAAACTACACCCTACACACATACTCAATACACAATTACATTACAACTCACACGCACTTTTTGACATCATAACTCCTAATGCACACAAAATACACCCACACCCCCATAACATCTGACCCCCACCCTAACCTACATGAACCTTGAGATCAGTTACGGTCTGAGTTGACAATGGTACACATCTCCCGAAACGGCCGTCCTCAACAAACAAAGTAAGTGCTACTATAGGCAAGTTTTTAAAACATTTACAAGTGTTTAGCAAAGGTTATTATTTTTTTGGACGTCAGTTGCCACCTACACATAAATTTTTCGAATGTGAAACTGGCCTGGTTCTCGCCTAATGCTATGAGCATACCACAGCCTATGGATATGAGTATTATATGCACATTTAAATAGTATTACAGGTTCTATTTATTGTAATTTTTAATTTGAAATATGGAAGAAACTGATAGCTTTAAAGATTTGAAAAGATCTATGTCAATCTGGTTACTGTAAACTGAACTGGGTTGGCAGTCAAACAAATTAAAGATGAAACAGTAACAAAATGTTGTGTTAAAGAAGGGCTTGGTGAAAGTGATGGTACTAACGATGTAAGAGAAACTAGTGAGAATGAAATTATCCTATCCTTGTACAGACAAAAACATGGCATATAATTATGACTTTATTCGAGATAATGACCATCTTGGCTCTATCATAACTTTGAATAGTCCACAGATCTTTTAGGCTTTAAATTCCCAAAAAGAAAGAGAAGAAGGAAGAAGATGGAGGTGAAGAGAAAGCAGCCAGGACATCGGAGGTCCAAACAAAGATATCTCCTCATGAAGAGGCCCTACAAAGCGTAGGAGACGTCATGCAGTTTGCTGTTAATTTTAACTCTTCTCATTTTCTTGAACTATTGTACACTATAAATTAATGTATCCGATCGGATATGGTAACTAAAAAGTGGAAACAAGTTTCTTTGTTTGACTTTTGGAAGAAATTAGTATAGTGTGTACTAGGGTAACTTTCATGTAAAAATAATAGGTTATAATTTACTTATGCTTACTGTAAATACTGTACTACAGTATACTATTTTCAGAATCAACAGCTTCTCTCATAAAATACTATACAAACTAAAATTACTACAGAACTTATGGATTTAAAAAATGTCATTTATATAATGTGGAAACTTTACCAATTCGGAAAATATTTTCGGTCCCTTGTGATTCCTTTTTGAACAAGATTTGCTGTACTATGAATACCAGAATGATTAGAACAAATTAAAATCATCAGCGATTCTTTATTTTTTTTTCATTCCTAAAACACCTACATATTTTATTTTCAGACACAAGGGATTTTATGAACCATGGTCTTTAAATTAAGACGTCTTAATAGAATTGTAGATTTAATTTTCAATTATAACTCGTTTATCTCAATGAAATTTGAGAAATCTTCCAAAAATTATTTGCAACATGGCCATCAGCTGATAATTTTTAAGATGTTTAGCTGTATCTTCTATTTATGGGGACAACCATCACTGGCATTGAATTTTCATGTTTCATTTGAAAACTTGCGGCTTCAAAGCCATTTTGTTTCTTGAATTATTGGTCAAGAAATGTTGACTCCTCTGTTTTGTTCTTGAGTATACCAAATATACTCAGCTTCTTGAGATTTTAGAAACTCTGAAAATTTCATTCGCTCACTATCAATACTTGAAGAGGGCTAGAATGTAAATTGCTTTACTTTTCGTCTATTTCAAGGCCAATTGCTGACACCGCAACACCAAAATCCATTGTGATTTTCTTCAACAAATCACCCTAGTTTTCTTTCCATTGAATTTTTTTTTTTAAATTAAATTATATCTTTTTTTTCAGAGATTTTTTATCCCAGTTGTACATTCCACAACATAACATTCAATTTGAGACTAAAAAAATGTGAATCAAAGAGGGAATACATTAAGTATGGAGAAATCTTTTCATTATTTTGTGGAAATTCAATAAGGAATCATTGTTTATTCTATCCTGGAAACACAATATCACTGTGTATAAAAATCAACTGACATGTCGGTCTGTCTTTATATTCACTCAGTACATGAGACACATACATCCAAAATAGCTCACTTTCTCACAAGTTCATGATGATGATAAAATAATGATTTTTATTATTTTATTTGATTTTTATGTAATTACTGATAATCGCTGGAACTACTAATGCTTTTAATTTAGGCACAGTTGATCCAAGTGAAGATTACTGTTATGAAAATAACTACACCAAGTCAGACAAAGATGACAGTGATCTCAATCCAGACAGAGTAGCTTTATCAGAGAAGATACTGAGCCTGATCCTAGTTTATGGATTTTCATGGAAGCCACATAATAGTATAAGCATTTGTGATATTACTTTTACTTAAGAAAACAAATTTTGGGATGTACCTGGTAAAAACAATAAAACAGTGTTACTTTACCAACTGGTGGTCACCTTCGATTCCTTTCCTTTTTACATATCTTACTAAAAATACTTCTAAAGAAGAACCAAAGTATTTCATGTGCCACTAAACATAAATATTGTTTTAACCCTAGATTCGTAATGTTATTTTATAGTGACACTATTCGTAAACATTCGTCTGAGAGACTACCATGGTAAAAAAATGTTTAAAAATTATTAAAAATCTTTTTTTTATTTTTACTTTGACACAATAGTTTAAGAAAAGTGCTTACATACATATTTGATAGTTTTTTAGTCTTAAATGCTGTTTTCTGAACAGTCTGTGCACAGCAGTCCACAGTGTTCCATACACATAAGCTTCTTGCAGCTGAAGCATACGTACTGCGTCATTCTTCGTTTTTTTGAAGGGCAAAATGCACAAATTTTTCGTTTTGGTGCATCCTGCGGTTGACAGTCTTCAACTGGAATGGACGAACCCAGTATTTCAATGATTTTAACTTTAAGTTTTCGGTGCAAAGTTGGTACTTGTAGCCTCGCCTCCAGCCAAGGTTTCATCAGCTCTTCACTGAGAAACTTTGCAAACTCTCTCCTTCTTACGGGTCTCTTGTTTTCTTGGATAAGACGATGAGTATAAATAATAAAAGCATTTACTAAAGTGCTATTGAGCATCCCGAAGAAAAAGCAGAGAGGCCATCTCCGAGTTTTGCGGCTTGTTGACATGTTAGATGTCATTTCATCGAAAGAATCGACTGCTCCTTTGGTTTCATTATAAAAATGAACTATATCGGGTTTACCAGATTCTTCCCTTATTGTACCTTGCTCGTGCATGGTTGATAATAAGAAAACAGTTTTGTTTTTCTTAGCCTTGTAAGACAACAACACAAGTTCATTATTGTAGCCAAACATTGCTGAGTTCACTTTTTGATCTTGTTTTGCAGACATCTCTGGAGGAATCTCTCTTTTGTCTGATCGAAGAGTTCCAACGATTGTTAACTTATGTTTATTTAACATATCTTTAGCGAGATTTACTGACGTAAACCAATTGTCCATCGTTACGTTTCTGAATGATCCATGAATACTTTTGGTTAGTTCTTTCACAAAGAAAACTCCTAAAGGAAGTCCAGAGGTATTGGTGTTTTTCCCCAAATAAGGCATTGCATCAATCATATATTTTGTAGTGTCACAAAGCATCACAATTTTTATTCCGTATTTATTGGGTTTTGACGGAATGTACATTTTAAATGGACATCTTCCTCGAAAACCTAACAGTTGCTCATCTATTGTGAGATAGGATTCTGGAACATAGTTACTACGACAAGATTCAACACTCATCCCATATTTCACGTATGGGAGCCAATTTATCAACAAGTCTACGAGCAGGTCTAGTGGTCTTGTCGTCAAATCGCAAGCAGTTCAAAAGAAAATCAAATCTATTGCGACTCATAACAGAAACATACCGCGACCCACTAAATGTAGGGTCGAATAGCTCCTCGGTGGATAAATGGTTGTCTTTCTTTGCTGCTGACATAACTAAAAGCCCTAACAACGCATTTATTTCTTCAGAAGTTGTTTCACTAACAGTACTCAAGTTAGGGTTTGACGTATAATTTTGTCTCTTGTTATCTATTTCAATATTAGTGTTAACGACAATTTTGTCAACCATAGAGGGAGTAATGAATAGTTTGAAGGCAGCCGTAGGTTTTTGAACGTTTTTAGCATTGTTATCTGGCCTCTGTCTAAAATGCACAATGTTTCTCCTTGGGGTCCTGGATGATCGTGTCTTTGGTTTGGAGGACCACAAAAACCCATTTTTACCTCGCATGTTCCTTTTCTTTGAGAGAATAATGTTCTTGTGGTGAGATACGGAAGGCAAAGTTACAATTTGTTGTGTTTTATTCATACAGGTGACTTGAGAAGATTGTCTAACAACATCAACAATCTCTTCCCTATTTATTTCTAAATCTGAATTATCATCAGTCATTGTGCTTTCACTAGATGATGGCAGATATGAAATGTATTCCTCTTCAGAATCAAAATGAATTGTTAAAATAGTTTGGTTTAGTGTAGAGTTATTTTGAGCCTGATTTACTTCTGGGGTGGGCAAGACCGTGTCTAGTTCATCAAGAACATTTACATTAGGTTCCTTTATGTTAATGTCTTGGCCTTTCACATTTTTATTACCATTACTACTAGTTTGATCAAAACAAAATGCTCGTGAACTAATACCGACATAACCACAACTTGGGCCAGGTTTGTTTATATCAGTAATAGTGTAGTCTGGTAAATCTAAATCCATTGGCTGACCATGGGTTTCATTGGCTTCATTAATTTGATTAAAATTAGCTGGTAGTGCAGACGAGTTACCTTGGTATGTCACAGGCAAAGAAGGAGGAGCAATAATAGCTGAGCAAATGCGAAAAGTGTCAGTATTTTCTCCTTGGTCGGAGTGAAATAAAGAAACTGGTCTGTCTATTTCAGAATCCAAAGGGTAGTTTTGGGGCTCTTTGTCATTCTCATCTAAACTGGCATCTGAATGGTATTCAGATTCCACCTCAACATTATCTTCAGTTTCACTATCATCGTCATTGCATGTAGGGTCATCTGGTTCGGATGGGAGTTTGTCCAATTCACTTAAGAACTTAGCAATTTCCTCATCGTTCTTACAAATATTTTCCATTTTACACAAAGTGAAAAGAAATAATTATATAAGATAAAAAATATAGATATATACTAATATTTACAGAAAAGTGATTTATACACGACCACTAAAATTCACTCTATCACTGTTCGTAATGTTTCGTCTTGCAGACTACGCACCCATAAACAACAGTCACACTAATCGTAAACACTCGCCCGTCAGACTACTCCAAAAGGATAACCACAAATAAAACCGATATAGCATAACTTTCCGTCACAGACTCTACTGCATCACTGTCAGGCCACTGATGTTGAATAATAGACGAAACCCCCACCCCTCACCACAACCCCATCCCCACAAACTCTCAATTCACGGAATTTTGCGTCGTCTGAGAGACAAATGTCTACGAATCTAGGGTTAAAAGGGACAAATGTGAAACACACAAAACTAATGAAACTGAATGTTTCTCATACATTACTACATTATTATATAGGTAAATTACAATATAAGTAAAAAAATAACTAATTAGGATAAATTTGGTTATAAAAAAATAATATAAAAACAGTAATTATAGTAACCATAACAAAAAGGTTAGAAAAATGATTCACAAAGCATGCATCACATTTTACTAAATAAAATACATTTTAATCAGACTAAAGTGTTCTAAACAAGAAACATACTTTTACTAAACAAATTTTATACTCGTATTAAATAAATGTAAAACCACAAGAAGAAAGATTGTATTCACTTTCTTCAATGTTAACCTGGCATTGACATTTTATAGACTTGGTATTAAACATTCATGAGCATTTGAGTACTACATTTCACTTTCAGAAAATTTGCTCTGGCCTATATTATTTTTTAAAACCAAATCTGTCCAAATCAGAAACTTTGTACAAGTATATTCTTGAATTTTGTAGTCCATTACGTTCGGTGAATCTTATTAATCATTTAAACAATAGTTTATGAATATCCGAACTTTAAATTTAGTAAGGTTGTTAAAACTTACTATTTAGGTTGTTTTCGATCGCTATGTGCCGATCTTCATCAGTGTCTTCTGCTTAGAGATGTTGGGTCAAGCGGTGACAAATTTACTAAATTTAAAGTTTGGATAGTCATAAACTATTGTTTAAGTGATTACAAGTATATATTTAAAAAAATGTTTATGTTTATAGATAAAGAATTTTGTTAATTATTAGGATCAGCAACTACCGCTCTGTTACTAAAATTTGTTTTCGTGGTCAATTTGATCATGTTGAAAACGAATCTAAAGTTATTTTTAACAGTAAACATAAATTAATCTAATAACCTCTAACCTAACCTAATAATCGGAAAGCATCTTGCAGGTCACATGACTACTATTACAAAGATGGTTGATTTAGGTTTGCCACTAAAAATAACACAGATTTCAGTTGAAATGTCACCTGGCATATGTCGACCAATTGGAAAGCATCTTGTGGGTCACGTAACTTCAGGTTTGCTACTAAGAATCACAACTACAATAAAATAATTTAGATCAAAACATTAGTAAGGACTTATGTCAGGTTTATTTTATGTTGACCTTTAAAAATTCCTTCAGATTCTTTTTGAGCATGGTCAAATCGACCAGGAAAAAAATTTTGCTGATCGAAGCTGTAGTCGATGATCTTAATAATTATCAGAATTTTTTTTTACACGATTATGTTTATTCACGTACATGTAGCGGAGGGACCCTCGTTTCTTATCAATACTAATATTATTGTGTTCTCAAAGTTTATGCTTAGTTTTTTCAAAAACTGAGTCCATCATAACCAGATAATTTGTACATATATTTCAATACAGCTGTCTAGTAATATAATGTGTTCGTAGAATACAAACTATATAATTCATTTTATAGAACTATATAACTTGATAATTTTTATAACTTTTTAACTATTAATTATGGTTTTGCTATACTTAAAGTCCCTTGTTTACATTTTTAAGTAACACGTGAAAAGAAAAAAAAAACTCTTTTACTTATTGGAACAGTATATAGATAACCACAATTTTGAAGTCAATGAAGGTACAAATCTACTTCAATGGATATTTGGGAAGAAATCATACTTTATTCTAAATATTTTTTGATAATTTAATAATATAAAACTATATTGGACAAAAAATTACTCCAGACAGCAGTACTAAGGTTTTGCCTATCAAAATTGTCATATTTTACTTTAATAGTGATGTTTTTGACAATTAACAATTAACGCAAGTGTCTTATGGTTGCATACAAATTTATGTGAAAAAATATCTTCTGTATTTGGTCATTTTTATTTTTTTCATGCAGTAGCAAAATGATTATGCAAGTTTAATCACTATTTATAATTTGACACTTGTATCAAGTAATTAGCTAATTCTGGTCTATAATGTAGTTTTTAGTAACATGTAAAAACAAAAACAAAATCGAATTTTTTTATAACAATTTGTAGTTTTTGGTTAGGTTTTACAATTTTTTTATATTTCGTCCATTATTATGGTTTTATTTAAGTGTTTGTTACGCCTTATTGAAGACATTAAGCAAGATTAAATATTAGGTTTATACAAATTTGTGTCAGTAATGTGGAGTTATTTTCATGTTTAAAAATTTAATTTTCAATATTGCAGGTGTTTAGCATAATTTTGTAATATATTTCGGATATTACTCTAGCAAATGCCCTCCTTTATAAAAATATGCATGATTTCAATTTTTTTTAATAATCAATTATGTATGAAGCAATCAAAATATAGAAAAAAATCATCTGAAGAATATCTAGGTTATGTTTACATTTTGTTACAATTTTTATAAAATATTTATTCTAGCAAAAAATGTACCTGAAATTTAACACTGCCTACTATAATTTCATCAGGATAAGCTATACATATTAAGTTATGAGACCACTCATAAGGAGAACATTCAACTTTCATAACCTGTTTAGGTAAATCAATTACATGAACTGGAGTGTCTAGTCTCATTGTAGAATGTATATTATCAACAATTATTGAACTCATATTAACTATTTGAAATTTTTATGAATGAATAACACAAGGTACTATTATTTGGCAACTAAACCTTATCGGTTTAGTTAACTAGGTTAATTTTACCAAGGAAATTGACAATAACAATGTTTATTACAACACAAATGAAAACACAAGTTCTACTATTTGTTTCGCGGCTTGAAAGTTTCTGAATTATATTCTAAACGAAGGCGGCTAAAACTTTTCAAAATAACAGAGATTGATTAAAGATTAGATATGATTCAGAGTTTAGAAAACAATTTAGTTTTTACTAGCTTAGACTTTTTAAATTAATTTTAGTTGAAAAGGTAGTACTGGGTCATATTATTATCAATAATCATATTAATAAATATATTAGATAGTAAATTACATAATATATTCGGTAATCAGTAATATATTTCTGCTAAACTACTGCTAAAAAGAATTAGTATCTGTATGTGCATGTCTATAATATATGGTTCTCAAATAATTTATTCGCATTTTTATGACACTTCAACGGTTTATAAATATGCGAATAGAATTTTTTTCAAAATTTTACACGAAAAGTTATTTTTATCAATTTAAAGTTGGGTAAAAATATGGTATGTTTAAACTAAGTAAGATTAAAATTTTTTAAAATCCGAAACGAAAATTTCGGATAGTCATAAAATATTGTTTATGAGATTAAATCATATATGTATATGAAATTAATCATAGTGATTAATGAGATTCACCGAACGTAATGGACTACAAAATTCAAGAATTTAAAAATACTTGAATTTAGTAGTCCATTACGTCCGGTGGAACATTTATTATCTTTACTTTGGTTAAAGACTATACGATGTATTTAAATTTGTTTGTAAATTTGTAAAAACTTACTGTGACATAATATTTTTAATCTCTCGTGGCGGTCTTCATCAATGTTTAAATGTTCCGCTTGGAGTCGTTGTTGGTTAAGCGGTGATGGTTTTAAAGGTAGGTTTTCGATTATATTAAAGAGGGTATGCTATTTTTATCAGGTCTGTTCATTTAATATGTTTGTCTTTTGGTGTGTTTTTAAATTTCATACTGTTCTAGTGTGTTGAGATGTGGTCCTTTTTGTTGATGTGTAAGATTTTTTGGTTATGGTTAATATCTGTGTAAGTAGGCAGTGCTTCATTTAGGTAATTGACGAGTTGGTGCTGTGTTTCATTGATTGTATATGGTTTTCAAATCTTTATTGGAAGTTGCGACCTGTTTTTCCTATGTAGAATTTGTAGCAGTTTGTCTGTACAAACTGACGTTGGTTAAAACAAAAAATTCTTTTCTTAATTACTCGTTTGAATGTGTAGAACATGAATATCAACGTTTTTCAGCGGAAAATAAGGAAAGCTATTTTTTTCACATTTAGTTGTTATTCTGTAATGTATGTATGAACCGGGCGCACTGCACTACGTCTAGATTTGGTTGCACTATGTACCTATATTAAAATATACCTACGAAGTACCCAGTCAGGATGGATTTGGTTACAATTTTGGTAAATATAACTTATTGCCGATGGAGAAAATTACAACCAAATCTATCCTTAATAGATACTTCATAGGTATATAGTAATGTTGTATAAAATTATAACCAAAAGTAAAATATTTACATTTTAAATTTAGTATTAAAATAAATTAACTTTGACGTAGTGTAGTGGCAGTTCACGCTATTCATGCTATTACAGACTACAATTTAAAATGTGAAAACAAATTAACTTTCCGTACTTCCGCGGAAAAAAGGTTGATATTCGTGTTCTACAGATTAAAACGAGTAGTTGAAAAAAAATAATTTAAAAAAACGTCAATAAGACTCGTTGACGCTATACATGCAATTACAGACTAACATTTATAATGAGAAAAAAAAACTTGCCGTATTTTCCGTGCAAAAAAAGTTCATATTCGTGTTCTACACATTAAAACGAGCTATTTAGAAGAAATCTCAACATACTAGAACAGTATGGAATATATAAAACAGTAACATATTAAATGAACAGACCCAATACAAATCACATACAATCTTTGATACAAGCGTAAACCTGCCTTTAAAACCGTCACTGCTAATCCAATAACAACTCCAAGCGGAACATTTAGACACTGACGAAGATCGCCATGAGCGATAAAAAACGTTTTGTCATAGTAAGTTTTTACAAATTTACAAAAAAGTTGAAGTTCGGATAGTCGTCAACTAATGTAAAATTATTAACTTGTAAATACGTTACACTTGCCTGTAGTAGCACTTACATTTATAATTGTTAAGGAATGGGGTTTCAGTACATGTGTCCAATTGTCTACGCAGACGTGCTTATTATGAATAAATAAAATTGATATTGGCCAAACTCATAATGGGAGTAAATTTATTAAAAACGTTCTGAGACATAACTATTGGACTATTGGAATGACTGAAGTACATAAAAATCATCATAGAAGTAGCTTAATCTTTTTTTGTTACAAAGATTTTTTTCTTATACATTAAATCTGAATTTTAATGTTCTGTCGATCGCGGCTGCCTGGGTACGTAGTTTAAAACGTAATTAAAAATTTTTGTTCATATGGGGCCTTAAAAGTAAAATGTAAATTAAATTAGACCTTTGGTATCCTTAGGCAAAAAAACACTACTTACTGATATTTTTCAGCAGGTGCGTTTCGCACCAAGTCAGTGCATTCTTCAATGACACAGACAAGACTCACAGCATTTAGCAATGCACTGACCTAGTGCGAATTGCGTCTGCTGAAAAATATCAGTAAGTAGTATTTTTTTGTGATACCAAAAGTGTAATTATAAGAAAAATCTCATCTGATGTACAACATAAAAGCAAGTTGTAAATTAAAGTTTAGTACTTTTCTGTGTTACTACCTTAGGCAGATGAATTACTAAGTTATCAAAACAAAAGACTAAATGCAGAGTCATTGTTACTTTAAATTCTACTGAATTCAATTCAACTTTTTATTAAACTATTATTAAATAAAAATTGGATTTCGTTTCTTAATTAAATGAATAATTTTAATATCAGGCTATAATAAACTCTCATTAATTTCTTACTCCTATAATTCAAGTATGAAAACAAGTAACAGTTGAAAATCATAAGTATTAAAATACAATTTAGAAATAAAATAACTATTCACTGATTAAAATAAATCATGTCTTTATTTGAAAAAGTAAATAAATTATTTAGAATGTAAGTAAACTTCAAAGGAAGATTTCTGTAATATTTTTTCTGACACTTTCCAAAATTTGCTACTTCAAATTGTTCAATGACACAGACAAGACTCACAGCATTTAACAATGCACTGACCTAGTGCGAATTGTGTCTGCTGAAAAATATCAGTAAGTAGTAGTTTTTTGTGATACCAAAAGTATAATTATAAGAAAAATCTCATCTGATGTACAACATAAAAGCAAGTTGTAAATTAAAGTTTAGTACTTTTCTGAGTTACTACCTTAGGCAGATGAATTACTAAGTTATCAAAACAAAAGACTAAATGCAGAGTCATTGTTACTTTAAATTCTACTGAATTCAATTCAACTTTTTATTAAACTATTATTAAATAAAAATTGGATTTCGTTTCTTAATTAAATGAATAATTTTAATATCACGCTATAATAAACTCTCATTAAATTCTTACTCCTATAATTCAAGTATGAAAACAAGTAACAGTTGAAAATCATAAGTATTAAAATACAATTTAGAAATAAAATAACTATTCACTGATTAAAATAAATCATGTCTTTATTTGAAAAAGTAAATAAATTATTTAGAATGTAAGTAAACTTCAAAGGAAGATTTCTGTAATATTTTTTCTGACACTTTCCAAAATTTGCTACTTCAAATTAAATATTGCTAAATAAGCTAGAGAAACCATTCATTAAAAGGGCTCAGGTCCCTACTCACCTATTCAATAGGTTATATGCTAATAATTATATTTATGGATCAGTTATCCATTTATTAAATTCCTTCGATTAGCTCACACTCTCTTGATATATAGCTAGTACAAATTTTCAATTGTTAATAAAATACGTTTTTACTCATCCAATCAAGTTCAAATACATCTTCTTAAACCTATAGAGGATAACAATTGATGGTAATACAGTTTTTTCAAATATTTATTCAATAATTAAATTATAAAAATTTGGCGAACTGAGAATCATCATATTCAAAGTCTAGCAAGCTTTTGCACCTTGTCAACTTTCCAACACGTAAATGTATTACTCAAAGATGTATATGAATTTTTTTTTCACCCATTTGGTTGTCCTCAAAACCTCCATTGTACGATTTTAAACTGTTGCCATGGCTACCACACAATATCATAAATAGTGCTCTAGGGTAACAAAAACAAATGTTCCTGTAATAATCTCAGTAGGAATTTACTTTAATTTTCTTAAAAAATATTACTTGTTTATAGGATAGAACAATACTGACAATAATGTCAGAAATATAAATTCGAATATATATTCGTTCGCAAGGCTCCTCTCATGTAACTTATTTGTGCGGAGTTCCTCGTGCTGCTATTTACATTACAAAGACTTTTAGGAGTTAATTAATTATTGTTTTTGTAATTATTATTATATTAGTGCCTTTTATATTATATTATGTCATTTTAGTATCTAAGTTTCACATTTGAAGAGGAGTTGCATTTGAAGAGGAGAAAACTCGTAAAATGCTGGGTAGTGTTGAAAAAGAGGAAATTCAGGAAATACAGCCTACAGGAAATTTTGTTAGACAGCTTTTAGATGAAAACGAGTCTCTGCCAGATGATGAACCTGACATAGAAACCAATGAAATTCAAAATGAAACAAATGAAAGATATAATAGGTGATCTGAAAATGACAGAAGCCTCCAATTTGTTGAAAATCTGTCAATTTTGATGTTATAAAGAAAATTTTGCTAAAAATCCAACAGGTAGCAATTAGACTGCAGTTTGACTATGGGATAAAAGCATTTTTTAGTAAAAATCGAAAACTGCTGTATTATACTGAACCAGTGAGACAATGGAGGACAGCAAGAAGAAATATAATTCTAATGAGAATGGATCATGTTCACGCTGCACTATTGGTGACTAGTGAGCTTGAAAATGAAAAATTATGAGTTGTTTTTTCAACAAAGATTAAGTTTCTACTAGTTTTATTTTACTGTATTATATAAAGGCAATTTAGTTGTATTGTGTTATAAAGGCAATATTTTTTTCATCCAATAATTTTTAGGGTTATATATTTGAATTAAAACATTCCTCATTTTCACTAAATATTATAATTAATTTCATATTTATATATGTATTCTCACAATTAAATATTTCTATGTTTAGACTTTAATTACTTTATTACAGAAAAATAACCCACAAACGCCTCTCCCGTAATGAAAACAATGGTTTAGTATATATTACTTACACGTTTTAACAATTCAAGATATTTTTAGAAATATGACTTTTAAATATTCAAAATTGTACAATAATGATTTCTGAAGTTGTTCACAATGTATTTATATAGTATTTAATTATAAAGTAACCCAAATATAAAAACGAAAACCGTTTAAATTTAAAAGGAATAAACCTCCCCAAGCCCGTTTGAAAATCTATGCGCCCTCTTGAAGGTTAACTATTAATTAACAACAAAATATGTTGTAATCTTGAGATGTTACATTAGGCTTACTTTTATATATTGAATTGATTACTTTTAATTATTTAATTAATTATTTTTTGTAAATTTAAAATTTAACTGAAATACTTGTAAATATGTTATATTTGCCTATAATAATGACTTACTCTTATAATTGTTGAGTACATCCATTTCGGAAGATCTGCCCCTTTGTCAACTCAGACTGCCCTGTAGCTACTATGGTCTGAGTTGACAATGGGACATATCTCCCGAAATGGCCATTCTCAACAATTATAAAACTAAGTACTACTATAGGTATATGTAACATATTTACAAGTGTTTTTATTTTTAAAAAACTAGTAACTCACGTGAAGATGAATAAAAAATATTAAAATTGAAATTAATTTAAGCAATATTACTTGAGCTTTTATAAGCAAAGTTGGCTGAATATAATTAACAACTCAAATATTACTTGAATTTTGTAGTCAATTACGTTCGGTGAATCTTATTAATCACTTAAAACAATAGTTTATGACTATCCGAACTTTAAATTCAGTAAATTTGTTAAAACTTACTTAGACAGAATGTTTTCAATCGCTATGTGCCAATCTTCATCAGTGTCTTCTGCTTGGAGATGTTGGGTCAAGCGGTGACGGTTTTAAAGGTCAATAGTATCAAATGGTATGTGTGATTTGTATTGTGTTTGTTCATTTAATATGTTTGTACTTTGTGATTTTGTGTGTCTGTAAATTTCATATTGTTCTAGTGTGTTGAGATGTGGTCCTTTATTGTTGATGTGTAGGATTTCTAGGTTATGGTAAATGTCTGTGTATTTGTGTCCTGTTTCTTTTATGTCATTGTAAAATGTTGAGTTGGTGTTCTGTTTGTGTTCCTTGACTCTTTGTTTAAAGCTGCGACCTGTTTGTCTAATGTAGAATTTGTTACATTTGTCGCAGTTCAGTTTGTATACCCCTGGTGCTTGTAGTTTATCTTTGTTGTTGGTGTTGTGTTGTATTTTGTATTGTAACTTGTTATTAGTTTTGTATGCTATTTTGTATCCTGTTTTTTTGAAATTTGTAGATTATTTTATTTGATGTTCGGTTTATGTATGGTATTGGATGTAATTTGTTTCACTCTCTGAAGTGATAATTTTAGTGTTTTTCTGCATGTTGTGACATAGTTTGTCTATTATTGTGGTGATGTACCCATTCGTGTAAGCTAAATATTTAATGGTGTCTAGTTCTTTGCTTATGTTTTCTGTGGTTATTGGGACTTCTTTAATTCTATGGAGTGTGGATCTGAAGGCACTGAGATTGTGTTAGATAGGGTGGTTTGAACTGTTCTGAATAAGTGTGTCTGTTGTTGTGGGTTTCTTGTAAATTTTGAAGCTGTGTTTTGTTTGGTTTTTTGTTATGGTGAGGTCAAGGAAGTTTAGGGATCGGTTGGTTTCAATCTCTGAAGTGAACTGGTGTTTTTGATGTATTTTATTAGTGTAGGTGAGGAGTTTTTCTCATTGTTGGGTCTTGCCTCTGTATTGTGTTATGATGTTGACGTATCTTTGCCAGTAAATAATTTTGTGTGCATGTGTATTGTTTGTGAGTATCTTGGTGTTTTCTAAGTGTTGTAGGAAAATTTCGCTTGGACATCCTCCAACCAATCACCAAAGAAAACTATTTCCTCCACAACTCAATTTTCTATTCACAACCAGATGGATTAACCATGGGGAGTCCTATCAGCAGTGTCCTAGGCAAAATTTTCCTTAAGATTGAAACCAACCCATCCCTAAACTTCCTCCTAAATTTCATATTGTTCTAGTGTGTTTAGATGTGGTCTTTTTTTGTTGGTGTGTAAGATTTCTATGTTATGGTAAATGTCTGTGTATTTGGGTCCTGTTTCTGTTATGTGATTGTAAAATGCTGAGTTGGTGTTCTGTTTGTGTTCCTCGACTCATTGTTTGAAGCTGCAACCTGTTTGCCCAATGTAGAATTTGTTGCAGTTTAATTTGTATACACCTGGTGCTTGTAGTTTACCTTTGTTGTTGTCGTGTTGTATTTTGTATTTTAAATTGTTATTACTTTTCTATGCTGTTTTGTATCCTGTTTTTTTAAATTTGTGGACTATTTTATTTCATGTTCTGTTTATATGTGGTATTGTGATGTATTTACTTACTACACTTTTGCTATTACTTGCGATAAGACTTTTTGTTGACTAAAAGTTGTTCAATTGTTAACTTAGACTTGGAGGAAACGTTTTTGTCTTTAGGGAGCGGAGGCTGCAGAAGTCGTAAGACAAAAACGTATCCTCCAAGTGTAAGTTAATTGAACAACTTTTAGTTAACAAAAAGTCTGGTTGTAAGTAATAGCAAACGTGTTATAAGTAATTAACAACCAGCTCGTCATAAACAGAAACAAGATTTTGTGATGTATTTGTTTTCCCTCTCTGTAGTGTTATAATTTTAATGTTATTTTGTATGTTTTGGCATAGTTTGTCTATTATTCTGGTGTTGTATCCAATTGTGTATGCTAAATAATTAATGGTGGCTAGTTCTTTGTTTTATGTTTTCTTTGGTCGTTTCGACTTCTGTAAGTTTCAAAAAGAGTCATCAACTAAGTTAATTATGTTCACTTATTACTCAAATAATTACTTAAGATGAAAGACAAAGATTTATTATGTATATTTAAGCATTCTAATGAAGTATTAAATAAATTTAAAAAACATAGTATACCTATAGGCATTATCAGCTCATACTATTAAAACTTGATGTTATATGGTAATAATGCCAAGTGATATAAGCCAATTTTCGAACCAGAAAGCCAATTTCAACATAAAATACCTTTTACATAAATAGGCTATTTAATTAATTTAAAAACAAGAAACATATTTATTTATACAATTATTTCAATGTTTGCCGTAGCATCAAGTTTAAAGTCAACAATGAAGTTGTTACAGTTCTATTAGTTGTTAATTAGTTTGATAAAAATATTAAAGTTTATAACAATATAATCCATGAGGTTGTATGTTTTAATACTGAGTATTGCTTAATCCATGAGTAAATACTGGATATACATTGTATCAAATGTTGCAGCACACCTAATATCCCATAAACACGAAATTACAAATTACGAAAATAACCTAACCATACTGGAAATAAATAACAACCCAATAGAACTAAACTCACTAGAAAAATACCACATTTATAAAAACATACACAACAACTTGATGAATTTACAAACAACATATACAGAAGACATACTATACAGAAATATCATACTGCGGCGGGCAATATTCTCTTGGAATACATGCCGCAAAAATATAAAATGTAAAACATAAAGAGTCTAAATTTCTTGTAAGTAAAACAAACCAAGCCACCGTGGGAAGGGTTTGAAACTTAAATTTAAGGCCGTTTGCAAAGGGAAGATGGTCAAAATTGACCTAGAGTTACCATCGACATTTCCAGAGATAAAGCAAGACGAGAAAAATCAAAAATAAAGAATAATAAAATTTCATCAGAAGCACCCTTAAAGAGTTATACGGCTTGATCGAAAAAGTGGTTTGAATCGATCTGTTTATCATTTCTGCGAGCCGTTACGCACTAGTACAAAAGGAGTGCGCGCGCCGATCAGGCGACATCGATTTAAGATCCTTATTGGTTGTCAACTCGTGGGAACGGACTGGAAGGAGGGGGTGTTTCCCGGTTTGAGAAGAAGCCAAGCGTTCTTGACGCCCCAGCTAAACCAGGACTCTCGAAGGGTAAGGTCGGTGTCGGGCGTAGCTCCGGTAAAACAATGAACAATAGTTTTGTTACCGTTAATAGTTCAAAAACTATGAGTGGCTAGGGAAAGTTCGTTTCGTTGAGATGTCGTGACGCTGTATTTCGTGTATGGGGCCCTTTCGCATTTCAAGATCGCTGCGAAAGAGGTTTTCCCATAAATTTCCATCAAATTATGTGCGAGCGTCGTTAAATGTGTGTGTTGCAGCCTTACTAGAAAGACAAGGCGATGTGAACAGTGTAACCTAGCAAACAGTTTTAAAAGTGTGAGTCTAAATTTCTAACAAAATTAAACAAAATTTAACTAAATTGATAAACGTTTTTAAAAGATTTTTCTATTTCTTTTCTGTGTTAAAAAATGCCCAAGAACTGTGTTAAAAGAAGGGCTTAAAGCTAAAATTTTACTGGTAACTGTTAAAATTTAAAAGAGGTGCGAATGGCATCGAAGAAAGAAGATGGGAGAATTTCAACCAAAGGGTGAAGCGAGCTGATCTACCTGAGGCCTAGCAGACACACAAAGGGATGGAGGATTTCAAAGATGGCGGCAACGCGTGGGAAGTCACCCAAGTATATCGGCGTGGGAACGAAGCAACAGCCAAGCCGGACTTTCCCCACCCCGCTGGAGAACAAAGGGAGAGACGGAGAAGAGAGGGAGAAGATAGGCAAGCCATGCTTTGTGTGGATTCAGGTCAGATCTAATTGTTTTCCTTTTGCAAATTAAAAGATTTTAATTTGAAGAATTTTTTCTAAATTGGGAAAATGTTATAAAATTTAAATAAATTTTCAAATCATTAACAGTAAACTTTGAATTTTATAAGTAAATGCTGGTGGCTTTGTTTTAAAGAGTGGGGGGTTTCAAGATGGCGATGCCATAAATGCAGAAATTATGTTGTATTTTATGAATGTAAGGGAAATAGAAATTTTAGATTAGAACTTATGTAAAGGGAAGGGGTTTTTAAATAAACAAATCAAATAAAGGGTTTTAAATTAATTAAAGAGTTTAAAATCTTATGAAGGTGTAAAGAATTTAAATAAAAGATGTGTTGAAATAAAGTTAAATATAATTTGCTAAAAGTAAATATCCAAGATGGCGGACAAAAGGCCATTGTTTACCACAGCTGATTGGAAGGCTATGCTTTAGTTTCAGGTACTCCTATAAACAGGAGTGTTATTTCATATAATTAAATTAAACTAAATTGGTAATTTATTTAGAAGGAGTCATTACGATATCTTTCCATATGAAACAAATTGACATAAATTGTTTTCATTTAAAATAAACAAGGGTTCTAACAAATTGAAGCTTTTTAATGTAAACTTTTGATTTTATTTAGAAAAGGGTGAAATTAGATATGAGTATAAAATAAATTGAATCAAACCAAGGTTTGAGTAAAAATAAAGGGTTATGATTTTGATATGTGTAGATTTTAAATATTTTAAAAAAGGTGAAATAAAAGGGTTAAGTTAACCAAGAGATTTTAAATTTGTAAGTGGGTCTAGCTAACCAAAATAATATGTTAATATAAGTTTTCTTTTTTGAATTATAAGTATATATATATTGTTTATTTCATGATTTATGTGTATATAAAATAATATCTTGGTGGTAGGGTAACTTAGAAAGAAAATTGAAATTTTTGCAAATTGGTTTAAAAATGTAAGTTCTATAATAAAGGCAAATGGGCTAGTAGCCATTTAGCAAAGGTTACTAAAAATTTATTAAATATCAATTTCCTTCAGAAATTGCATTGATAAATTTTAAATAAATTTTAATTAAACTTCAGTATGTATAATTGTCATGAAGAAAGGGTTAATTCAAATGATAACCAAAGGGTTACATATTTTACATTAAAAGGTTTTAACTATGATTAAATAAGTTGTAAACAAAACTCAGTATTTATAATTTAAATGAAGAAAGGGTTAACCAAATGATAACTAAAGGGTTTTTTATTTTATATAAAAAGGGTTAAATAAATTTTAAAAGTTGTAAATTTCTTTGTAAATGATCAAGGATCAGTTCAAAAGGGTGTAACTAGGTTTTAATAAATATAAATAAATTTCATTATGTGGATTTTCATGCCAAAAGTGTTAATCAAATAGTAACCAAAGGGTTAAATATTTTCTAATCAAAGGGTTAAATGAATATAAATAAATTTGTAGATTTTGTAAATGATTGAGGATATGGGTAAACAGGTTTTAAATATGTTTCAGTAAACATTTTTATTAAAATATGTATTTAAATATTATAATCTAAATATGGGAAGGTGTTTGAATTTATTCAGCAGATGTTTTAACAATTTTTATAAAATATGATTTGATGTTCAGTAAATATTTTTGATAATCTTGTAGGAGATATGGCTATATGTTTTATATGTAATTTTTATTTCAGTATGTACTTCATAATTGGTTTATATATAATTTGATATGTTTTATGAATTTGTTTTTAGGTTGTTTGGTAAAATTGATTGAAATTTTACCTGCTAAAGTAAATAGAAATTGAATTTTAAAAAAGGTCATTTTAAATTGATAGAGATATAGAAAAAATTTTTATTATTTACATGGCTATGTAAAATATGGCCATAAATAAAGTAGTGTGTTTAGAAAGTTTAATAAATTGAACAAAATGTGAAAAGTAGGGATCTTTCGGAGTGTGTTGAAAAGTAAGGCTTTGCTTGGATCAACGAATATTTGTAATTTGTAACAATTAAATTTTCAGTAAAAAGTTAAGTAAACTAAACCATATATTGACGTTTAAAATCGCAAGGTTGAGAACCTGGGATAATGAAATAAAATTAGGACAGGCAGTGAAGGGTTGTTAAAAAGTCACTTAAGGGAAAAGAGAATTTTTTAATTTGAAGATAAGAACAAGAACTTCAGGTAGTAAAGAGTTATATTTTCGACAAGTAAGATTGACCGTCAAGAAGAGCAAAGTTTTACGCTTTGGCATACTCCGATTGAAAGAAAATTAAAATCGTAAATTCTTGATTTAAATTGTAATGTCAACTAAAATAAGCAGAGTATGGTTTCTTAACTGTTAAGAATCAACACAAAGGATATTTTTAAGTCAAATAAATTGCAGACTGTGCATTGTAATATTAAATTTTAAATTTTTTAAAATTAAAAAAATAAATATTTTTTAACTAACTTGCAAACAAACTGAGTATTATTTTAAAAAAGTTTCTTACACTCTCCTACAGCTGATATGGTCATTTCGCCGTTTAGATGTCTTTCAAAAGAACCCATCCCCCGGGATGACTTACCCGTTAAGGGTAGAATCCGCTGCAAGTTAGGTTTTTTCTTTTTTAAGTCCAGTGACTTGTTCTCTGGCAGATTTTGGCGAGCATTGCACAGCGTTCGTGGTTTCGGCTGCGAGCGGCTCGTTTCAAAATTCTTGCTCTGCAACGGGCGTTGGTGGGCGGCTTGCGCGCGCGTGTTAGTCAACGGTGGGGTTGACGGCGCCGTGCGTAGGTGGTGGCTCGGTCCGTTGCAATACACACAGATCAAGAAATAGTGCGCGTAACTTCAACAAACACCGGCTTCACGGACGTAGCATCCACAGCAGAGAAAAATCAGTGATTCGACAATGGTCAAAGACCGAAAGGTGCCTCATCACTCAAGGTAAAATTATTGCACTTAATGGTGGATAAAATTACTCAAAAATAGTAATATATTAACTTCATAAAGTCAGTGCAACGGAAAAACAATGGATAATGTTAAATATCAAGAATATATATATATATATATATAAATATCGCAATATGTATTCTTGTGTATTAATAAAGAACTAAGTCAAAATACAAATACAAGAATTATTATTGAATTTACAATTCAAAGCTTTTCGTTGGCTAACAGTACCAACATCATCCAATGTTGACATCATCCTGATGATGTTGGTACTGTTGGCCAATGAAAAGCTTAGAATTGTAAATTCAATTATAATTCTTGTATTTGTATTTTGACTTAGTTCTATATATATATATATATATATATATATATATATATATATATATATATATATATATATATTGTAATAATTTGGTAATTTTGTTTTATACAAGTCTTAATAAAAGTTATAATTTAAAAGAAATAACACTTCAATGCTGCTTTTTGTTACAATAAACTTTTAATATCTTAAAATGACATTCCTTGTTATCTTTTACAAAGTCACTTACTAATTAAAATTTCTTATTTCCTCTACAAAGAATTACAAAAATTAAGCTTTATTAGCCTAAGTCTAAATTTTGTTATGGCAGCAAGAAGTTTAGTTATAAAATTTAATATGAATTGAAATTGATTTAATTATTTCAATTTGAGCTTGAGCTCTCTTTATCTCGGGTTAAATAGGTGGGTTTTCTAAATTTTGACTAATAAATTTTGAGTTGGCACTTTCAAAAAAATATCTAAATTACAATTTTTACAAGTTAAAATTTTTACAAGTTATTTTAGTTCTTAATTAAATATATTTCCTGAATAATGTCTTCTTAATTGATCAGTTCAATTATTTGGCTTATTGTTACTCTGTAATTACGATTTAAATATGATACTGCACTTTCCGCACTAGTTAAAAAAATAAAATGTTTACAGCCAATTCTGAATACGTCTTCCTCGTTCCGATGCTTGGTTCCAACTGCGTACTGACGCTATCTTTGTTAGAAAAAATGGCCAAATCGTGAATTTCCGCTATTTTTTCGTTTATTCCGTGTAAGTACAGCTTTACGGATGTCATGTTCTTCTTCTTTACGGATACACTTCTTCTTCTTAACAACTGTACTTAAATTTCTTTGCATTTAAATCCAAAACTGTTTTATATTATATTTCCATGAGAAATATTTAAAACGAACATCTTTTGCCGGTCAATGCGCACGCAACTCCACAAATCCGTTACATCGTGTTGACTACAGAACACTCACTAGCTTGCCGTGTGAAAGTTTTAAGTGTATTTTTACATAGTTCTATTTAAATTGTTACCTATCAATTATTTCTAATACATATTCTTTATAAATAGTGATTTGTGTGTTTTTTTCTTTTATATAAAATTTTGTGATTAGATCTAAAATGTGGCCGTGTGAATTTTCTATACAAGTGAAATTTAGGTTATGTTTACAATTCGTTCCTGGTATATTTTAGTAATTTTTACATACTGAATTTATTTACATATATTTATCTTAATTTGGTAAGTGCCTTTTATATAGATATTACTTCAAAATGTTACATAGTCCCCAAATTTAGATAAAAAAAAATTTTGATTCCGAAATTCCTTTTTTTTATCTCAATTTTCACATTTTGGGAGTAAACTCTTACTCTATCCTTCTTGCTTGTCTGCTGCCATCTAATTACATATGATATACTTAACTACTAACAATACAATAAATTAACAATTAACATTTAACCAACAATACTCTTACTCTTAACATCTCGTACATTAATCATTTTCTGATTCTTAGAGTCTATTTTATAAACTTTTTCTTTTTCTTTCTTTATTTTAAATTTAATAGAATGGAATCTTTCCAATCATAAGTCTTTTTATTTATCTATATAATCTATCTTCTGACACAGTGTTCCTTTTTTTTTTAAATTTTAGCCTAACCGAGTCATAGCATGTCTAGGTTGTTTGTAGGTTAGGTCCTTGTTCTTATTCATTCATCCCTTCCTATTTTATTTTTATTTACATATTTTTTTTATTTCTTTATATTTTTTTTTCAAGTGTTTGTTTAATTATTAAGTCATTTCTGGTCTATTGTCATTTCTGGTTTATTTGTTATCTATCCCTCCTACATTCGCTTCCTTCTCCTAATACTTTTATATCCTGAGACATTCCTGTTGTTACCATCTTATTATCCCTTGTTATTTTCCTTTCTCTCGACTTCTCCCTTTATTTATTTAATTGGTTCTACCTGAAATTTATCTGATTCTCCCTGGTGTGCCTCCCTTGGTTCATAAAATTTCTTTAACAAGCTAATATGGAAAATTCCTCTAATTTTATTGCTTCTAGCATCTTTGATTTCATAAGTCGCTTTGCCATATTTCTTGGTGATCACATAAGGTCCATCATATACATAAAATAATTTTGCCATCTCACCTCTTATACCCTGTGGTTGCCAATTTTCTTTTACTAATACCTTGTCCCCAACATTTAATTCTTCTATTTTATGAGTTTTATTAAATTTCTCTGCTCTCTTATGAGCCTTTTTCTTAATTCTACTCCTAGCAATTTCTAAATGTCTTTCTAAATTTATTAATTTTGAACTCCAGCCAAAATTTTTTATTTCCTTTTGCCAAAACCTTTCATCCTGAATTCCTAGTTGTAGCTGGTTAGGTGTGTATCCTGTAGTCTCATGAGGAATTTCATTAATTGCCTGGTTAATAACCTCTACATACTTTCCCCATTCTCTATGGTTATGATGACAATATGTTCTCAAACATCTAATGATCTCCTTATTCACCCTCTCAACGATATTGCTTTGTGGCCTCCTTATTGGAGAAAATATTGGTTTCATTTCTCTATTTTTTATATACTCCAGCCATTTCTTATTATTAAACTGGGTTCCATGATCAGTCTGTATTCTTTCTACTCTCCCGAAATTTTCTATATAATTTTCTAAACATTTAATTGCCTCCCCTGTGGTTGCCTTTTTCAATTTATAGATTTGAACGAATTTTGTAAATACATCTAACATTACTAATAAATACTTATAGCCTCCTACAGTTCTTTGAAATGGTCCTATAAAATCAATTGACAATTGCTCCTTTGGTTTTTCCACTTGGATCCCTTTCATCTCTCCAAAATTACCTTGGGTTACATTTTTAGCTCTTTGACAAATATTACATGTTTTAATAATTCCCCTAATGCTTTTTCCCATCTTCTTCCAAGTGAAGCTCTCTGATAATATGGTATGACATTTCTTAGCTCCTGCATGCAGGTAATATTCATGACAAGTACCCACTATTTCTTTAATCATTCCCTTTGGTACTACTATTTTCCAACTTTCCCTATTTCTTTTGTATACTAAGTCATTAATAATTTTATAATTTTGAAGATAATTTTGAATGTTTTCTTTTATTTCTCTAACTTCCAAATCTTCTACTTGTAATTTACTAAATTCTTTAAATTTTGTACACATTTCCATATCCATAACTCTTTCTATATAATTTATTTGTAATTCTGAATTTTGGTCTCTTCTTTCAAACTTATTTTTGTCACAAGGGTTCCTGCTCAATAGGTCTGCAACTACATTTTCTTTTCCTTTACAGTGTTCAATAGTATAATCATATTCTTGCATTAGTAATATCCATCTATGCAATCTTGAATTTAAAATTTTACAAGTCTTAATAAAAGTTAAGGCCTGATGGTCAGTCTGGATCACAATTTTTCTTCCTAGGATGATCTGTCTTGCTTTCTGCAGACAAAACAATATAGCAAGTAATTCCTTCTCAGTGGTATAATATTTAACTTCACTTCCTTTTAATGTGCGGCTCATAAACATTACTGCCTTTTTCTCCCCCTTTTCATCAATCTGATAGATGTGTCCTCCTATGGCATATTCACTGGCATCTGTTTGTAGGTAAAATGTTTTCTGGTAATCTGGGTGAGTAAGTACATTTGTTTCCAGAAATTTTTTCTTTAATTTAATAAAATTTCGCTCCTCCTCTTCTGTCCAAATAAATTTGTTTCTATTAGATAATAATTTTAATAATGGTTGTACAAATTCTGAATATTTTTCTATAAATTTATTATAATAATTAGCCATTCCAATAAAACCTTTTAACTGTCGAGGATTTTTAGGTGAGGGAAATTCTAATATAGCTCTAACCTTCTCTTCATCCATTTTTACTCCATTTGTAGTCAATCTATATCCTAAGAATGAAATATCTTTTCTACAGAACTCTGATTTATCAAATTTAATGGTCATGTTGTTTTTTAAAAAAATTTGGAAGATCCTTTCTAGGTGTTTTTTATACTCCTCAAATGTCTCAGACATACAGACTATATCATCTACATATATTAAGGTGAAATCTTCTAATTCCTCCCTCATAATACTGTCCATAGCTCTTGCCAATGCTGCTAGAGATGTTTTCAATCCATAGGGTGTAACAACAAACTGGTATGTTTTCCCTCTATGTTGGAATGCAGTATATTTTCTTGACTCCTTTTCCAATTCAACCTGCCAGAAACTGTTAGTGAGGTCCATGGTACTCAACCAATTAACTTTCTTTGCTCTGTGTAGAATCTCATTTATTCCTCTATAGCAATCATAATCCGGAATTATAATTTCATTTAGTTTTCTTGCATCTAAACATAATCTAACTTTCCCATTGGTTTTGATGACTGGGACTATTGGATTAATATATGGACTAGTACTTCTTTCAATTATACCTAACCTCAACATTTTCTCTATTTCTTCTTGTACCTGATCTTGGTACTTTGTAGGAATTGGGTAATTTCTTTGGTAAAATGGTACATCTTCCCTAACTTTAATCTTATGTTTATATGCAGTGCATAAACCGGGCTGGTCTGAAAATACTTCTTTATACTTTTCTATTAAATCACTCATCTCCTGTCTTTGTTCCTCAGTTACCTCTTCATTCCCTATTCTTTCAAAAATATCCTCTTTTTTTATCTCTCCCTTCTCTTGTACAATTTTAATATAATTTTGACTCTGGTTTCCAAAAGTTTCAAATTCTTCCCATTTTTCCATATCATTCATTCCTTCCTGTTCATCACAACTCAATTCCTCCTCCATCTCATTTTCAAAATTATTCATCTCCCCTTTAAATTTTGTCTGCCCATCTACACTCATTTTTGATTTATATAATTTGTTTTCATATTTAAACTCCATCTCCCATTTTCCAAAATCAAGTTGTGCCTCCACATCCATCAACATATCCGTACCTATAATAAATTTTCTCAATAAGCCTGGCACCACTAGGCATTGAAACAGATATTTTACCCCTCCTATTTCTCCTATTACCATGATCATTTTGTTTATCTTTTTAGTTTTCTTATTTGTTGCAGTCCGAATGGTTAAATTTTTTATTGGTAAGATTTCTATTTTTCCTATTTTATTTTTATTCTCTAACATCCATTTCTCCTGGATACATGTTACGTTACTGCCTGTGTCTATTAATGCTAGTAAACTTGTATCTTCCATCTTAATCTCTATCTCTGGGTTTATTATTTTTTTTTCAATTCCTAAATTATAATTTCTCTCCTCATCTTCTTGTTCTAAAAATTTTCTACTGATTAATACATTATTTATAGTTAACTTAATTTTATCGTAGGAGCTTTTATCAAATTTTATCACTGGCAACCTCATTTGTTCTGTTTGATGCTCCTTTTCCTGATCCAAGGCGACGATACCAGTGTTCTCTAGTTTTCCGTTTGACTATGTGCACCATCCTCCTTCCTTGTCCCCACACATCTCCTTGTCTCTATCTGATTTATTTCCTTCTGGCTCCTGTCATTTGTTCTGTAATTCCTGTCTCCTCTATTTTCTCGATTATTTTCCTGCCCTGGTCTTGGTTCACTATTCCCCCTCATATGATTATCTATTCTTCTGTTAAAAAACTGGACATATGGCCGTCCTTCACTTCTATATTCATTCCTTCTATACAATTCTCCTGGTCCTGGAAATCTTCTATTTCCCTGCTGTCTCATCCCTTCCTCACCCCTTCTGGGTGGAAATCTATTTCCATTCTGTTCCTCTCTAGGGGTAGGCCTATTCCATGGTCCCCTGTTTCTCTGTCTTATTTCCTTATTTCTCTCCTCTATATCCTCCTCATTGAGCATCCTTTCCATCTCTCGGATCGTTTTTATATTTTGTACTCTTCTTGACAACTGTATCCTTTCATTAAAATGCCGGCTTAATCTCCGGACTATCTCTTCCTCATTTTGCGGTGGTGTCATGTTCTTTAAAACTATGACTCTTTCTATGAAATAATCTGCTCTGGCTCTTCCATTTCCCTCTATATACCTTTCATTTTCTATTCTCTCTTTGATGCCTTCCTGTATTTCTTTGGCCCAGTATCTTTCTATAAACCTGTCTTGTAAATCCGCGAAATTTTCCACCTCCTCTCTAATTGATTCCCACCATCTTGCCGCTCCTACTTCCAAGGCTCTATCTATGATTCCTCTCCATTCATTTTCAAATCCTTCCCCTGTCCTACATCCAAATTTTCTTTCCACATACCTATCCAGTCTTTTTAGGAACTCCATAGGGTTCCCATTCCTACCATTAAATTTTGGCATCTCCTCCTGATTCCCGCATGACACCTGTATTATCCTTAGGCCTTCTCCTCCTTTATTTTCTTCCACCTTCTTTTCTACCTTTTCCATTCTCTGGGTCAATTCCCCTTGTTTCTCATTATTCCTCCTTCCTTCTGTTTCCAATCTGTCAATTCTATCATTATTATTGTTTTTCTCAATAGCTATCTCCCTATTTAAAACTCTTAACTCTTCCCTGTTCTGTATTGTCATTTTTTCTACCTTCTCTATCTCTTTCTTATTAATCTCTGTCACATCAGCTATTATTTCTTTTGTTTCCTCTAAATTCTCCTTTATCTTCTCCTCTAAGTCTCTTCTCATAACTCCTACTACATCATTATTCTCTGTTCTCAACTGTTCCCTCATATCCTCTATCATTCTCCTATTTTCTTCCTTTAGGCTTTCGAATTTCTTATCCAACCTATTCATTTCCAACCTACTTGAGGCAAATCCTCTGTTCATCTCTTCTCTCATCTCCTTATTTTCCTCCTTTATCTCTCCTTTTACTTCGTTTATATTCTCCTTTAATTCCTTTTTTAATTCGTCCATCTTATCTAATTGTCTATTCATATTCTCACTCATTTCTTTCATCTCCTCTTTTCCTTTTCGGCTCATTTCCATGAGAGATCTCATCATCTCCCTTAAATCTTCATTCTCATTATTTCCCTTTTTCTGTTGGGTTTGCATCAGTGGTAATCCCCTAGCCTCATCTACTTGGGTTTCCACCTCACTCTCTTCTATAGGCATATCTGTGCCTTCCGTTTCTGTCTCTTGTATTTCTAGGCTTGTCCCTTCTTCCACTTCTATTAGGCCTATTGTAGCTTCTTCCTCTCTTTCATCTATTTTTTCTTTTAATGTCACATATTTTCCTTTTGCAGCTTCCTCACTTGCTGTACCCTTCCTAGACCTACTATGTTTGTTATATTCCTCTAATTTTTCTGTTTTTTTCGCTTTCTCCCTCCTTAAATTATATGTACCTGTTTCAGATTCCATTTTTTTTTTTATTTCTTTATCTAAAATTTCAAAATTCCCCTTTATTCTATTTAAATTTTGAAAATTAAAAAAATTATTGACTTATGGTTGCAAAGTCCTGAAAAGTAAACAATATTAATACAAATATTTAATTAATAATCTTATCTAAAGTGCCTTAAGGTTAATTCTTAAATTTTTTTTATAATCGAGCCCCACGTTGGGCGCCAAATGTAATAATTTGGTAATTTTGTTTTATACAAGTCTTAATAAAAGTTATAATTTAAAAGAAATAACACTTCAATGCTGCTTTTTGTTACAATAAACTTTTAATATCTTAAAATGACATTCCTTGTTATCTTTTACAAAGTCACTTACTAATTAAAATTTCTTATTTCCTCTACAAAGAATTACAAAAATTAAGCTTTATTAGCCTAAGTCTAAATTTTGTTATGGCAGCAAGAAGTTTAGTTATAAAATTTAATATGAATTGAAATTGATTTAATTATTTCAATTTGAGCTTGAGCTCTCTTTATCTCGGGTTAAATAGGTGGGTTTTCTAAATTTTGACTAATAAATTTTGAGTTGGCACTTTCAAAAAAATATCTAAATTACAATTTTTACAAGTTAAAATTTTTACAAGTTATTTTAGTTCTTAATTAAATATATTTCCTGAATAATGTCTTCTTAATTGATCAGTTCAATTATTTGGCTTATTGTTACTCTGTAATTACGATTTAAATATGATACTGCACTTTCCGCACTAGTTAAAAAAATAAAATTTTTACAGCCAATTCTGAATACGTCTTCCTCGTTCCGATGCTTGGTTCCAACTGCGTACTGACGCTATCTTTGTTAGAAAAAATGGCCAAATCGTGAATTTCCGCTATTTTTTCGTTTATTCCGTGTAAGTACAGCTTTACGGATGTCATGTTCTTCTTCTTTACGGATACACTTCTTCTTCTTAACAACTGTACTTAAATTTCTTTGCATTTAAATCCAAAACTGTTTTATATTATATTTCCATGAGAAATATTTAAAACGAACATCTTTTGCCGGTCAATGCGCACGCAACTCCACAAATCCGTTACATCGTGTTGACTACAGAACACTCACTAGCTTGCCGTGTGAAAGTTTTAAGTGTATTTTTACATAGTTCTATTTAAATTGTTACCTATCAATTATTTCTAATACATATTCTTTATAAATAGTGATTTGTGTGTTTTTTTCTTTTATATAAAATTTTGTGATTAGATCTAAAATGTGGCCGTGTGAATTTTCTATACAAGTGAAATTTAGGTTATGTTTACAATTCGTTCCTGGTATATTTTAGTAATTTTTACATACTGAATTTATTTACATATATTTATCTTAATTTGGTAAGTGCCTTTTATATAGATATTACTTCAAAATGTTACAATATATATATATATATTTATATATATATACATATATATATATATATATATATATATATATATATATATATATATATATATATATATATATAAAAGGAGAATTAATAAAAGGAATTGAATAAGTAACTGATTTGTTATTATTTTCAAATTTGTTTGAACATAATATTAAAATTTAAATGAGCCATATTAGATTTTAATAGTTAGGTAACATGTTGTCAGAGATATAATTCATTGAAGAAAATTGGTTTAAGTGTATGGATGAATGTTCAGGAGTACTATTAATAATTAAAATTAATGTAAAAGGTTTTTTGTAATCCCTAAGGGAAATTTGTTAAAACAAGTAGATGAGTTTCTACAAGTATTACTTCAGTCAGTATTGTTTGCTTGTGGGATATAGATATAAGTATTGATCGATAACAAGTAAAGAGGTAATTCAAACATATTAAGGCTTAAAAATATTTACAATATTCCATAACAAATTAATTTTGTAGTCATAAATTAAATTTTACTTTTTGTAAAATAAAGAAATACATGTAGGAGAGTATGTCATTTTTGTATATAAAGTGAAATATAAATTAAAGTGAGAATATATCCAACAGCTTCAAAAAACAAGTATTACAAAAAGAAAACAAAAACAAAGATATATAATAGAGGGACATAAACATTTTCTTCTTAGTTTATATTATTACCTACTATTATCAACAAATTTCTTTACAGTTATTGTAATTCCTCAATTGTTCAATAGACCATTGTTTAAAAGGTATGTGAAACAATTTTTTTCTAATGATATTTCTTTTAGTGATGCAATTTTAGAAAAATATTAATCAGTGAATATATCTCTAACTACCATTTAATGTATAAGTAAACAAAAAAAAAAGTTACTTTCTTTCATGAGTTAGTTGGGTGAAACAACCTTTGAAATTGTAAAAGTTTGATGTTGTCTTCTTTCAAAATGTAGTGTTTAAACAAATTAACCCACTTTTGTGTTTCTTATTCTTTGAAAAATATTTTTCTACCACTATATCCAGAAGTAAAACTTTATTATAAAATCGTTCAGGGTTTGAGGCTTTTTAATAGGTTTCTATTGATTTTTAATTTATTGACATGAGTAATAGATTAAAAACTGAAAGAATTTTTGTAGTCTAACTTGTTCTTTAAAAGAAGAAGTTAAAATCTAACAGTTTTGACTCACCTGCCCTGTATAGTTAGCTTATTAAGGTTAAAATTTGAGGCTCACAAAAATAAAAAGCAAATTACGTATAGTAATATACAGTGGAATTTTGAATATGAACATAGCAACAGATTTTGTTTTCTCTCTTTATTTTACTCAAAATATGATACTAGGTAATTTTCATTTTCCATTAATATATTTCATATGGGTTATGTTTGTTATCACCAATATTTCCATTCTATGAAGAAACTAGCTTTTTAAAGCAATTAGCTACTCTTACCTTTTTTTTGTCAAAGTAGAAATTAAGCTGTATATAAAATTAATTATGTGTAATATCTTTTAGATTTGGAAACTACAGTATCTGTTATATTATCTAACCAGTGGACAAGATAAACTACATAAATTGAAGATGTTCTTTTTTGAGAATATTTTTTATTTAGATTGGTATAACTGTTGGTAACATAAAAATGTTTCCCTACCATCCCTTTTACTTATGATGACTACATATTCTATAAACACCAATAAATTATCTTACACCTTAGTCACCTAGTCACTAAACTCTGATAAATTTGTAATAAATTAATAACAATACCCTCTAACATCAAATATATCAATCTAGTGAATATTTCAGTAGTAAAGCAACACTATTTTCAGAGGTATCACTGTACAGTATGCAAGTAATTGTTAAGAGAATTTTGTTATTTATTCACTGGTTACCTATATATTAGTGATTAACTATCTCTATGGTTACCCAATAAAAATACAAATCATAAAAGACAAAAGTCAATTGGACAGAAATAATAAAAATGTAATTGACCCATATAATGTTAAAAAGGTTATTCTCTAAATAAAGGGCACTAACTCTGATAAAGGGAATAATATCATTTTAATATATGAACACACCAATACTATTAAGTTCCAAACATTGTCTAGTGATATTGGGAGAAAGTAAATTATTTTGATTGATATCACTTGGAAAAACCATTACTCACTGATATTTTTCAACAAACACGTTTCAGACTATATTAGTGCATTGAACAATATGCACTGATCTATTGTGAAACGTCTGCTGAGAAATATCAGTAAGTAGTGGTGTTTTGCCAAGTGATATCAATAAAAATAATTTTAAAGGACCTCAAGATATACAACAAAAAAAACTATAAAATCAATAGTTAAGGTTACCTTTAAATAACTTTAAAAAAATATAGTAAAATAATTTCAAAAACTTGTTTAAGAGTGATGAAATTAGAATCTTGAAAGTAATAGAAAAATCAGTTCCTACTATAACAAAATGAAAAGTTTCAAGTAATGTATATCTTTGGTAATTCATACAGTATATGAAGCAGAGTGGATGTGGCAGAAAAAGTAAACACTTAGAGTATCAATATGCACTATTCACAACATTGTTTGGATATAACTATTGTATAATAGTTAAGGAAACTATTGTATAAGCAAATTGTTACTTAATTTGTTAAAAAAAACTTAAAGAAAACTTGATCTTGCAGAGCAAATCATAAAGTTAAAGTATGTATTTAGTGTATTTAGTCATAATTTATATTCTGCTATCAGATAATTCTTGACGTTTAATTTATATCAGGCTTTAATAATCTCTAATAGATTAAAGCAGAACTAAGGCTCTAAATTGGCAATTGTTCAGATAGAGAAAAACTGAAAAGACATTGTGTCTAAGAGATTGAATGTTTCAATTGGATTTATTTCTTGATAGAACCTAAAGTTAATGCCGTTAAAAGCCCTAATTAAAATTAAATCCTTAACTAAACATAGAAATATCATAATTTCCCAACATTTGTATACAGGAACTCATATAGAGACATTTGATAAGTGAGAATATAAGTTTGCAAATGTTAAAAAAAGGTTACAAACTAAGCATTTTTGAAGAATTAAAAATTTATGTAGTTTGGACAGTGGATAAGGATATTGTGTTAAATAAAAATGAAACAATAAACCACATATAATTTTTAATAAAATTATTACTAACAACCTGCAAGGAGTTCTATAATTTTTAAGCATGTGATACACAGGAACAGAACCAACTAGGAGTTGTAGGGGAGATACAACTTTTAGTCTTAGATGTAAGGTATGTAAATTTTAGGTATAAAACTGGAGGGAGATATCCTTAAGTGACACATATTTTATAAAAGAACCATTAAATTTCAAGGATTTAAAGTTATATGTTTCATATTCATAATTTCATATTGTTAATTTAGTGACAGATACTTAATTGCACTTTTTAAAATGATTTATTAAACAATTTTACTATAAAAGTCTACTTTATGGGACTAAAATGCATAGGAGAAAAAATGTAGATGCAAGTGGCACTAAAAACGTAAAGATATCAGGAACCTTCAAAACTATAAATAACAGTTGCTATGTAAAATGTTTGTTAAATAATAAAAATAAGCTTACACTTTTTTATTGAATTTTTTATAGTATAACAAATATCCTTAGCTTCTTATTAGAAAAATCTTTATCTTGGACCTCCTGAAGAGAATCTTAAATTTACCCTTAATGAGAAGTGAGAAAGAATTGTAAAATAATAGTATTAGTAACAATGTTTTTTTTTTTGACAGGTATATGGTGAAGCAATTTTTAGTGTACTAAAGATTTGTTTTGTGTTTCTATGTAATTTTAATTTTTGTAGTCTGTCGAAGACTTTTGGAGTTAAACTTCAAGCCTTTATTTGTTGTAGGTTGGATGGTAATTATGATGACAGTTAACCACTGAAGTCTTAGTTATCAACAATAGAGTTATATATTATTGAAAAGAAGGTTTAGGTATGGAATAAAAAAAACTGATATTATCCTTTACCTAAATATATAAAATTTGTTTTCTACTATGTGACTTGCTTAAAAATATTATTACCTGTATATTCTGTTAAAAAAGCATAATCTAGAGTAAAAACTCCAAAAAAACGTTTATAAAAATAGTAAATAAGTAACATTTTAATGATTGTAGCTTACTTGTCCTTATTCAGTTAAGCTAAATACATTTTGTAATAAGACATTCTAATTTTTTACACCATTTCATTTTTATTTCTGTTATAGGTTCTACATACAAAGTTAAATAAAATAATGATTGGGTATTACAAATTAATTTGTAACATAAGATTAAATGTTTTTCTGCCATTTGCATGTTATATGATATAAATTTAATAGAGAGACATTTTAAAGTGGTTATATTATATATTTTATACTTAATATATATCATTTACAAAAGAAATCAAACAATATTATATATATATATATATATATATATATATATATATATATATATATATATATATATATAGACACCAGAAAAATAGAGAAAAATTAAGCAGTGATTCGACAATCGTCAAGTGACCGAAAGGTGCCTCATCACACAAGGTAAAATTATTGCACTTAGTGGTGGTAAAAAATTATTTACAAGTAATAATAATAACTTCATAAGTCAGTGCAACGGAAAAATAATGGACAATCTGAAATATCACGATATATATATATATATATATATTACACTTTTGCTATTACTTGCGACCAGACATTTGTTAACTAAAAGTTGTTAATTGTTAACTTACACTTGGGGGAAACGTTTTTGTCTTACGACTTCTTCAGCCTCGACGACTTTAGAATCGAAGAGGCTGAAGAAGTAGTAAGACAAAAACATTTCCTCCAAGTGTAAGTTAACAATTAACAACTTTTAGTTAACAAATGTCTGGTCGCAAGTAATAGCAAAAGTGTAATTTGTAATTTACAACCAGCTCGTCATGAACAGCAACAAGATTTCGATATATATATATATATATATATATATATATATATATATATATATATATATATATATATATATATGAATATATTGATGTAAATCAAATAACTTTGGTAAATATTTTGTTATAATAATACAAACATACTGTTATAGTGTATAAATACTGGTAGTCATAATTTTCTGTTTATCTTGTGACAAATTAAAATTTGTTACTTGAAATTATGTATATTTATTCTTTTTATAATAAGATGTAGTGAAATTTTATTTCATAATTTAGGTGGGATATTTTAAAGTACAATAATATGTATTTGTTTGACAATAATTTAAGACAAATTAATTAATTAAGATAATTATATTAAACTAAAATTATAATTTTTATATTTTCAGAGTGAAACACAACTAAGTTGACCATGAAATTGTTTAGAAATGATGGAAAGACTGTTAGAATCGAACAAGGCCCTTATTACAAACAGTTTAAATTGTATTTACAAATATTTCGACTTTTTGGTAGAGTTCCTTATGAAACAAATTTGTCAGGTATAAATCATATTAATAAGTTTTTAAATAAGTAGCAAATCTACTGATTTTAAGTAATAATAGTCTGATTGATTTCATTGTCATGAAATTTGGTGAATCTTCCAAAATGAAGGTTTAATCTAATGGAATTGAATGAACTTGAAATTAAAGCAAGTTAAAAAATAATATATATTCTATTGTTTCTTTTATTAAAGGGCAGACAACTTTTTGATTGATTCTAATCAACACTATGGATTATAAATGTTGATTCAAAAAAGCAAATATCTTTTATATACGATTCACTCAATAAAATATCTCTTTTTAGTTTGAGATAGCAGATTGTCTTGTCTTTACTACAATAAATACATATCAACTTCTTGCCATTCCTCACAACTGAAAGTGTTAAACTATAGTTAATGACAAACTGTGTTGAAAAATTACAAGTACTTGGAGTTAACAATCATACTAAAGAAAATTTTACTGGAGTGACTATGTATTGTATTTGGTCGATTAGTGTTTAATCCGGCAGAGGTTGCGTGAAAAATAAAATGTGAGGGGTCGCACATGGTGGAATCAACAAAGTCATTTTATTTATACAAAAAAAAAAAAAATACTGAACAATATATTATTTTAAAAATACAAATATAGTAATTAAGTGTAATATATTTACTTAAGTTCTATTGGTTTTAATTGTGACATTAATGTACTAAATAATTTTAAATAATATTTTAAGATTTAAAAAATTTGTTGTTTGAAA
This sequence comes from Prosapia bicincta, assembly GCA_036971475.1. Classification (NCBI taxonomy): domain Eukaryota; kingdom Metazoa; phylum Arthropoda; class Insecta; order Hemiptera; family Cercopidae; genus Prosapia; species Prosapia bicincta. Next base: position 91,678,439 of record JBAIZL010000004.1, on the reverse strand, counting down.
GAAATACAAGACTTTAGATAAATTGTCATAACATACGGACTCTTTTACAAATACTTATGTATAATAATATATTCTGAAAGAAAACTAATTTCTGAATAATATACCTGTAATTACAATAGCTGTAACGTAAAAGAACCAATTTTGAAGCAAAATGTGTTGAATGTTTAAGTAAATTTATCATAATATTACAATTATAGTGATGCAATGAAACTGTAAAAATTTATGATTTTAAACAAAAAGTTACATACAATATGTCTAAGCACTTGAGGGTTATAGCAATGAAATTCCTTGCAGTTCCTCATCCGATTGATGCCCTTGGGTGACGCAGTCTTGACAAGAAGGTACAATGTGTTCACTGCAGATGAATCTACGCCAGAGTTTTTGATTTCCTGTTTTGTCTCCAGTTGTATGGACCACATCGCACTTCATGTGCATCTTCTGCATTATTTCGCCCCTGTGGCTGTAGGCCCAGCATCTCTTCAGTGTTTCTTTTCAACTGACGTGGAAGTTCGTCCCGTCCATGTTGTTGAAGTATGTAACCACGGCATAGCTCAGTAGCCAGTTGTTTGAGGTAGTATCGCCGGACTATATTGAACTCCCCTTTTGCATGTTTGTACACAATGAAAGAGTTCACTCCAATGGTATTAAGTAAGCCAAAAAACACTGTCAGGGGCTATCGATTGCTGTATTGTGCAGCTGAATATATGGCCTTGTACTCATCAACGTCTACTCCCCCGTTTTTTGAATTGTAAAATATTAAGATGAAAGGTTTATTTTTATCTCTAGATTCGGGATCAGTTTCATCATTATTATGCATGGTTGAGGTGAGAATAACTACTTTATTTATTTTTTTTGACAGTAGAACAGTAATGTTTGATTCCCTCTAAACCCAAAAAGCTTGAGGTTACAGGTCGATTTTTTGTACTGATGAATTTCGTTGGAATGTGTGTTTTTTTTCCACAAAGTGCTTACAAGAGTCAATTTATGCACCTTTAGCAGATGTTTGGCAAGTGGTATTGAAGTATACCAATTATCGGTTGTAATATTCCTTGATGTACCACTGATAGGTTGAACAAGTGTGTCAACAACATCAATACCAGAATTGTTTACTAGATATGGGCCTGCTGGCTGTTTACCAACATGTACCTCCATGTTGAGGGTATAAAAAGTTTTTGAACAGGTCATTGAATAGATTTTGATACAATACTTTGCACGTTTATTTTTTATGTACTGCCTAAACCTGCATCTTCCTCTAAATGATTCTAGCATTTCATCTATTGTAACGTATTCACTTATAGTAAAGTTTGCAGTATATTTGGCAACAATCCTATCAAAAATATCACGAACAGGTGCTAATTTGTCTGTAATCTGTGGCCCCTAGTTTGAGCATCATTGAACCTTAAAGCTCTGATCAGGGATTTTAATCGTCGAAGATTCATGCAGTTTCTAAAAAATGGCATACCTGTTCTGTCTGTACTCCACAAATCATAAAGATTTAAATATGAAGCGTGAAGTAATCCTGCCACGTACAAAATACCTATAATGGCTTCCAGTTCAATATATGTCATAGGTGAAGCATCCCATGCACCGGAAAATCTTGGACGGATTCTATCTATGCTTTGGTTGGTGTACTTGTTCTGATTCTGTGTCTCCTTCTCAAATGAACTTCAACATGATCTTGTTGTTCATCATCTGAATAAGGTTTGTCAATGGGTTCAACAGTAGGCACGTCACGAAAAAGTTGTCTTCTAACACTACCAGGATTTTCAATCCTTTCTTCCTCACGCATTTCTTCCCTTTCCACGCTATCTAACAGTTTGGCAAGTCTTTCTTCCTCTGCTCGATTCATATTGCATAGTAACACAATAAATATAACACACAAGGCACTAAACAATTAATAACACAAAAGCAAAATTAAAAATTATTTCACACTTTACCACATGCGAGGGGTCGCGCATGGTGGTTTCCACACTGACTTTTCTTTAGGCTTTTGCAATATGACACACGTTGGTGATAGAGAAATACAAACATAGCATTCGACAGCAGAAGAGTCTATTTGAAGGTACTGAGGGAGTAGAATTAAAAAGAAAAGCTCGAGATATTAAGAATTAGTGAAGTCCCGGTGGGAAAGACCGTGATGCGACCCTGCCAAGTTAAACACTTAATAGTTGTTGGAAAAGTGAAAAGTAGTTGAATTAGAGGGTGTTGTATGCTACTTATGTTCAATAAAAAAAGTTTAATAGATATTCTATAAAAATATAAAATGTGACCAAAAATTTGGCATGTTTATAAAACAAACTTGAAATAAGTTTATAAAGAGATTAGACTCTTTTATTTAGCCATCCAACTAGCACATAAATGGAACAAATGACAAATAATCATTTAGAAATTAGGTTGAACTACTATTTGGTTTTCAGATAAGCTAGCTACAGACCAAAATGAAATGATTTTCGTTCACTTATTACCAAATTGGAGAAATCAAGAAATTCGTTCTGTAGAAGACTTTCCAACTAAAGTTTAAAACACAACAAAACAATATTCTCTTACCAAATACAAAATCATAAATAACACCCTAAACAAAAAAAATCACTGATTACAAAATAACTCTACTACCTACAAATAAAATACAACTATCAAGAAAATAATAAACATTTTGAAATATATTGTAAAACCTTTAAAAATGCAACCTGTAACAAATCGGACCTAAAGCCCTTGTGAGTTTGCCCCAAAAATCAAAATTTAAACATCCCCATCTTACTATCAGAATTTACAAACCAATTATAAGCTATCAGAATTAAGAGCTATAAGCTTAAGCACATAAATTAACAAAAGGCATGAGAGAGTAATCAGACAACTAGCTGATTCTAACATCGACGGTAAGCTTAAGGTTTGGACATCTTGTTACAAGGAAATAAGTATAAATCACTCCTGTGGTTGTACATATTAGTATTACAATCACTTGTACATTAGTTTATGACTATCCGAACATTAATTTTGTAAATTTCTAAGAAATTACTGAGACAGAAAGTTTTTGATTGCTCCGTGGCGATCTTCATCAGTGTCTAAATTTTTTCACTTGGAATTGTTGTTAGGTTAAGCAGTGACAGTTTTAATGGCAGGTTTTTGATAGTATCAATGAGTATTTGTGATTTGTATTGGGTTTGTTCGTTTAATATGTTTGTATTTTTGTGTTTTTGTGTGATTGTAAATTTCATATTGTTCTAGTATGTTGAAATGTGGTCCTTTTTTGTTGATGTGTAAGATTTCTAGGTTAACGTAAATGTCTGTGTATTTGTGTCCTGTTTCTTTTAGGTGATTGGAGAATGTTGAGTTTACAAAATTTACAAAATTAAAGTTTCGATAGTCATAAACTAATGTAAAAGGGATTGATTAAGTTTCACCGAACATAATGGTCTCCAAAATTCAAGAGATTAATATTATATTGGTTATGTGGAGTATTTTTATCCTCTACTGCCATTTTGCTTATGTATCAACACTTCTATCTCAGAAAAAAAACACAAATTCTTAATTGATTCAAGTAAAATTTTACTACAATTTTCAGTTGCAAAAAATATTTACGTTTAGTAAAAATTTAAAAATAAAAAAGTTGACATGTTAACACTTTGTATTTGTAATACGCAATAAAGATTTCGACCAGAATAAATATATATATCAAAATATCTTTGCGTATAAAGATATACCAGAATATATAAGATTATTTGCAAATTTTTCAATCTATTACAATATAAAACACAAAAATGTTTTTTGCGAGAAAAAATGTTTGCGGTATAAACTTAAATATAAGAAGATTGATTTGTTGATAAGAAGGAGAATGATGATTTTCTTTTAAAACTGATAAGAAGATACTGGTTTTCTAAAATAATTTGTATTAAGTCTGGGTTTTCTTAGTCATCACTAATTCCATAAATGGGATAAATCATGAGAATTCTAACTTATATTTCATAAGCGCCCTCATAGTTATGTACATCACTAGCACATTCAAATATGTATTATAAATTTACAAAATTATAAAAATAACTTATTTTTGTAAAAATGTTATATTATATTATTGTCTAATTATATTTTCAATTAAATATGTTGTTTTTCTAGGGGAATTACAGATGAGATATTTTTCCCAAATTGCTTTTTATTCTATTGTTGTCTTCAGTATACAACTTTACAGTATATATTTAGTATTCCTCTGGCAAATACCTCGAATTCAACATGACGGTTCATTTGATAATGTTATCAGTTCAGTATTGGTACTATTATGTCTAAACTTTCATTATGACATTCTTCTGCATTCCTGGTGGGAAGCACAAACAGTAGTTGACTATTATGAAAGCTGGAAAAAGTATAATGTAAGTATATATGCATTTTAGAAGAATTATTTTATTCTGTGTTATGGTTATTTGATGGAATTTCCTTGAACCTTTTGATCTTATTTGTGGGTCACAAAAAAACTTTAACGGTAGCGTAATATATAAATATAGGGTGAGGCAGAAAGGACAGACGTTTATAGAGTAGATAGTTTTCTGACTCGGGTAGTAGGAATGGGGTGACTGAGATGGCCACACGTTCCTTAGCTCCTGCCATTTTTTTAAGTCAATGTCATGGAGCCGTGGACTGTACAACATTGTATGTTTGCTTATGACAGTTTTGTGCATAATAATGAGCCTATTGTTGCAGTTCAACTTGAGTTTCACCACCATTTCAATTTTGTGAGTTACACTAGTGGGTACACTTGTAACTCTATTTATGGGTTGAATAACTTTGTTTAAAAGGAACAGTAATCATGAAAAAAAATCGCCAGGAGCTCCTCGCGCAGTACACACTCTAGAAAGTGTGTAAAGAGTGAGGCATATCATACTCCTTAGTTCTGGTTGATCTACTAGGAGTTATTCTGCTAAACTGCACCTCAGTAGCTGTACTGCTTAGACATCTTTAATATCATTCTTACAAAATGGTCATAGTGCAAGAATTGAACTTTAGAGATTATGTCCAGTGGCTAAATTTTGCTTGGAGGCCATTCTTTAGCAAAATAACAACATCATTTTGTTGATCACTGATGAAACACATTTCCATTTAAATAGTATGGTAAATCAGCAGAACTGATGTTATTGGACCAATGAAACATCAAAACTATTACTTGAGAGACCAATACTCAGTCCCAAGGTAACAGTTGTGTGTGCAGTGAGCAGTGCAGTTGTTATTGGTTCACACTTCAAGATGATGTGTAACACTTCACAGTAACTGTAACATCGGAAGATTATAGGCAGATGGTTACTGAATTCCTATCTGAACTAAAAAGAAAACATATTGCTATTCAGTATGGTTTCAGCATTGTGGGGTGACAGTTCAGACAGCAAGAATTTCAATGGAAGCAATTAGGGCTGTTTTTTGTGGTTCAGTGTTTTCCCGGTTTGATGACATTAATTGGCCATATTCCCAAGACATCTCCATGTGTAACTACTTTTTGGGGGCTTACCTCAAGTCCTCAAATTATGTCCTCAAGTCCAGAAGCATAAACCACAAACAGTTCATGAAGAACTGAAGGAAGCAGTTCGTATGGAAGTTTTCCAAATTGACAGGGCAATGTTAGAGAGAGTGGAAGCCAACTTTCAAGAGCAGCTTATGAAGTGCATTACTCAAAACGGCTATCACCTGGCAGATTTTTTCGAGCAATAATTTTGTAAAATAGCAACATAATGTTAGTATAATACTGTAAATAAATTTTTTTTTTTGATGCGCAGGTAATGATATACTGTTATTTTGAAAAACATCCGTCCTTTCGGCCTCACCCTGATAAGATACATGACCTTAGTATAAATAGAAAGTGAAAATAACAAGTTAAACAGAATTTTATTTTACATTGATTGTTTATTTAGAAATAACATTCTTTGAAGCAAACATCTTTCCTGCCTATTTAATTATTTATATGAAGCATATTTAAAAAAAAAACGCCCATCCTCTTTAATGCATTTGTCATTTTGAACTAAAGAAACACATATTTAATTAAAAACCTAATCTTTTTAAACTGTTTCTTACCCAGCTTCCATTTTTGTAGCATTTGATTAATTTATTTTATAAAGCTTTTATCATCTTGTATTTTTGTTCTCCTCAAACCTTTCTCCAGTTTATAATTTTTTTCAATATCTATCACAAATACGTTTCTACTTAATTCTCAAGTCTATTATTTTTTATCTTCTTGAATAGCTAGGTGTGATTCAATTCTTCATTATAATGCTATCTCTGCTTCTTCCAAAATTGGAACATTTTTGTTTACTATCTGGTACTTACTTAAATAAACTAAGGATTTGAAGATTATGTTTCACATATTATTTTCACAATTTCACTTTTGTCAGTATTCTTTGTTTGTCTGTAATGGAAGAATTACACCCCTGAAGCTCATTGTATTGTATTAGTAAGACAGTTCTGTAAAACCTTTATACCTAAATAGATTATTAAAAGATAATATAATCTATAGAATTAAAACACACTTTTATTGCTTTAGGTTAGTCTAAAAAATACAAAGTAATCACTTTTAATGGTTGCTACCAATGGCTCAAAGTCCTAACATTTAACATCAACATCTAGAGCCATAATATAGTCCAGAACTAGCACCACATGATATATATGTCTGACATTTAGTGCCACATATAGCACAGATATTTAAGAGTGACATTTAGAGCCAATCTATAGTCCCTCATCCATCTTTTCAAACAAAAATGAGAAGTAATTATAGTAAATATATAAGTAAACTAAAAATACTCAATTATATTGCATAAGGCTTAAGAAACTTATCAAGTTAATTAAGAAACTCACTGTATTACAAAGAAAATATTTATGAACTTAAATTGTACAAATTTCATAAATATTTATTCTTAAAACATAAACGATGTCAAATTAAATTTGTTAAAGAGGGCAAGGATAGAATCACCAAGACACTAGTCTCTGATGATGATAGGAAAAATATATTAGAAAGTACAGTGTAGTACTGAAAATGTTTGCTTTTTTTGTGACTTTTGGGAGTTTTGCAAATAGTGATTCATAAATTTTATGAAAGAGTAGTGATCTAGTGTTAGTAAAATTGTTGTAATTTTGGTTTATACCTGAAATTAGTAACATATAATTATACCTAAGTAAAACTAGTGACATGTAAGTTGTACAAATCATAACAATTATTTATTGAAGTAAATTTTATGTTTTTCAGAGTAAATATGTAAAAGACATAGGGTCTCCGGTACCTTCTCGCTTATCAACTAAAATTACAACTTTTATTGTTTCAAGTGCTGTTATATTTATTGTTGTTATTATATTTGAATCAAAATATTTACTCAAGGACTTGGCATGGTACCTGTGTTGGCCATTATTTAGTGTTGCTTACAATGTAACATTGCTGTCTTCATTTTTTTTCTTCAACTGCTTGATGATATGTTACACAGTAGAAGAACTCAATAATCAACTTGTTGAGGTATGATTTAATCTTTGAAAAAAAGTGATTATTTTGATATATTTTTTGTATTACAATTTGAAAATATGCCACACAGGCTTCCCATACAATATTAAACAGTTCAAGCAGCGTTCTAGAAACAACTACTTTAGTCCTTTTAGTAAAAGAAGAATCTACGAATTGCATCCTGGTAGGATAAAATATTTGGATACTGATGCTCTTAAATGACATAAGTATCCAGGTTTGTGATTAAATTTAGACACACATGTCTTATTAAAAATGAGCTGTGCAAATAGTTCAAGGCATATGGATGCATACAATTTTAAATAATTAATGGTCAGATAGTTTCAAGAAATAATTAAGAAACTGGTCATTTTAAATTAGTGAAACTAAATCTATCATTCAATGAAATACAACAGTATTTAGTATACAATTTATAAACTCATGTCAGTTTAACAACTCACATAGCCTGATGAAAGAAATTGTTAGTCATCTCTCACTAACAATGCACCGGGTGACTACTAAATAGACATGGGTACAAGGCATCTTCCAGTGTGTCTCTAGTTTGGAAAGAAATTATACCAGTTGCAACGTTCCTCCCTTTTTATTGATATCCCTTTTCGCAGAATACCAAAATTTGTTGTTTAAAAAACTTATTTATAAACAAACCAAACATCTGCCAATCACCCCGCTTGTTAAACCGTGCTAAAATCCCCGAGTTACGTGTATATTTCCCGCTCATAGCGCCAGGCCCAAAACAAGCCTATTCCCGCTGACTACTATTTAAAATAAGTATAAACTCCCCAAAATTGGTTTATCAATTATGTAGGGTCTAGATATAGTCACACATGTCATTTCAATAGTCAGCTGGAAAGAAACACATTTAAAATAATACACAAAATATTCACAGAGTCTTACCACCTGATGATGATCTGCAGAGACAGCAAGGGAACGTGCAAAATATGATCGTGTTTAAATTACCTATTTTAAAAGGCTCCTGTGTCCTTTTAAACACAATCTGCCAGTAGATAAATCTCTGGACTTTTATACAAAAAACCAACTAATCTTTAGGCTAGCTCAATGAAGTTAGTTGAGAGAAACTCTTTAAAAACATTAGGTTTTAACTATTATCATTTAATCAAATTTAATTAAACTTGTTTACTGATTTAATAATAATTTTCATATTAGTTGGAAAAAGCTAAACAGTTTTTATTGATTATTCGACACAGGATGAAATACAAATACTGTTGATTTTTATAACATATTTAATTTTCATTTATTTAAATAAAAAAGAAAATTTATCCTTTCAAATAAAACACAATTATATTAACAAAACAATTCACTAAATAACTTGTTGTTTTTCATACTTTAAAATCTTATAATTTCAATATATATCAATTACATTTACATAAACATAAAATTATTTCCCAAATTACACATAATAAAAATTTATCTTCTATATTAAATTGGTAAATTCATATTTATGACACATAATTTTTAAATTTATAATATTCAAAAAATTCTTATTTCCTTGAAAATAAATGGCTCATGGCCAAAAACCCTTTGTTAGTTTCATATTTATCATTTGAAATATTCTGATCACATAAATTCATTTTATTAAGCATAAAATTTATTTAATTTTTATAAAGAGTGAAGTGATTGTTTAAGCTTGAATATTTGTTTGAATTCAATAAAATTAACTGACTAAATTTGACGTAATTGGTATCGAATAGAGAAAATGACTTGCCAAAGATGTTCCTGCTGGTCCTAGAGTCCCTCGTCTGGATTCCCTGGTCCTTGGACATCGGAAGTCGCCATCCCTGGTTCGTCGGTGGTGGTTTTCCTCCATTCCCGCGTCCTGGAGGCTGAGTCTGGAGCCTTCATCCCTTGGTAGTCCTAGACGTCGGAAGCGTTGAGGTTTGGTCCATCTGGCCTGATGGCGGTCTTACTCGCGGTCCAGCATAGCGTTCCGCGGTACCTCGTATTAAAAATTTATTTCAGACTGTTTCTAAGGTCTTAGAGACCTAGTATATATAGCGGTGAATTTAACCTACCTCACCCCGCCTGCAATACTTGCTATCTTTCGATTTATTCCTTGTACAGGCAAGTCGGGCAACGAATCCGTTTTAGCTTGCAGAGTTTGATTATCATTTTTGGAACACTGAATAATGTCTATTTTATTAAAACTGCTGTAACTTTTTGTTTTTTAAGTTTTTCAAATTTTGTTTTCACTAATGTTTATTCTGGCTTATTCTGGTTCTTCTAAAATGTCGATGAAAGTTCTACGTGGTTTGGTTCTTAAGATAGCTTTTTTAAGCACTTAGAAAATTTTCGCCTCACTCCCGATGGTCAAATTTAGCTAGTTATTACAAATTTATTCTTTAATACTTTTTAATTTAGCTTAATTATTCTATTTATGGTTTTATTTAATTCTTCACTCTTTATTATTTTTATAACTCCAAACTTGATTAATTTAAAATCAACTTTATTACTTAAAAACAGGAAATTATTTATTTCCTATTTGTCACGGTATGTCAGACCGTTACACAGTCCATTGCAGTAAATGTAGAAATACATTACTGGTATACTAAGGTAGGTTAATTTTTAAATGTCTTCTTTACAGTGAGCTGTTATGCACTATGATTATTGGTGATCTTTACAGAAACCATACTAATGACTTTGTGATAGAGTTATTATAATACTACTAAGTGTATCTGCATCTGAAATTAACAATATTATTTTAGATCATGCAAAAGGTGAAACTAAAGAGTATCGATCAATTAATGCTTTTGTGAGTAGAGAATACAATGTTCACTATCCACTAGAATTTTTGAATTCACTTAATACTGCTGACTTTCCACCACATAACTTACAACTTAAAGTCACAGTTCCTATGGTATTATTACAAATTTAAACTCATCAAAACTATGTAACAGTATGAGACTGCAAGTAAAAGTTATGCATAATAATGTTATTAAGCTACGATTCTTACTGGATCAGCAGAGGGAGAAATTGCCTTTATACTCCATATAGGTACCGCCTATAACTCCTACTTATTTACCTTTCCGGTTTAAAAGACTTCAATTCACCATTAAAGTTTTGTTCGGAATTATAATTGATAAGGCTCAAGGCCAAACATTTCAATATGTGGGACTATCAAGAACAGGTAAACCGGAAATCAGTTTATTCTATTATCAGATGGTTAAAAAAATGTTACTTACTAAGTCCTTTAAAATAAATATTTAATAAAAGATCATATTACATGCACTAATGACATACTTCAAATTGTAATTGAAAATAACACTGGCAAGGCTACAACCAGTCTTGCTAAGTTAGTTTGTGTAACAGATGTATAAATCAAATTTATTTTAATTTTGTTACTGTAGATTATTAGTTTAAAATGCATTAGTGTGTCTGAAATTATTTGCATTGAAAATGCTGATCACCAAGAAGAGCACTATATATAATCCAAATAAAATCTCAGAAGCAGTCTACTCAACCTGAGAACATAGCATTTCAAGGGGGGGGGGTTTACAGAAGTAAAGCTATGTGTTGTTTCAAGTATTGAACATTGAGCATCCATACAAAAGTTTATTGCTTCTTTAAAGTTATTACCATAATCTTTCTGAATATTTAAGCTTAGTAATAGTAACCCTAGTAATACCAACTTAAAAAATTATTAATTTTTTTGATTAATCTAACTAACCATATTCAGTTTGATATTCTGATTGAGCCACTTGTATTGATCGCATATTTTGTTGCGTACATGATGTTATATCAATGTTTAAAGGAGGCTATAAAGCTTGCAAAAAACTTGAAAACCTCTGGTCTATAATATGTCCAAATACTTGGTAAAAATCACGGTTTCACCATAGACCTAGATTGGGTTTGGCAAATAGCAATAATAGCAAATAGCAAATCGTAGAAATCATTTGAGGGGAAACCTTGTCTACAGTTAGTACAATAAATTCTGCAAACAACTCCTTTTGAAAAAAATGAGGATAAACAGACATCTAGGGTTTGGCTTTTGTGTCCAATAAAAAAGAAAAACTAGGGTGGGAGCAAAAAACTACTATGATTGATGTAATTTGTTCATATATCTTGCTCAAAACAAAAATAATTATGTATTGACGGTATAGCTTTTATATGATTTTTTAATTTCAGGTATTAAATTACAATCCTTATAGACATCAAGTATCCAAATACCGGTGCCTTATTTTGCAACTGAGAACTCTAACTACTCAGTTTGGAAATGTAACCTCAAGAACAGTTGCTGCAGCTTCATTTACATTAGTCCTTGTGGTAGTCCTTGCATCTTATGGGGTTGTTGCAATTACCTTGCAAGGAGACTTTGACAAATTGTTATCCATTATAATTCCTTTCATGTTTGGCTCTACAAACTTTTGTATTTATTGTGAAGGAGCATACAGACTAAGTGACAAGGTTTGTTGATAAAAATATTAAAGATTATTTACGACTGGAGTAGTCATTTGGATTACTAGTGTATTCAATAGGTAAATTTTTTGCTGTAACTTTGGATTACCAACAGTTATGACCTCAAGAGATAATATACCTTTCATGCATATATCATAACGGTTGTCACCTAAGTATCAAAGCTCAAAGCTAAAGTATCTAGTTTTAGCATATGTTAAAGTTTTGATTACTATAGTAATTCGTGCTAATACTATTATGACCTATTTTTTTATTAATAAAGAAGTTTAAAGAATTTGTTTTTAATAATTAATGGTTATATTTTTGGTGTAAAAAACATTGGCGAACAATGTCTGAGTTAGAGCTTAAATAATTATTAAAAGGGATCCTCTATATCTATGCTGTCAAATCAATTAACAAATAGCTACTTATCACTGAAATAAACAAACAGAATTTTAATCAGCTCCACACTTGTTCCAGAGCATGTTGAACTAAAATATTGTGTCTATACCTTGAAATACATTCATCTATGTGTCTGTAAAATATATTAATTTATGATGGTATCAGTATCTATACAACAGTTTAGCTAACTATTTATGGACTTGAGAAATTGCCAGAGTGAATATGTTAGTCACTTCTCTGGTATGGGATGTGTAAGTGATAGATCATTTTGCAGTGGACTAACCACTAATAAATAATAAAGATATGATCCTATCTTACTATAGTCACAACTTATAAAACTAACAAAAATACCAACTTTTATATTAGAAACTAATCACAATCATAAATTGTAATATGCCTATTAAAAAAATATGAAACAATAAATGAATAGAATGAATTTATTTTTTTTATATTTCAGGCCAATTTATAACCTTATATAAATATTGATTTTGTTTCAACAATGCAATAGAACATTCTACAAATATTTGGAATAATATTGCAAATGTTCCTATACATGATTATACATTAAAATACTATGTATTATTTTTAGATAAAATATGGAACAGTAAAGACAATTTTGGAATGCAACCTTGTCTCTTTGAGGTCAGAAGTTCATCAAGAGGTATGTATTAAAACAGTATTAAGGGAACTGTTTAGACTGAATTTTCATCTTTCCCATTGAACAATCACAAGTTAAAACAATCACAAGAACAACTTCCAGTTTTTGTTAACAAACAAGTGTAGTAAAAGAATTAATTTCTCTGTTTTTTAGAAAAAATGGTAAACACTTATTGTAAAACTATTACAAAGCAAAATATAACATCTCCAGACTTTAGTACACTTTATTATTTATAACAAATAAAATTGTAATTACTTTGAAAAATTATAAAAAAAATTATAAAAATAAATTTTACATAGAAATTTGAGTTTCAAAAAACTGGAAAATACTAGACAAGTAAATTTATTATAGATTATATATTAAGGGTTTTCTGAAAGCAAAATACATTTCAAGGTAATACTTTCTCAATGTTATTATTTTTTTTACTGATGGTTTAACAAAATTCTCAATGAGAATAATACTCTTATTACTGACTTACTCTTGCCTACCAAGTCTTTCTCTTGACTTATTTGTTTAGTTTTATATCTCAATTAATATCAAGTTCATTTTATTTATCTTATGGTTTTATACTCTGAGATCCTTTCAACAAAATAAAAAACCAATATATTTGTTTCAAATAAATAAATTTTGTTTTACTTTTTTTTAAATTCTTGCTGGATTTAGAACAGAGTGTTCGGCATTTATAACTGAGAAATAGATAAAAGCCAGTCTAACACGTAGATAGATGGTTTAGTCTCTAAAATTTATTAAAACCGCTACATCTAAATTACTGTTTTGTTCTTGTTCATGCTGTGAAAACAGCTGTAACAAAATTATTCTGTACATTTTCATATTAATGAATATAATTTAGAGATCGGGATAGGCCCTTTATCACCATTTAACAGATTATTTTCGACATTCTAGATGACAAAAATTATCTATTTAATGGTGATAAAGGACCTATCCCGACCTTTCAATTATATTCACTAATTAGAAGATAGTTGTAGTTTTGTAAAATTAAAATATATGTATAATTGTATTTGGTTAAAATTGAAATATGTGTAACGGTAAATCTCCACCACGAAAGTTGAAAGACCAGACTTAGTTGCAGGAGAGGGGGGGGGGAATTTACTGCAACGTGATTGGTTGGAAATGTAAAGGGGCATGGCGAAGTATTTACCGGTGTATATATTTGATGAAACATGTCGTTTCAATGTATTTTCATTGTAAATTACCTCTGAGGATGATTGCTATGCAATCGAAATGTACATAAGGTTTTAAATAAAAGAAGAAAGTTATTTGTGGTTGAGAGGTTTCATTTATTTATGTTAAACGTTACACCACAGTTGTTTTATACAGTTATAATTTCTTTTCTTATAGAAACTTTCTCTAAACACTTGTAAATATTTACAAACTTGCCTATTGTAGCACTTACTTATGTTTGTTGAGGACGGCCGTTTTGGGAGATATATCCCATTGTCAACTCAGACCATAACTCACTCGGAGTTACAGTCTGAGTTGACAATGGGACACATCTCCCGAAACGGCCGCCCTCAACCAATATAAGAAAGTGCTACTATAGGCAAGTTTGTAAATGTTTACAAGTGGTTAGCTCACATGAAGGTAGAATCAACAAATATAGAAACCTTCTATTGATAATTTTTATTGCCCTTGACAATTTGGCAAAATTTTTGTGTTTGAAGTTAGCAAAAAAAAAAAAAAAAATGACTTCCCAACCAAATTAAATAAGTAATAAATGAGCACGTATAAGTAAATTTACTACAAACTTACTGATACATAATGTTAATGGAACTCAGTAAGTATTGTTGTAAATTAACTTATATTATAGGTTTAGCAAGTTGTTAAAGTTCAAATATAATATAGTATTATTAATAAATGTGTAGACAGTTTCCCTCCATTCAAATTTTGCTAATATAAATCTATATTTTACAGGTAGAGCTGTTACTAGACACTATCAAAACAATTTCAGGAGACATAGAACCATTAGGGGTCTTTGTAATGAATAGAAGGACGCTTGTACAGGTGAGAGAGGAAACATTAGAAATGATTTAATATTATTTTAAAAATATTTCATTTTGTCATTAACTGTTTAAAATTGTTTTCAGGTTTTTGGAGTAACGATATCATATTTAATAGTGCTGGCTCAGTTTCGAGTGACTGACAAATTGAGTTCTAGTTAATATTTAAACCGAAACATATCAGCGATTACAATAATTCTTATAATAAATAAAATAGGTTATAATAATCCTAGTTAGCAGTTTTTTTAACCAATGTATATAATTAAAAAAAAATGATTCATTCTATAGAATTCTCTATTTGTTTCATGGACCGATAAATTCTCTCATGTTTCTGGCGATAAAGCTCAGAGTGTTTTATTACTTTTGATTAATTAATAGACATATGCTATAAATACAGTAGTTTAAGCGCAGTTTTACTGAAAGAACTTTATCTTTTTATACATATTTAATTAATAACTAAGTGAGGTTTGGTAAATGAATGTTAAAATTTGTGTTCAAATATATATTTTGTACTTTTGCTATTACTTGCAACCAGACTTTTTGTTAACTAAAAGTTGTTAATTGTTAACTTACACTTGGAGGAAACTTTTTTGTCTTACGACTTCTTCAGCCTCCTGAAGTCGTAAGACGAAAACGTTTCCTCCAAGTGTAAGTTAACAATTAACAACTTTTAGTTAACAAGTGTCTGGTCGCAAGTAATAGCAAAAGTGTAATTTGTAATTTACAACCAGCTCGTCATGAACAGCAACAAGATTTCGATATATATATTTTGTGTTTTACATGCAATTATATTTAAATATAGTACTTTAGATATGTAGGTTAAACACATATGAATACTATTTTGTTGTACAATCATTGATTATTATTAATAATAAACAAAGCAAACCTTCAGCTTTTGTCTATGTAGTCTCCTGCATGCTCTAGGCACTTTTCCAACAATTTATTAGCTTGAGTATTCATTATTCCATAAAATTTTTGAAAGTGAATTTATCGAGCAATTTATGGTTTTAGAATCATTTCTTTGTGAGAAATTATTTCAAATGTGTTAACAAAGGTAATCCAAGGCTACAATAATGAACTGAAATAAGACGTGAAAGTAAATACTTTGCATTTTTTTGAGTCAAAGTTTCAGGGCAAAAACTATCATTATCATTGGATGGGTATACTTTGTCTTTTATTTTGGCAAGCAGCTTTTGTTCACTCTAACAAATGATAGTAGTTATTCAATGAGTATGGAGAATTTCAAAGAGTATAACTTATTTATTCAGTTAAATAAAAGTTGCAAGAACTTTTTCAGATGAGAGATGGGTTTCAGCCTTCACTGGGTTGGTTTATCTTTCTTTTACCACTCTTTACTTTTTATTATACATTTTCTTCTGCTCTGTTGTGCTATGCCTTTGTTCTGGGTATTCTGTTATCTGTTGTATAGATATGTTGTTACACTTTTGTTATGATTGTAAAACTTATGCATTAACCCTACATTCCACCCAGACAAATGCTTTTAAGTTATAACAAAAAAAGTCTTGAAATTATGGTTGTAAAACATAAATATGATGACTAAAAAATAAATTAAATTTTTTAAACCTTTAGACATGTAAAAATTTAAATTTGAATAAAACTTTAAACAAATTGAAAATATATTTTTACACACTGATTTCCTGACAATAGTAAATATGGTTGTTTTCATATACAGCAAGCTAAGGATTAAATGAGTAGAAAGATGTGAAGGTTTAACTCTTTCATTGTTTAACCCTTTCATCTTAATTCTTTCAAAGTTGTACAAAAGATGGGAACCACTCATTGCTGTACTGAGACAAAAGAGAGGAGTGCAGCTAACTATCTGGCTCCCTCTCTAACACAACAAAAATCAACTTCCCACTCTACCATTCAACCTGTAAGAGCTTGCTAATGTAGACTTACTAGGTAATGTTAAATTGCCTTTTATATTACATCCACTCTCTTATTAAATATTTTGTTTGATTTAATATTTTGTGTTATAAATGTGACTCAACTTGGGATTAATTGGGATCCATTTTGCATTAGTTATATCAATATAGCTGCAAGCTCATTTAACAAATCCAGGAGTCATACATTTTGTCATTTTATTTCTTTGTGCTTGGAAATCAAATGTTTGATTTTTTTATAGGATGGTAACAACGAATAATAATGAGTCTATATGGAATTAACACTTCTGTAATACATTTTTATTTTATTATGTTGCATATATGGTCCTTAAGTAGGGGTTTCACTGGATAATATTTCTTTCTGAACTATATATATATATATATATATATATATATATATACATACATTTAGCTTTGCAACACTGTTTTCTTGTATTCATTTACCACTTTCACTATATGTACTTAAACAAGAATCTTACTTGGTATTTATGCGAGTTAACTTTCAAAGATTAGTAGTATCTCCACATCAAGCATCACTGACCGGGGGTTGTAGTAGACTGCGAGTTGTGTGGAATTTTCGTTGTCACAAGGTATGGTGTACCATTATTGTTCTATTTATGAATTCACTGCACTGTGGGAGTCTTTTAAGTTTGTCTTGGGGTTAATTTTGTCTATTAGGTTGAATAATTTATTGTTTTTCTATTTTATTTGTATTTGTTCGTTTATGATATTATTTTTATGTTTATAAATTTGTAGTTGTTCCCAGATTGTCATTTTGAGGCTTTTGTACTTTTTTTTATTAGGTGTACGATTTCTAATGTGGGGAATGTGTGTTTGTTTTTGATGGCGTATGTAGCTAAGTTTGAGTTATAAATTTCAGGTTTGATGTATGGATTGAGGTCCTCTTGATATAATATACATAGGCCAAACAAAAAAGAAATTAAAAGACAGATATAAATACCAAGTAAGATTATTTCAGGTTTGATGTATGGATTGAGGTCCTCTTGATATAATATACATAGGCCAAACAAAAAAGAAATTAAAAGACAGATATAAATACCAAGTAAGATTCTTGTTTAAGTACATATAGTGAAAGTGATCAAACTTACCTAATGGCAATAGTCCAAAACTGCAATCTCTTGAAAATAAATAGACACATATAAAAAACTTATCACACTATTAAAATATTTCAATCACAATATATATATATATATATATATATATATATATATATATATATATATATATATATATATATTTATAGGTTAGTTTTGGTTGGTAAAGATTATTTAGATTTGAGGGAAGGAACTACCTTCAAATAAAGGGAACAGCAATGGGTACCAGAATGGCACCATCGTACGCAAATCTGTACATGGGATTGTTGGAAGAAAGTTTTCTAAAGACACAAACACACCAGCCATTATGTTGGTATAGATATATAGATGACATCTTCCTAATTTGGACACAGGGTGCTTCAACACTTGATACATTTTTAGACAGCCTGACACAATTCTCCACACTTCAATTTACCTGGGAGAAATCTACATCAGCCATCACCTTTTTGGATGTAGAGGTAACACTCCAGAATGGAAATATCAACACAGGAATTCACATCAAACCTACAAACCACCTACAATATCTCCATTTCGACAGCAACCACCCAATAAACATAAAACGATCCATTCCATACAGTCAAGCAATCAGGGATAAGAGAATCTGTTCGAATGATAGGGAATTGGAAGATTTTAATAGAAAGATATCAACAGCCTTCCAGAGAAGAGGATACCCAAAAAAACTCATTGAAAACCAAATTCATTCAGCACAATCCTCGGTTCACCATAAACCACAAACAGAACAAAATAAACTGTCTTTAATAACAGACTACCATCCTGGTCTACATAAACTCAACAAGATATTGAGAGATGGCTTCAAAATTCTTCAAGCTTCCGTCCACACCAAAAATCTTTTCACCGATCCACCGCAAATTTGGTACAAGCAACCTCCCAACTTGAAAAACATCCTAGTACATCCTAAACTACCAGACCCTGATGCAGAGAAACCACACAAACTTCCTCATGGCTCCTTCCCATGTAATAGACCTAGATGCAAGACGTGTCCAATACACCCCTCAGCAAATAGTTTCAACAGCCAAACAACAAAAATGGTCTTCAAAATACAGGGTCATCATAATTGTACATTGAAAAATGTCATATACCAGCTACAATGTAAACTTTGCTCAGCACAGTACATAGGCCTGACCACGGATGGTCTGAATATCAGAATGAATGGCCACAGACATGATGTTAAAATTATGAATATGGATAGACCAACAGCTCAACATGCTGCGAGTCACAACATCACAACTTTTGATGACTGCTATACCACAAAAATAATTAAATCACTCCCCCCTGATTGCAATCCCTCAGAACTGAGAAGGTGGGAACTATCATACCAGTGGTATACCAAGTCCAGAGAATCCCCTAACCTCAACATTAGATAAATCCATTCTTTTTTTTTTTTTTTTTTTTTTTTTTTTTTTTTTTTTTTTTTTTTTTTTTTTCCAAATAGCCTTATTTCTTTTCCCCTCTTACTCTTTGGAGTGTATACAGCTGACAGACTTATATAAACTATAATCACTCATATGTTCATTGAAACAATATATATATCTTTAATCTGTGCATCTGTGACATCTGATTTCTACTCTACACAATCTGTGATTACAATTATTTTATTTCATTCTCTCATATTTCTTTTTGTGTTTTCTCTTCGATTGACAAAGACCACTGTGTGGTTGAAATATATAATTGTTTAAGTGCTTTTATGTGTTTCTATTTCAAGACTACAGAGTGGACTCTTACCAAGGTAAGTCTGTCAGTCTCCTAGTCCAAAAAATCTATATATATATATATATATATATATATATATGTGTGTGTGTGTGTGTGTGTGTGTATTCTTCATAAGTAAATATTATTCAGTTGAACATCATGTTCATCACTGATGTTATATTTTTTGTTAAAGTTGTTATGTGTCTTCTGCGTTTGATTATCAGATCGCTTTTTTGAGCTACAGTGTCACGTAGACAGAAGCACATCTGTGTGCGTGGTGTCTGTCTGTTGTTCAATACTATGTAGTGCAGTTTCCAAGTTGGTCATTCCTTCATCTAGACTAGATTTTCCTTCTCTTACTGTCTCGATCAAACCATCATATTTATTTTTGTCATCACTGCCTTTAGTAGTTTCTTGTATCATTTCAATAGTCATAACATGTGTTATCCGAACATACTTACTTCGGTTTTACTTACCCATTGACGTACGTCCATATCATCGACATTTTCACAACTTAGAAATTACTTGAAAAGAAATGTCAATTCTGATTCTTCTTATGGATCAATAACATAGTAAACAAGTTTATTAGGTCTCAAGATTTTATTCAATGATTATTGTTTATCCTTTTATCTCATTGCATGATTTGGTTATTCAGTACACAACTTCCTTTACTGTAATTTTTTTTTAGCAAGTCTACAATGCTTCCTTCCCTTTCAGTCACTTCAAAGAGAGATTGTAAAAAGTAATATCTGTATTTTTTCCATACATTCCAGAACACCCTAATAAATCAGCTGGGTTAGGCTCATAACATTTGAGGCTAGAAATAAAAGATAGATATCATCAGACCTTAGTTGTCTTCATCGGGATGTGACGGTGGATTGTCTAACAGTAGATGATTCAAATTTCTTTTCAAATAGATAAAATAGTCTGAAATAGAAATGAAATAGGCTCAAGTTTAACGGAAGGTAAAAAAATCAGGACTTGGAATTTCGAGACTCTATTGTATACCTATCTCCCACACCAACACCAATAATTACAAATATTGTAGCAAAGGAAAAGAGGTTTTACAGAAAGAGGCTTGGGATGGAGTCGATACAATTATCACAGATTACTACTTTTGTTCCATAAAATTTTGAGACTAACAATAAAACTTTTGAATTTTGTAGTGCATTAGGTTTGGTGAAAATTAATCACTTTTACATTATAATGTTTACAATGTAAATGTGATTAAAAAAACTTTATTTGAAACTTATTAAAACAAGTAAACAATTTTATTTTTTGCCTAAACCTAATTAATACAATAATTACTCAGTTTATTTACAATAACAGTTTATTTAAAATAAATAGCAATCGTTTAGTTCACCTATAAATCAGGTGAACACTATTTTGAATTTTACTACAAAACCCTCTATTAAAATTTCATTATTTTTTAGGATCATGTAAATTATGTGATAAATATGCTTTCAAAAGCTATTATAATAATTCATTAGTGTTAACACTCTATATTCATTTAACTT